>VYZT01004731.1:346463-512385 GCA_013400735.1 Pomatostomus ruficeps | reverse complement strand
GGGGCGCCGCTAGGCCGCGGGGCTGAGGCGGGGCAGGGCCGCGGCCCCGCTGCCCCTCTGCCCGTCTGCCGGCAGACCGGAGCCCCGGGAATGTGCCCTGAGGAGGCGGCGGGGCTCTGACAGTCGCGGCCGTGGTTGGTGACAGGGCAGCAGCGCTGTGTGCGGGAGGGGGCGGCCCGCAGCCGTGTGGCCCTGGGCACTGGGTGGGTGTGAGCTGGTGCTAATTCGTGTTTCAGACGGGGTCTTGTGCGTGGGCTGAGCGCTAGATCAGCCAGAGATCGGCAGCGAAGCTGGGGAAGGGTCTGGTGTGTGTGTCCTGTGAGGAGCGGCTGAGGAAGCTGGGACGGCTCAGCCTGGAGAAGAAGAGGCTCAGGGGGGACCCTATCACAGTGTACAGCTACCTGACAGGAGGTGCAGCCAGGTGGGGGTCGGGCTTTTCTCCCAAGCAACCAGCGACAGAGCAAGAGCACTCAGTCTTAGGCTATGCCGGGGGTTGGACATCATGAGGAATTTCTTCACAGAGGATTAGACACTGAAGTGGGCTGCCCAGGCAGGTGGTGGAGTCACCGTCCCTGGAGGTGTTTAAGGGAACACTGGACATGCTACTCAGTGCCATGGTCTGATTGACAAGGTGTGATCTGTCACAGGTTGGACTCGATGACCTCAGAGGTCTTTTCTAAGCGAATTGTTTCTGTGAATATAAACCTTGCCAGAGCAGGGGCTTGGCATTCCCTCCAGGGAGAGAGGGAGGGGGGAGTGAGGTGCTCCCCAGAGGAATCCATGAGCTTACGCAGTGCTGAAATGGGAAATTTCAGTGAAAGTGCGCAGACCTGCAGGAACTGACACCCTCATCCTCAGTACAGGATATTCCAGGTGTTTGTGTGCTCCTCGGTTTGTGGAAGGTGGCTGCAGAACGAGAAGCTGCTGCTCACAGCAGGGGTGCTGTGGCTGTGCATCTCATCTCCTGTCCCACGTCTGTCGCAGGTGTTTGTTCCGTCTCTGACAGGTTGCACTTGTGCTCAGGAGCTGCTCCTTAAGGAGCTGTAACACAGCTGAATGCCAGGACCAGAGCCCAGCTGCTGCTCAGAGACCCTGACTTTATTCTCTCCAGTTTTACAGGCCAGGTGGGAGAAATCCCCTTCTGTTGCCCAGACTTTGTCATTTCACTGCCAAACTTCTGAAGAAACTGAGCTGGACCCTAAGGCCTCTCAAGTGCTCTCTGTGATGGAAGGGAGGTGCTCTCCCTTCACTCTCAGCTCACCTGGGAATCAGTGTGGCAGCCAGTCCGTGTTCTGTGCAGTCTGCAGTGACCTGCACTGGGGCATTTGGTGGTGTAGATCCTCACCCTGCACCTCCCAGGACACCAGGAGCTGCTCTGGGGCCATTGATTTCATCTCAGCACAGGCTGACGGGGTGTGAGCTGCTCCTGGGTGAGCCAGGCCTCCTCCTCTCAGTCACTATGAAAGCGTTGTGTCCTTGATATGTGATGTCTGAACACGCAGACGGGGTTATGTGCTTGATGCAGTTAAATTGAGAGGAGCAGCTGTGTTTGGCTTGACCTGGTTGTCTCTTACTGAAGGCCTCTCATTGCAAAAACATCTTATTAAATATCTGATAATGCTACCAGCTGTTAGCGGTTGAATAACCCATTTGTGTGAAAGAAAATAATTATTTGCTGTTGAAGTGCAGCTTGTTGAAATTATTTTGTGGGTGTTTCAAGTCCAGAGGAGGCCGTGAAGTTGATAAGGGGGCTGGAGCACCTGCCCTGTGGAACAGATTGAGAGAGCTGGGGCTGGTCAGCCTGGAGAAGGTTGAACGGGGACATCACAGCATCTTCCAGGATCTGAAGGGGCTGCAGGGAAGCTGGAGAGGGACTGGACTCTTCATCAGGAACTCTAGTGACAGGACAAGGGGAAATGGGTTCAAACTGAAAGAGGGGACATTTAGGTTGGATATTAGAAAGAAATTCTTCCCTGGGGTGGTGATGAGGCCCTGGCACAGGGTCCCCAGAGAAGCTGTGACATCCCTGGAAGTGCCCAAGGCCAGATTGGACGAGGCTTGGAGCAACCTGGGACAGTGGAAGGTGTCCCTGTCCATGGCAGGGGCTGGAACAAGATGATCTTTGAGGCCTGTTCCACCCCAGCCCTTCTGTGTTGAATGTGCAGCTGTGAGTACCGCTCAGAGCAGTAACAGGTTCAAGTGTGATGCCTTGGAGGATCCTGGGCTCAAACACAGCCCTGACTGCAAACAGATCTGAATTGGAGCTGCCTGACTGCTGTCACCGTGTTTGTAGGGTGAATCTGTGAGGCCCCAACCCATGCGTGAGGTAGATGGAATAATAAATAGTAAACAATTCTGTGCCCTGGCTGTGGTCACTTAGGTGATTTTGTTGTTCTTAAGTTCATGACGCTTGCTGTGATTATTCTGTACGTGCTGGGTTTCCATGAGCCTAAGACGTGAGTTGGTCTGAACTTTCTGGCTGTCTTTGACACTGGAAACAAGTGTGTTGGGAAATGTGGGCTCTGCACGTGTTTGTGGGAGCGCAGTGTCCTACATTTTTGTGCAGTGAGTTGTTTGCTGCCTGTTGAATATGATTATTTTCCATTAGTGTTTGTGGCATAAAGAGAGCTGTTGGAGGGCTAAAATATCTCCTTCCCCTGTGAAAGTACTTGATTTTTTCTTTCTCTTGCGCAGAACTAAATTGTCACTAGTGACTTGTTGCCAAATGCCACTGAAAATGCTCTTTATTGCTCAGGTGATGGATATTTGCCTCACCACCCAAGCAATCTGTGATGGAACCTCCTGGCTGAGAATCAGGGGGGAGTGAAAAGGCAGCTGCTCTTAATATTTCTCTGGAGGTGATGGCAGAGCTTTCACCCAGGGTGTTTGATGTTGTATTTACCTGAACTATACTGATCTGGTACAGCTTTTGTTCTGGTTTTGGCCTTTTTGGGGTATTCCTTTTGGGAATGAGGGAGCAGAGGAAGGAAATTCAGCCATAGTTGTTACTTTATGGGTTGGTCATCCCTGGCTTGACGTTTGAATCTTTCAGGGTCTCGTGTCACATGTGAGACCAGTAATCAAATTTACCAAATTCAGTTCTCATGAGAGCCGTAACATTGCAATCAGGCTGTGGAATACAGTGCTTGGTTATGAATATCCAAACAATTCAAGACAAGGAAGACTTTCCTGATTAAAGGAAAGTAGCTGCATTCCTCAGAGCCACTGGGATGTGAGATGATGTAAGAATAGGAAACCTGGAATACCTTTGAAAGAAATTACATTGCTTTCAGCGTTTGTGCTGGACTTGCCTGGATTTTTTGTGGACTGTGAAATATTTGGGATTTATGAATAATTACTTTTTCAAGGCAGTGCTGGGACTTTGAGCTGCTCTGTCCTGCATCTTCTGCACCACGTCTCAAGTGGATTGGTGGCTCTTAGGTGGGGACTGCTCTGTCCAGCTGCTCCCAGGCAGGGTGGCTTTTCTGTGGCATTTTGGGGTGGAGGGGAGAGAGAGAAGTGGTGTTTGCTCCTCTTCTGAACAGTGGGATCAGAAAATAAGCAGAGCTGCTTGTACTTCGGACTAAAATGAACTTCTCTCAGACTGTCCTTAAGTTTTGTTCTTATTGACCAAACAGTGTCTTGCTGGGTGTTCTGGGAATGCTCTGGAGAGGAAAAGCTGAGGCTTGGTGTGCCTGTGATGTGCCATCCTGGCTACCTCACAAATGGGGAATATCCTGAGACTGACTGAGAGTCAACAGGCTGTGTGTTTGAAATCCCTTTCTATGTCAGAGTCTAAATTCTAATTTCAGTGGTGCTGGTGGGGTCTTGAGCAAACTTTTCTTTACCCCCTTGGAGAGTTTCAGGTCATCCTCAAATAGATTTAGGCTTTGCCAGTTACTGTGGTATTTAAGAAAACCACCTGTGACATGGAGTTTAAATGGTTGTGGATGGTTTTATTGCTTTCTACAGAGCTCTGGAGAAATGTCTGTCACCCCAGCTCAAGTGTTGTGCTGAGTGAATGGGAGGAGCAGCACAAGTACCAGAATAGTCTCAGGGGTCAGATGACAGTGCCTTACTGGTTTTTTATCCTGTTAATACCTAGAATTGGTGATTTTATCTCTTGCTGTTCTTTGCAGGGCACCATGGAGAGGTTTTTCCTAGAAGCTGGGCCTGTTCACTTGAAAGCTGAATTCTGCAGATGTTGGTGTTTGAGTGTGCCTAGCAAAGCAGCTTCATATTTAGAAGTGGTTTTGTATTACTTTGTATTCTCATTTTTCTGGCTGTTAAATATACAGGAGGACAGAAATGCAAGGTACAGGAAAACCTGTATCCCTCACACAGCTACGTGGATTAATTTGTTTTCCTTGGCTTTACAATTGCAATTTGTAGCCGGGGCTTGTGTCCTTTAAAGTCTTCGTTGAAGAGCTTTATTTTGGGGCATTGAGGTGCAGAAACAGTGATGCTTTTTTCACAGTGTATTTGATAAAATAGATGCATTGGGTTTAGGGGAGAGAAAAGGAGAAAAAAAGACCTAAGGCTGACACAGAGCAGGACAAAAGCAGTGGCTAACAGCAGTACATTACTCAAGGTCATTTAGGCAGATAAGGGCTAGGTCTGCTTGCTTTTGCCATGTCCGAATTTTTGTGCTCACCTCCCTGCTGAACCTGTCATAAAAACTGAGCTTCCCGTTTTAAGTTGCACATGAGATGTTAAAATGTGTTTTAGCTGCTACATGTACTTTAAAAGCTCAGGTCTTAAATTTGCAGGGAGTTTTTTCCCCGCTGTGGTGAGGTGGCACCGATGTCTGCCTGTAATCCCGTGGCAGCTGGGAGGCTTTAGAGATAAGGGTATAAGTTTAAATAAAGGAGGTGGGGGGGAAAAGAGGAAAATATCCTAAAAGCTGATAGTGTAAAAATTGCATTAACACTCCTGCTTTGCCCTCTACTTGGAGGATTCTGTGCCAGGGTGGTCACTGTGTGCTCAGTATGGACAGGGGTTCACAAAGCTCCCCTGAGTTGGGAGTAGACATCCTTGGTGCCCTCAAGCTGGTCCTGAACAGCTTTTGCTTCAGGCTGCCTTCCTTTCCTAAGCCAGCTTCTGCTATCCACAGACTAGTTTTTTCTTCTCCTGGAGTGTGTGGTGAGTGATTTCACCTCTAAACTGTCATCCATAACTTGTAAGTCATGGTAAATAACTATTGACAGAAATAGAGTTTGTGAAGGGGGTGTTAAAATCAAATGTCCCAAAACATGTCAGGGTATGTTATCCCTGACGCTGTTCCTTTTGGTCTATGTTGTAATTACTGTATGAAAGCTGTTAATGGACTGCTCTAAAATATATTTTAACGTTTATATTTCAGCATTGAAGTAGGCAGAAAACATCTCTGCTCTTTGTATTTCTTAAAATTAGCTTCATCCCAAACATAGGGGGAAAGATGTGAGCAAAGGGCTGAATCGTGGATGCAGTACAACATTTAACAAAAGAGGAAAGCATCACCTGGCCCTCCCTCCTGGACAGGACAAGGTGTGTTAATGCTTTCAGAACCAGCTTTCTGGGGACTTACTGGAGATGTTGATCTACAAAATGCTTGTCACGAAAGCTTCACTACAGGATCACAGCTGGTCCCAGAGGAAGATTTTATTCTTTAACTCTGGCTTTTCTGACACAGCAAAGTTACTGACTTTCCAAAGGGAAACAGCACAGAATGGACTATAAGGAGAAAATGGTCCAAACTTGGAGCCCTTTTCATGCAAGGCATTGAACAGAATGTTTCCTATTCTCTTTCTAAAAGCAGTGCCCTCAATCTTTCAAGATTATTTCAAATAGCGTTTTTCAGTACCCTGTGGTTCTGCATCTTGGGCAGTTGTTTATTCCACTGCAGCAGAAGATGGTGTCAACAACCAGAGTTACTGTAGATGTCTTTCTGTTGCAGTGAAACGCAAATTTTAGAAGTCTTTAGATACATTGGTCATTTAAAACACATCTGTGTAAAATGCTCTTTCATCTGCTCTTGTTGCTTATTCTCTGTTGAGATCCAGTTATAATGGAGTGAGAGCAATCTCTTAGCAAAGACTCTTTTCAATGATTTTCTTTCTGCTGGAAAAGGCAGCAAATGCTGTAGAATACAGTGCACTTTATATTTGTTCTGTAACCACTTTGTTTTGCGCTTGCTTATTACAGCAAAATACTTTATGTGGGCAAGGGGAGCCGTGCGACTGCGGTTCGCCTGTCCCTGGGAGGGTGTTCCCTGGGGTGCAGCACCCAGGGAATGCACCTCTGTGTTTCTAGGGTGGTTTTTCACCAGTTAGCTCTGAGAGCAGCTGGAAGAGCTCCTGTTGTCAGCACCCACCTGTACAGCTGTCCCCTAAATGTCACTAGAGGTGAGCTTAACTTTTCACTTGGATTAAGTGATGTTCAGGTGTGTGTCTCACCTAGTTTATTTGCTTGCCTTAGTCCCCTTACTGTGATACCTGACTGTCTCCTCTTCCCTGTAAATGAACTCCGTGTATCCTGGCTCAGCAGGGAATGGCAGTTTCCCCTCTGGAAGGGTTGGAAGCAGAGGCACAGGCAGCATTAGTTGTGTTTGTGCTGCACTGGCCACTGCAGGAAATGGAAACAAGTTCTGGACTGATAGTTTGCCCACTGGCTTATTCCTCACACAGTAAACAAGAGTGATCGAGTCTCTTTGACAGGGAGTTCCCAAACTTGTCCTTGTGCTGTGTTCTCACCCTCTCCCTCGGCTCCCCCACGGATGTGTGAGCGTGCATTTCTGTGTGCCTGGATCTGCACGGATGCAGGAGGAAACACACGTCCTCCCACATGGCTCTGATGGTGGCAGCTTCTCCAGGGCAAAGTTGGTGGGTTAGTTTGAACCCTCCTCTTAGCATGATTTGGCTTGTCAGCTATCCATTGAGCAAATAATCCTGAATATAATGTTCCAGGGAGCAAATGTCTCCTTATGATCAGGAAGAGGAACTGGGTGAATGTGATCTTAATTAAGCAAACATTGAAAGCAAGCAGGAAATTATTTGCTTTACAAATGAAGCACCTTGTTACAAATCCACCTATATCATAAATACCTGAGAGAAGGTTGGACTGGGGTCAATGCTTTATTGGGAAAAAGAGTGTTTAGTTGTGGTGAATGAAACTTCAGCTATGCTGATCATGCTTTTATCTCATTTTTATAGATTGCTGCTAAAATTGGAGATATTCCTCACTTGAATAATTCTACAACACTTGTGGACCCGTCAGTCTACGGTTACGGAGTGCAGAAACGGCCCCTGGACGATGGAGGTAAGCTGGCTGTCAGGAGTCACTCTTGTGGATGCAGCTCCTGGAATTCATCTGTGGAGGCAGTTGTCTGTTTGAAGGATGTAAAACGCATCTTTCTGTGTATAGAAATTTTACACAAGATGCCCTGTGTTGTTTCCTCTTACCTCGATAGCACAGTGTTCTTAGGCATTGGTATTGATGTGAAGCAATTCTTTGTTAGTTCATGACCTTTGGGAATTAGCAAACAAACTGTGTAATTTAAATCTTGGTCTGTGGTAGTTGAGGGAGGGAGGGAGGAGGATTTGCTTATCGGGCCTGTGCTGGAGCCCCCATACGGAGTACCAGGTGTACACAGTGCATGTTCTTCCCTGGTGACCCTTATTTCGGAGAGCAGGCAGTGTGAAGGGACAGTATTACCCATGTTCCTTTCCATCTGTGACAATAGTCACAGCCCAGGAGCTGAGCTGCTGTCAAGTTCTGGTTGCTTTGTACATGAATTCTAAGAAGAAACGGTATTTATGTAAGATGATGCAAGTTGGAAGGAAACTTCCTGTATTAGCTTAGCTTTCTCCATTATTATTTGAGGATTCTAAAATCTTTGAAGACCTTAAAATTGGCCCCAGCCAAAGGATAGCTGGTAACTCTCGAAAGTCAATATTGTATGAATTGTCACAATTTTAAAGTAAACCACTATCTTTGGTGGGAACAACGAAAATGTTAGAACAAGATTCTTTTAGGTTTTATAAATCTAATGATATGCATTGCTACATGAAGTGTTTAAACTGTATCATGTGCTGCTGTATAGATGCAAAGAGCTGACCTTTTCTTGTGAAGAGATAGAGAGCATGGCTGTGTCTTCTTTAGCTGTTTCCTCTGGTGTTTTTCCTGACACACGTGGCCCTGCAGGGTGATTCTCTCCCCCATGGGTATGTTGAGGAGTACTGAGGAGATAAGCGAAGCTGCTGCCTAGCACTTCATTTTGGAAAGAATTTTCTTCTGTCTGATACAAAGGCTGAAAATAACTGCACGTCTGCTTCTCAGTCTGAGAAAACATGCTGGAGCATGGGGAGAAGTTTCTTTCATGTGGAGCCTCTGGCTTGCTAACGTTACTGTTTTCTGAACACATGCCACCACCCACTTCTGTTCTCTGCTCTTGGCTCTGTTTGAGCAACAGGTTGCTGCTTTTTCTTTAGTTTGGGGTTTCAGGAGAGAATGGATTTATCTGGGTGAGCCCCCGTGCTTTGTGTCTTGGACTGGGGCATCCTTCTGTTGGGAAGCCAGAGGTCTGGTATGTTCTGGTTCTGCAGGGGAAGGTGCTGAGCTGTCACAGGCTGGGCAGTGTTGGGGAATGCTGAACAGCTCTGAGCTGTGTCTGAATAGCTTAGGGACGTGTCTGTGTGTGAAAAAGAATAAAAATAGCCTCCTGGGAACCAGTCATTGACAACATTTGCCCTGCCTGTGTCGTTCATTGATTCATCAGACTGAACTGGGAGATCTGACCTCTTGACAAAATGGGTTTTAGGAACTTGTAGCACGTGAAATGCTCGTAGTGCTTTAGTGACAGGTTAGACTTTGTACCTAAACTTGTACTGACGAGCCCTAGAACGTGGTGAGCCTTGTTTGTGTTGACACAGACCGTGTCAATACAGTAGCAGTCTGGGCTATAAATGTGCATTACTGCTGGTTTCTTGTGCTGTGGGAGATAACTCCACGGAGCAGGGATTGTTCCTGGGAGAGCCCCCCCGGAGTGGCTGTTCCCAGCTCCTGGATCAGCAGGTGTTCTGCTCACCCTGTGCTCAGCACTGGACCTTGAGTACAATTGTTTTTAAAGTAGCTCCAATGCTGTATTTGCCCTTGAGTTATTCATATATATCTGTATATAACAACTCCCCATCCAAACATCTGATCTCTGAGGTCTTCAATGAGAAGAGAAATGACAGAAGTAATGTTTTAAAGGGCTGGAATGTGACAAAGAAGCAGGAATTGTCAGGGTGGGGATGAGGGTTGTAGCACTTCTTTCAGCTTGGGTCATTTTGGAGGTTATTTCTAATGGTGTCAGGAAGTCCTGCACTGAGATGCAGCTGTGTGATGAGTTCCCCCCTATGTGTGGGATCCTCCTGTGCTGTTCTTTACCTGCAGCCTGGCAGAGCAGCTCCTGAAGCTGTGGGTGCTTCTTACTTTGTATCCCTTTGTGGTAGGACCCATATCTTAGGCTTGGGCTGCCTGCTCTTGCTGCCATGGCATTAAAAGTCTGTAATGCAGCTTTAGCTTTAAACATCTGGAAGATGGAAGTTGCTTTTAATAAGACACTTAAATTAGGAAAGCACTTCCCATTTGGGTGATCTTTTTGTTCTCTGTTAACTGCAGCCCAGGGGTGTTGGAATTGCATGCCCACACTTCTCTCCATTTTCTGCTTGTCTGTGAACCACAGTTTGGAGATGTTGTCAAGCAGTGATTATGTTGTTACACATGCTCTAGAAATGTTATGGTGCATGGATTTGGATACATTCTGCTGCTCTGGATGGGTTGGAAACAAATCTGGTGGGAAATTTATCTCTGTGTACTGCATGCTCACAGCTGGGTACAGGTCTCACTGCTTCCTTATCTCCATGCAGCTCTTGGGAAATTAATGCTGTTCCTAATACTGCTGGAAAAATTGTCTCCAGAGGAAGTATTTGAGATGACAGGAGAATTATCTGTCTTTCAGGACAGTCTCATTCTTCCTGTCTGTTTTTGTAAACAGCTGCTGCGGTGGCCGCCTGATGCCAGCTTAGGAAGTGGTCTTAAGACAGGTGTCAGTGCATTGATCAAAACAAGTTCAGCTGCTTTTAAAGCATTTCCAGGAAGAATAGATCTGTCATAGTCTTGGAAACCAGGATGTGTGAGTGCTTTTTGCACTTCCCTTAACATAACCCTCGTCTGAACTGAGGAGCAGCAGGATCAACCCTGGTAACCTGGCTCCTTGGTGTTAGATGGAGCTTGAGACTGTTTCTCTTTTCCCTGGCTTCTTTATTTCCCCTTTCTGGAAACAACTTGAAAGTAATCCTGCGAACAGCTGTAGTGCGGGGAAGAGATCAGGTTTATTTGTGCTGCTCCTGGGAAGTCACAGCTGGCATTTCTGTGGCCGCTTGCAGGGGTTAATGTTTCTCGGCGAAGGTGAGCACTGTGGACAGGGGAGCCTGAAGTGCAGAGTCCTGGTGGCATCTTGGCTGTGGCTGCTGCTGAGGACACACCCCAGCCTTCCTGTTAAGGGCCAGCTGCTGCCTCTGGCCTCCATGCTAATTAATAGAGCCCTCTAATTACCAGCACAGATTAATAAGCTTGTTTAATGCTAAATAACCTTTAAAGAAGCAGCCTCCTTTTGTTCAAAGGAAGCAGGGATCTAGTCTGCTGCAAAGAGACTGCTGGACAGAACATCACCCTTTGTTTGCCCTGCTTTGGGCTGCTTTAAAGGAGTGTCCTGTGAGATCCATAGGATTAGCAGCAGCATTGCAGCTGAAGGCTGGGGCATCCTTTGAGGCTGGGAAAACAAAGGTGAGAGACCTTGGAGAAGCCTCACACCCCCCTCTCTCCTCCCCAAGCTCCTGTGGTACATCCAGATCTGAGGATGACCCGTTCTGGTGTAATAAAACTTGATTGTAGTAGAACCAAGGGGCTCAAACACGACACGATCCTGCTGTACAGAGTACTTTATTCTTTTCCTCCAACGTGTTTTCAATGAAAATAGCGGTGGGCAGAAGGGAATTTTATCCCTGTCTTACTGCTGATGAAAGTCAGTACTGATGCTCTTTGACACATCTGCAGCAGCAGTAGGACCAGGGCAAAAGTCCAGATCTCTTGGCAAAAGATTTAGTTCAATACACAAAATGCCACTGTTCTTCAAAATTGTAACTTTACAGATGGCCACTTTTTTAAATAAGGCAGTTTAAGGGAGGGGAAAAAACCTCCAAAGATTTGCAGTGAAGTCAGACACAAAATTTATTAGGGTTTGACTATTTAATTAAAGAAAAACCTAGCAATATTTAATGATGGATAATTAGGGTAACTATCTTTGTAGCTTTCTAAAATTTATGATGATCCCATTTTGGCTCAGAAGTATGAAAAGCAGCCCTGTTCCACTGCTCTCCGGGAGATGTGTCGCTCTGATTTTATTCTAGCCATGAAGATATTCCTGAAGAGATTGTATATTCCCATCATGCACATTAATTTAGTGGGAGGCACTGCTCTGTTTTATGGGGTGGAAGAAAAATCCGCATTTGTTTTGAGTGTCTGTTAGGTAGAATTCAGTTAAGGTGAAGCGTAAAGCAGAATGAAGAGTTATCAACCAGCAGGTGCCATTAATAGGAAATTGTGCTGATTTTATTCAGTATTTTTCCTTATTTGCAGTGAAATGACTGCAGTTACAGTTAAATTGTACTGAATAGATGTAAAAGGGGGAAATCTGTATGTGGCTTGTCAGAGTTCAGCCCCCTCCTCGGTGTGAAGGGAGGCAGTGGAATGGTGCATCAGCTTTCCATCTTGTGGCTGCCCCAGCCCTGCCTCTCTATTTTTCAGAGAAAAATGGGCCTGTTGGAGAAGGAATGGACCTTTAGGTTGTTGGAACTGGGAGCCACATGATTTTTTTCCCTCCCAAAGCAGAGAGAAATCGTAACTGACTTGAAGTAAATTATTTCCAGTTCTCTCCATTTGCCTTTGATCTCAGTTTTTCGAGGGGTTATCTGTGAACTGTGGAAGGAATGGTCTCTCACATAAGTTATTGTGGCATAATTTTTTCACTCTAATTTATACAATAAACATGCATTAAGGCTGATATCTCCCTGTGGGGGTGACTGGCTTACTCTGTTTGGGTAGTACTCAGAATGGGTTGGGGAGACTTTGTTACCTACACCTAAAGCATTAATTCCCTGACTGATTTAACTTCCTGTGCTCGTACAGGTTTCCCCTCAGAAGTTGTCTTTTTCAAGTGTAGGATTGTGTTGCAAAATGAAGGCTCTTCCCTTCCTTGCGTGAACTTGGGGAGTTGATTATAGGATGTGTATCTGTCTCATAATTTGTGGGCAGCGGCTGCAGCGGAACAGATTGCTAAGAGAGCTGTTCTGGTGAATTGAAATGCGAAGTGGAGATTTAAATACAGCCTTTGCAGAGTTAAAACCTCTCTTTCTGGCATCTTGATAATGAGTGGCCTTGGCTGTGGCAACCCCACACTGCAGGAATACCACCAGACCTACTGCGTGGAGTTGAAATATTCTGAGTGCAGTTCGGAGCAAGATTCTGAGTTTGGTTGTATTTGCTCAGCTCTGTGGTAGGAGCTTATCAGCCAGAGCAAATATTCCCCATTACATCACCCACCCTTTTCAACAGCAATATTCATAGTTATCAAATTAGAGCTTTTTATATTCAGAGTGAGAATATGCAAAGACAAATCTAATGGAGTCAATAACGCAGCAGTTGTCTTATCGCTGAGCTGGGGAGAGTAATAAAATATATACGCTGTCAATATTTTGGTTCTGAACTATTATGGAGGTATTGACACGCAGCAGAAATACACTATTGACTCTCTTTGTCTATTTTCTTTGAGTAAAGTGTTTGGCCACAAACTTGATGCATTTTTCTACCGGATTTAGAGAGTGTGGGATGCATCCACTTTCTGTCCCTGCCAGCTGATTGCCAATTTATTTCAGGTCAAAGAATGTGCAGCTTGCTGCAAGGTATTTTGAAACAGCATCTTTATTATCACAGCTCACATGTTGGCCAGTTTCATTTGTTTTGTTCCCTGTGCCCTCCAGGCATGCAATATAATCTTTCAACTGGTTGTTAGCACCAAATGGTCTGGTTTTTAGCTGGTTTGCTGCAGGCAAAGTCCAGTAGGAAGCCCAGCAGGGCTCGGGTTCCCACTTTGCATGAGTTCATCTAATGATATTTTCCCTATTAACATTTGGAAGAAAGATCTAATCTGTTGGGGCTGGGGGGAGAAGTCTGTCTGAGGGTTGTCAGTAGGGAGATAACTGCTAATGGTAGATGGACCACCAGCTAACATGGCAGAAATGCCTGGAATGTGTTCAGGAACATGTGTTTTGTTGGGTTGGAACACTGTTTGGGTGCCACGAGGTTACTTAACAGCCCTATTCCTTTAACAGGTCTCCGTGTAAGTGGGCTCCATGGAGCACAGATCAGAGACACAGAGAGAAGTATGTGCCAGCCCTGTCTAATGCTTGGACTGAGGGAATCTCTGAGGCTGCTCAGCTTTATTCTTGTTTTTTTAATACATCCTGATCTCCTTCAAATTTCTCTCCCTCCTCCTCCCTCCCCCCTTTCCCCTGTTTTTTACTACTTTGGGCTTAATTTGGGAAGGGGGGAGGTTAGTTGCAGGGATTTGGATTTGGGCAGGCAGGATTTTCTCCCATGACTCTCAGCATGGGGAGACACGGATCAATTCCCTATCCTGTGTTCAGCTGGACACTGGGCTATGGTGTGTGTTGATCAAGAAATCCCCTCCTGTTTTGTACCACATAACGCATTCATTTCAGCCACTGAACCTAAATTACTGTTTTGCTTTTCTTTCTTTTTTGATGAAACGGTAAGAACTCTTTTTCTGTAGGGATGAAGTTAGTTTATCCGTGCTAATGCTTTGATTTTTTTCCCTTTTTTCTCTCTCTGCCACAGTAGGTAACCAGTTAGGGGCCCTGGTACATCAAAGGTAAGCAGTGGGTTATGTTTTATTATTTATTGATCAATTCTAATTGTTTATTGATCCGCCATCTGTAGTAGTGTTAGGAAGTCAGAGGTTGAGAATGTGGAAAAACTGTCAGCTTGGGTTTTCTCCAGCCTGGGTTGTTTGTTCTGATGAAAAAAGAGGAGTTGATATGAAACTTGGATTCGGTGCCTGCAAATCTGCAGGACCGAAAAAAATAAATTCTCTCTCCTTTCCCTGCCCTGGCAGGGGGCAAGAAAGAAAAAGTGAAAAAAGGTCTGGCATTTTGGCACAAAGTGGAAGTGTCAAACAGGCACATGTTATTGTTGTTGTTATTATTATTTAATTTTGTTGGTATAATATGACCTGGGGTGACTCCTTTGTCAAAGATGGCTTGGGAAGATTGAAGCAAGTATGAGTTGTCATCCAGCATGTCTCAGCACCCAATAAAAATGAAAAATTCTCTGTTTTTCCTCAAATCCTGATCTTGAGGAGTTGCCTGTGTTGTTTTGAAGGGAAAAACACTTCTAAAGCTGGATTAGCCCGAAGGTGAATGGCAGCGAATTTCCATCCTAACCAGCTGTTTGGGGCCTCAGCAGAAGGGACAAACATTGTGCATGAAGGCTGTAGAACCTTAAATTTTTAATGGTTAGGTTAAAGCTGATGTCCGACTGGAGCAGCCTAGAAAGGGGTGGGCAGCTCCATTCAAGGTACCAGAGACAGACTGGAAATGGATCCAGCACAGGAGGAATTGTGTGACCATGAGAGGTCCCTTCCAAAAGAAATGATTTTGACAATGGCGTGCTCTTACTTGTGTGTGCAGAATCCCTGTGCTGAGCCCAGGCTCCACGGCAGGGGTGTCGTTTCTTCCAAATTGTTCTTTGTAATGACTATTTGATGGGGGTTTCTTCCTTTTTCTTTTTTAGGGCTGTAATAACAGAAGAGTTCAAAGTGCCTGATAAAATGGTTGGATTTAGTAAGTACCTTGGATGCTTTTGATGTTTCTTGGTGTGTTTCCTGTGCAGGAATTCTGTTGATTCTGACACAAGTTTTTGTGCTTATTAGCCTTGGATAAGCCTTGTTTAATGCTGTCTTCATGGGGAACAGAGGAACTGTGTTTAAAATCCAGATGCAAGCTTCATGGAAAAGCTTGGTGTCCCAGTAATAGGAACAAGATTGTTTGGTACAAGTTACTGGGCATTTTAGTGATTTTCTCTTTTAAATTCCCATTAGCACAGTACATAAACAAGTCAAAAGTGAATTTATTTCCCTTCATTGCAACATTTTACTTTGAGTATGCAAAACCATGAGAGTTGAGGAGGGAAAACAACATCTAAATGTTAAAATATGGATTGACTAAAGGCAAGTCAAACAGAATTTTAAATTTCTCGTACATTTGCTGCAGGGAAACACAACCAGACGCGAGAGTTTTTCCTAGATTTGCATTCCTGATACTGTTCTCTTTCAAGCTTGATCCTAATTTCTCTCTTCCTCTTAATGACCATTACTCTTGCTTTCAATGGCACCTCCTGCTGATGTGTTACTGCAGTGATTGCAGAGACTCTTCCACTGCTGGGTCTCTGTGTATCCCTTCCAATTTGATATATGGAGAGTAAAGAGGAAAATAACAGGCCGTGGTAATTACCCCATAGCGCGCCAAGTTTTGTCCCGACTCTAAAGACACTCTAAGACTGTAACTCAAATTCCTGCAAAGGAAAAGCTCCCTCCTCTCCTGCCAGCCCTCGTCCTGGTGCTCCACGTGGGGGAATGCTTGGCTCTGGGACAGGGGAGCTTGCAGGCGTCATCTCTGTGTTAAATCTCACCCTGGCTCAGGGGCAGGCAGATACAGGGGGGATGCAACCCCACAGCTGAGATGCTTCTTTGGGAGCATCCTGAGCCAAGAATACCTGTTTGACTTGGGAGCTTTGCTGTTTTTGCAGTCTGGGAAGGTTGGGAATGGTGATTGACACAGTCTGTGCTCTGGGTGTCTCGTTGTGAAACAGCGATGTGTCAGCTCTGGGAGTTAAGGGAGATGGATATTTGTGTTCACTGGAGGTCGATAGAGCGTTTCAGGATGTGGTTCTGTCTGAGTGCAGACAGCCAAATAGCATGTCCATTCAAAAATGGCAATAAAATAGGAATTATAAAGAAACAAGTCTTTGCCTTTTTTAGTACCCCAAATAACTGGCTTACTGGTTCAGGCTGAACGAGATGTACTTAAATTACTCTCCTAGCATCACCCAGACTGGTGCCTTATTTCTTTCATACTTATTTCTTTCCATTCTAGTGCAAGACAGGCTTTTGTTTTGTTTTTCCAAGCAAATAGAATAACTTCCAGCAGGATTTTAATGTTTTTCTGCTATGATAAATTTGGTTATGTGTGGATGCCTCTTCTGCAATCCTGCAGTCAAACTGTTCCTTTATAGACAGCTGCAGTGGAGTAAAAGGGGGAAGGTGCTTTGCAGTTTCCAGGAAAAACAGTTTGTTCTGATGCTTGTTGAACTCATTTCAGTAATCGGCAGGGGAGGAGAACAGATCTCACGGATTCAGATAGAGTCTGGCTGCAAAATTCAAATTGCTCCAGGTAAGACCCTCTTTGTGTGGTGGGTGAACAGGTTTTAATGTCAGAGGGTGTTGTGTCCATTAGATCAGGCACTGCTGTGCTCACAGGGTTTTATCACCATTAACCTGGATGCGGACAGGCATGGGAGAGCTGTTGTGGGACCCACCTCCCAACCAGGGTAGGAAGCAGGTTTGTCAGGTGGTTTGGGGAATGGGACGGTGAGGGAACTGGCTTTAACCAGCAGATGGTTGCAGTGCAGATGCACAATCCATGTTGTGCTTAGACCTGAAGCTGCTGTGTTCTCACTTTGCTCAGCTCCGTGGTTTGCCTCTGGCTGGTCTGGTCAGCTCCTGGCAGAAGACATTTCAGGAGGGTTGGCAGCAGCTCTCCATACAGCTTGCTTTGCGTCATGAAAATGAGACCATTCATCCAAATGGGATCATGTGGTGCCAGTTTGCTTTGGGGAAGACTGTGCTGCAGTGCTGTACAGCGAGCTGTTGATAATGTTATCGGAGTTTTTACCCCTCCCTTTAACTGGTGGGGAAGGCTTTAAGAGAATGCAGGCATCCAGCAAATCATTTAAAATATGTTGATCCTGGATGTCTTTGAATTCTTTAGCATGCTGTTTGTGCAGGTGGGTGGTGCTTCCATTGGTGCTTCATGGTCACTGAAATAGCTGCCACATTTTTAATTCCATGTATCACAAGTTTTCTTGTTTCCTTTGCAGACAGTGGTGGGATGCCCGAGAGGCCCTGTGTACTCACTGGGACACCAGAGAACATTGAGTGAGTCCTGATTTCATTTCCCTCCTTTTTCCTTCTTTCTCTTCTCCCTAATGCTGTGCTCTGTCAGTGGTGCTACTTGGTTATTAGCCACACCAGCAAATGTTGGCCTAGAGAAACTTGAGGGTCTCTGGAGCATAGAACCTCTAGGTCTGATGCTTTAAACTGTGCACCTCAGAGGCTTTTTTTTTCCACTTGCAGTTTGAATCCTCTGCAGAAATTTCCTTGGAATTCCCCTCCGCAGGGTGAGGTTGCTCTTAGGGCACCTAGGATGCAGTTTTGTAACTGCAGCTTCCCAGGATACTGAGCTAAGCTGTTGAAGGGCACTTCTCTTCTCCCCTTCGCTTCCCTGCTCCTATTGAGATGAGCATCCTTCCAGCTGAAGAAGGGCTGCATGAGGCCTCTAAAGCCTGTGGGTGCCACTCCAGGATACCCTGGAGGTGTTGGTGTTGTTGCAGAGCAGCATGAGGCCCCCTCGGTGCTTGTCTCTGCATCGCTGCCAACAAGAAGCAAAGGACTGAACCCAAGTCTTGATTCTGCTCCTTGCATGGTGGAGACACGTGGCCAGCCAGCAGGGATTTCTATCTTTAGACCTATAGAAACTTTAGGGACAGTGTTTCCTCCCTCCCCCTTCCCAGGAGCTGAGTTTGAGACTCTCACAAACCAGTTGAGGACCTCCTGCTGGAACTGGATCCAGGATCCTCAGGCTTACAGGAACACACTTAACATATGGAGCTGCTCTTTCTCTCCCCAGCCTTTGGGTAGGTGGGTTTTTTAAAATCCATCTGGAAATCTTTGAGTTGCGTTTGAAAATACATGGGTGCAAAGATTGTCTCTCTAAAGAGAAGACACTCATCATTCTTCCATTCCTAAAGAGATCTAAGGGTACTTAAATCTCCTTATTGTTCCATAATACTGCAAGCAGTGAGCCAGAATAAATATAATTGGCAAACTCACATTATAGGGCAGGCAGTGTATTCTTGCTGATATTGAAGTGGTTTTCCCCCTTTAGCAAAGGATATTTAAGAACAAGAGCAAAATCGTAAAAAGCTGGGATGCCTCATAAGATACAGTTGGGAGTAAATGGGGGAGAGGTATAGTTAAGACTTCATGGTTCTGAAATAAGCAGTTAAATGTACTCTGGTCCAAGTCTGTCTTTAAACAGAATATGAGTAAATTTCAAATGTGAGACTGTTCAATTTGTGAAACAGAACATGGACATAGAATTAAGTGAAATTTAATTTACTTTTGTGTTAAAACTCTTGACAAATGGATTGTTCAAACTGGTTTTTTCAGACTACTTGTAGAAAAAGAAAATTAAGTAAGGAAACCATTCTAGGTGTCAGACTTCTTTGGGAAGGGTTTTGTGAGGAATGTTTTCATTAGTTATATCCAGTGACAAACTAATAGGGTTAATTTCAAAGTGACCCCTTCTCATCTGAAATATGTTGTGTATTAACTGTTGTGGTCTCCATAATTGTCACGAAAAGAACTTTGCACAAAATATAGTAGATGAATAAAGATAGATTAATAAAACCTCCTAAGACTTTTCCAGAAATTCCTCCTCTTCCCTTTTGTTGTGAGAAAGTCAAGGGCAAGCAGTGCTCTGCTCTGAGTGCAGCCTCAGAGCACCACCCCCTGAGCTGCCATGAGGCAATGTCTGCTTGAAGGGATGACTTTGTCCTGGTCCTTTAAATCTCCAGGGAGAAGTCAGTCGTCCTTAGGGTGCCTGATGGGGCTTGGTGTGAAGTGGAGAGAGGGGAAGATGCTGCATTAGGCTCAAGAGGGAACCAGTGAATTTCCCCTGCTTTCAGACGGGTCGTGGGACAAGGGCAGGAATGGGATGTGCTGGTATAGGAGTCTTCAAGATGAAGGGAAACCCTGTCAGTTACCTCTGACATGCTAAAGATTTTAGAGAAGGGATCTTTAATCTCCCAAATGCTTCTTTGTGTGTCTCTTCTCACCAGGAGTAGAAGAACCCAGTCTTTCACTGGTGGCTGCTGCAGTATCCCTGCCTCGCTTCGCGGTGTAGCTTCAGCACCTACTGCTTGGAGCAGAGGCTGTGTTAGGACAGTGTTCTGGTGCTGCTGGTAAGAGCAGGTAGAGAAGAGCAAAGCAGTTGCAAGTGACTGATCAGAGGATGGTTAATCCATGGGCTGTGTTAGTATCAGAGCAGTGTGTGTTTTTTTTGTCTTGACCGAGAAGGAGAACAGAGCTTGAGTTTTATTATTGTATATGTGTTAGAAAAGTTAAAACCTAGAGCATCTTCATTCAAAGTAAGCTCCCCAAACGCAGTAGTTCAACTATTGTCCTTAACTTCCTAAGAGGTCAGAGCATGCTGCTGCTCTTCCTTTTCTCTTCCCCTTTCAAAAAATCAAACTGCTTATAAGTAATCACGATAGGGGAAAGTAGACATCAAAGAGTTAAAAAAAGAAAAAGGCAAACATTGTGCTGACTATGGTTTCCTCCATCTTTCCACTTCTCCTCTCCCCGATCGCTTTCCATTCCGATGGTTCCCGGTCTCTTGGTCACGTGGAGCAATGTTGTCTAATGGTTGTTTCCCTCGATTCTTTTCCAAAGACAAGCAAAACGGCTACTGGGGCAGATTGTAGATCGCTGTCGGAACGGACCTGGTTTTCACAACGATGTTGATGGCAACAGTACCATTCAGGAGATTTTGATCCCGGCATCCAAAGTGGGTCTAGTCATCGGCAAAGGAGGTGAAACAATAAAACAGTTGCAGGTGCGCAAGATGCATTTCCTTTAGGGCTCTCTTCCCTACTGCAGCTTCTCTAGATCCACTGGAACAGGCTGAAATGGAGAGCCTTGAATGCTCTAACCTTCTCCAGCAGGGACTATTCTTCTGCCTTCCGAGATTGGACTCAAATCCAATCTTGCGTTACAAAATCAGTGTGGCCCCAGCTACACAAGTAGTGGAGTTTTGCCAGACCTGTGACAGAAAGCCGTGTGCTGTAGATGACACTTGGTGTGTGCTGTTTAGGAGGGGATCCCTGTAGCCAAGGAAGGGCCACATCTGCTCTGCTCTGCAGTATTTTTAATGCCAGCCATGCTGTTGTAGAGTGCTCTGCTTCTCTTTTGTTGCTGATCTGTGGTAAAGCTGCCGTGTGTCATCTTTTTTTTTTCTCATCCCACCCCTTTCTAATTAAGTGTTGTGTTATGTATAAACCGTGTTCCCGGATGTTCTTTATTCCTCCATCTGGTACAAGTTTTTAAAGAATAAAGGGTTTTAACAAAACATCTAGGTCAAAAATGCCTATGGTGCCCTGATTAGACCTCTGACATACAGTTTGGAGGCTGGTCATTTAATAACTGTTATATGCAGACAGCTACAGATTTTGGGAAGGGCCGGAAAATCAGTTGTCAAGGTGGAGGGGGTTCTCCTTGCAGGGATTTCAGCTATTTGGGAACCTCAGGAGCAGCACAATTTCTGGCAGTCCTTTACGCTCCAGGACTGTTCCTGGATTTGTGCATTCTGTAACAGTGCTGGTTTGACCTTCATAATGTTTAGCAACCAAAATCTGGTCCCTTGTTTTAGGGACTCTGCTTAGCAAAGTGCTCTGTGCTTTTTCTTCAGGAGCGAACAGGTGTGAAAATGATTATGATCCAAGATGGTCCTTTGCCTACTGGAGCAGACAAACCTCTCCGTATTACCGGAGATGCATTTAAAGTACAGGTATGTAACAAAAGCAGAGCAGTTGCCTAAGAGAACTGAGGAGAAATTAAAACTGAGTGTATTTGTGAGCATCTAATGGAGTCAAATCCAACTGTAAATGTAATAATCTTTCCTGGTTTTGTTTGTTCTGTAAGGTTGAGTAGAGCAAGTTAAAACACCGGAGCAGTTTGTTTTACAGTATAACTTAGGAGCTGTCACTCCGCATAAATATTGCACATGGGTAGGAGTAGACATGAGGAGGAGGGTTTGGAGAAAGTAGCTTTGAAATGCTTTCCAGTCTGTGTGGCAAAAAATGAGAGCTCTGTGTCACTTGAGCAAATGGGTTCTTAGTGACTGACTGAATCACACATTTGAGACAGCGAACCTTTCACAAAACTACCTCAGACAGCCAATCGACGCAGGTAATTAAAAACCAATCCCACAACAACTCCTGAAACCAAGGGGTTTGCTTAATATTGGTACCTCAGTCTCCTTGTGTCAGGGTCCTGCAGATGTGGACGTACCTGCGGTTCGGAGAAAACCCCGTCAGCTGGAGCCCGGGGCATTGCAGCGTGATGGGAACGCCTGGATTAGAGCATTAACGTTTAGCCATGGCATGTTCCACTTCTCACAAGCGCCTTTCATACCTTGCTAAGTACTTAAATCTAGCTTAGCATTCCTGTCTCCAATAAAAGTAGTTCTGTTTCATAGGATCTCCCTGATCATAAATTGCTGCAGCAGTTGATGTTGCTCAGGGATAGTGTTTGGGTTGTGTTTTTCAAAGCTCTTATTGCAAGTTTTAGAGTTAAATTTTTTTCCCCCCAGAATTCTTACTGTGGAGGTATAGGTATGCAAAAGGAGTTTAATGAGAGTCTGGCTACTTTTAACCAAATCCTACTCAGTGCTGCCACTTCCCAGGTGGCTTCTGCCTTGCAAGATTTGCTGTTGTCACATCTTCCATTCAAGAAAACATGGAGACTGCACAGGCTGGAATATCTTTGAGGCACTTAAAGCTGAGCACCCTTAGGAAGTGTTTGAGAACCGTGATGAATCCTTGGGTTTGGTGGGGGATTCTGTGGATGCCTCAACGGTGTTTCTTAACTCCCTCAAATCCCTATGAAATCTCTCCATCACCCATATTTCTGTCTTGGCATCTCTGTAATGTCTTTGAGTTGTTTCTTTCTGTTAAAAATACCTTGAGGACATGGAAAACATGTAAAAATGAAAGGAGAGAGATTCACCACTGTCTTCAAGCTTGGAAATAGAACCAAGATGTCAAAAGCTTGACTGGTAGTAGAGAGAAACAAATGCTTGGGTTTGACATGTAGGCTTTTTTTATTTTGGTGGTGACTGCTGTTGGCTAATTTCCAGGGTACGCTTTCATTAGCTGGGCTACATGCAGGCTTGTGAATGGCCTTGAGTGCTGCCAGTAGGTAGGAAAAATATTCATTTGTCTCAGAAAATGTCTTGCTGGATTGCTACAGACTTGGACTTAACTTCTCAGAGTCAGTGGGCTCAGTGCTGCCCAGCAGCCTCCTTGGTATGTGCTCTGTAGCTCTTAGTGGACATGATCTCTGCCATGCTGCCAACAGCTTCTGCCTTACTGTGTGGATTTCAGTTCTATCCAGTAGGAAAGGGCCTTCACTTCCTTTAAATTCAAAACAAAACAATAAAAAATTCAAAGATATTTTAAAAGTTAAAGGGTCTTTTGGAAAGACTGGAGGAAGCAATTGCACCCAAGAAACTGCCACCTTGTGCACCTGGCAGGTTTTGTCAGATGTGGAAGATGCCATCAAGATCAGACTGTGGTAAAAGAAATCCTAAATGAGAGCACTGTTCCTGTTCAGCAGGTGGAGATCCCTCTACCTGAAGCCTGACCACTACCCACTGTTGAGGCCCTGACACCAGGAGGGCAAGCAGAATAATTTGAAGCTAACTGTAACTTCTTTCCCCATGTAGCAAGCGAGGGAAATGGTACTGGAGATCATCCGAGAGAAAGATCAGGCAGACTTCCGAGGCGTACGCAGTGATTTCAGTGCTAGAATGGGAGGAGGCAGCATAGAGGTACGTTTCCTTCAGTGCTCTGCTAACCTCCCGGTGGGATGGGCAGTGGGGGGAGTCATCCAATTGCATTTGTAACCTGTAAGCTTTTCTTAAATGCGTTGTGTTCCTTTGCCAGAAGAATTGAGTCTGGCTCTGCAAAGAGGAGGAGTTCTCCTGGACTCCCAGATGGCGCTTTCTAATTGTCTTTTTTAAGCTGCATTCTTGTAGTGCAGAGTTCATTTAGCGGGGAAGGAATTTGTGGCCACGTGTTTGTTTTTCTGAAGTGATGCGGTTCTGTAGTCTGGAGCTGCCTAACGTGGCCTGTCCTCAAAGTTAAGTGCATCTCCTTGTAAAATCAGTCATTCAGTCTAGTTCTCTGAGCTTTCATACTCCTTTGCCTTTCCCATCAGGTCTCTGTGCCCAGGTTTGCTGTTGGAATTGTGATAGGAAGAAATGGAGAAATGATCAAAAAGATTCAGAATGATGCTGGAGTTAGGATTCAATTTAAACCAGGTTTGTGTGAGGATGGAGAGCCGTTGCTTTCTGACCAGTGTTCCACTTTTGGGTTCCAGCAGCCAGGCTTTCCTCATTTACAGGTGCATTGTGTCTCTTTCTGAAACCCATTTAAATATGATGTGCTGCCTCCTCATGCACTTCCTGGTTTTCAGAGAGTAAGATTGTCTACAGCTCATTTGCAAACATTAGATGTCACAACAGTCATGTCTTGAGTAGTAATTATACAGATAAATAAAATGATAACAAAAATCTTTTATTTGCTGTTAAAAAATTCTCCTTCAGGACATTAAAGCCTTTGGGGATCAGGAGTTGATTAATTCTGAGTAACTTTCTCTGGGTCCTTGGCTGTCTGATCACCTATCAAAGCTGCCTTTGTCCTCTTAAAATCATATCAGTCTCTTTCATGGCTTTTTGACATTTGAAAGTGTTTCCTTATGAGTGTTGTTCCCTCTGCAGTGTGGGCTGGGTTTTGTCTTCTCTCAGTCCAGGGAAGAGGGGCTGAAGGTGGAGGGAAGCAGTAGCTCCTGGGATAGTTCTGTGGTGTGAAAATGCTGCCGGCACTGGCAGTGCTGGAAGGAAGCTTTGTTGGTGAGTGGATGTTTTCTGCCTTTAATTGAGTCTCTACCACCTCTCTCCACAGATGATGGGATCAGCACTGAAAGAGTGGCACAGGTCATGGGGCTCCCCGATCGGTGTCAGCACGCAGCACACATCATCAGCGAGCTCATCCTCACGGCACAGGTGGGTTCTCAAAGTGCTTTTTGGGAATGTGGGCTGCGTGCAGGCAGCTGGATGGAGGAATGGAGGCCACCTTCCGAAAAGCAGCAGTGTTCAGTTTGCCCCTGGTAGGCCACACATGCTGCTGCCCAGAGCTGCTAGATTTGGGGTTTGTTTGTTCATGGTGGAAGTTTTCTTTATGTGATGTGGGCTGAACCGCAGGAAGGTCTTCTATTCCCAGGCCTAGGAGGCCTCATTATAGCTCCACATTTCTCTCCTGTTTAGTTGTTGTGAAGTTGTTTGGAAACAGTGACCTGATGGAATGGAGTCCATCAGCATCAGACAGTGACTGGAGGCTCTGCTTAGGCAGCAGAGCATTGCCAGTGCTCAGTGGTGCCTCATCTTCAGACTCCAGCAACTTTTGTGTGTGTCAGTGCCAAGATTCATTGCTCTAAAGAGAGCCCCCATCACGAAGTCCTTCAGTAGTTGATGCTTATTTATAGATTTATTTCAGTAGATGCAAAGCATGCATTTAAAAATATAAATATCTTCCTGAATCAGGAAGGCAGCTGTAACCTACATTACTTGGCATTTTTCTAAAGTGTTTCAAAACCTTGAATGTGAAACTGAGGTCCAGGAATAGCTCAATCCAATGCCATTGATTATGAGGCAGTTTAACTTACCTTGCTTTATTTTGTTTTTAATGTGCATTGGGGCCAGCATAAAAACACTGATACACATGTTTTGCCTTCTAAGGAACGAGATGGCTTTGGAAGCTTGGCTGTTGCCCGAGGAAGAGGTCGTGGCCGTGGGGACTGGAGTGTTGGAACACCTGGGGGCATGCAGGAAATCACCTACACTGTTCCAGCTGACAAATGCGGCCTCGTTATAGGCAAAGGTGGGTTTGGTGACTCCAGATACCACAGCTTGCAATCCTTCTCTCTCAGAGTGGTCATGTTCTTGCTGCCTGACAGTGAAGCTTTGGGGTTTTCTGTGATTTTAGGTGTTTAGTGCCCAGTGAATGCAGCATAGGAATAAGCTGTAAACGCTTGTGGTTGTTTTCTTTGTGGTATTCTCACTCATAATTGTACTCTCCAAGCCCTTGTTCACAAGCTGTAAGAGAGGCTCTTAATGCAGAGCTGTCAAATAAGCTTGTTATAACAAGCAGCTGGCTGAGAAAAGGCAGGTTCGTTTGTGGATTCTTTTTACAGAGAATTCGTTTGAAGGATGGTTTATCAGGGACAAGCAGAATCGTGCTGGATTTCTGAGAGTGCTCTGTGAGGAAATGGAAGGTCTCTGAGTGTGGTAATAACAGGAGCTGCTTCCAGCCACATACCTGCAGTGTGTGGTGAATGAAGTAGGAGGATTTATCTGCCTCTGTGCTGGCACCTGACCTGGCACAGCAGCCTGGTGCCACCTGGCTGAGCCTGTTCACTGCCATGGAGGCCCCTTGGCCAGTGGATCTCTCCATGCTTAGGAGATGGATGAGGAATCATCCTCTCAAGCAGGACAACCCTGTGATGGTCATGAAACCGAGCATCAGCAGCAGCCTCAGTTTGTCACAGAGCAGGAGCTGCACTTGGGGCAGGGGCAGGATGTAGGGTAGAGCCAGGAGCAGACAAGCTCTAGCTCTGAACTGCTGGGATGTGTCTGAGCTGATGCACTGACCTATCAAAGGCAGTGTTTTGTTTTTCTGTCTGCTTATTTCAGTAAGAATGACATATGCCTGAACTAGTATTTAAGTAATCACAGTTGGCTTTTAGCCTCAGCAGAGAATAGGCCAGGAATAGATAAGCTACAGCGGAAAAGGAGGCAGAGACTGGAGGGCATTGGGCCAAGTTTCAGTGGCTTTGAGTGTTCTGGGCAGGAGGGAGCTTGTGGTGAGACTTTTTGTGGCCTCTTTCCCTGCTGCACATCCCTGCTGCTCCCTGCCATGTGCCTGTCCTCACAGCACCCTGAGCTCCATCCGTGTTGGGTGGCCAGGGACACGGGCAGGTCAGCCCTCTATCTGCAATTGTTTTCAGATTTTATTCTTTGCCACAAGCCTATTCACAAACCTGAAAACTTTTTCAGTATGAAAAGCCACCTGCTTTCCCCATTATGCAGAAATTGCAGAGATTATGCTTGTCCTCACTGAACAGTCCAGTTGGGCAAAAGAAGAAAAGTAAATTTTAAACCCACGAGTGAGACTTATACGTATGGAAAAGTCAAATTATAATGAAACTTTATTGCTGTATCCATTAGTCATCTTAAATAAAGGATCAGAAAAGGTCACTTGTTGTTCAGCAGTGCACTGAAGTGGAGCATTTGTGACTACAGAGAGCACTGTGTGCTGAAAAGATAAATGCAGGTAGTGAAGTGAATGTCCCAGCATTCAAGTGCAGGGCCTGGCACAGCCTCACTGGGGGGTGAAGGGTGGCTTTTTACCTTTGTTTCCACAACAGCAAAATAGAGATTCTTACTTGGCCAGATCAGAAGCTTTCTGGAGTGACTAATTACTAGTTGTATGGTGATTTGAGTGCTGGTAGCATTGTAATACCACCTTGTAATCGGTGTTCTCACAGTGCCTGTGCTCTTAGGCTGTTGCAGCCTTCACTTTTGTCAAGTGAGTGATGGCTGTAGCGTTGCCTTTTGGGGTCTGGACCAGCATGGATGTGCTACACTCTCCACACGTTGATGCAAGACAGGCAGTTATTTCCTCCCCTGCTGCCCATGGGGCAGTGCAGGGCAGAGGGGATCTTAGTGGGGTTTCCTTAACAGTGACCAATTACAAAACCTTTGCTTTCTGTGATAGTTTCTGAGCAGTTTCCAGCTGCTGGGTGGTTTTCCTTGCTGTGATTCAGGACGGGGGCTGTTGGCCGTCTCTGTAAAATCTCCTGCGCGCTCTGGGCCATCAGCTCGGTCTCGAGATCAGCACCCACGCAAAGGGTGCTGACCCAAGTGTCCTGGGCACCCAGGTGAGGTGTGTGTGATCTGACCTGGTAACTGCTGCTGTGCTCCCAGCTCCATGGAATCACTCCAGAAGCAGGAAAAGGGGGAGGCTGGGAAGTTTCTCAGCTCAATTTCTGCAGCATATGTGATAGAAGACCTAGTTCCCTTTTCCTGTGGACATCTCAGCTTGGGAACGGGAGCTTTTAGGAGCTGCTGGGGTTCCCTGCAGATCCTGTGCGTGGCTTTTTCCTCTAGAGGGTGGGTAGGTGCAGCTTTTCTTTCCCAAGGGCCCTGAGGAAGGGTGGAGGCGAGCGCCATACACATGTCAAACTCTGTCTGTGTTTGGTGGTGCTTGGAAACAGCCGCCGCCTCCCTGGGCCCCCCTGGATTTCCATGATAAATACGGCAATCCTGACAGATACCGCGGCCGGCCTGGCTCTTGTCAGCCCGGCCTTTGAGCAGGTTTGATTAATTGCTTTAGGATTTCACGTCCAGCCGGGAGGCCGCTCCTGGATCGCTCCTGCCCCCCATCAGGTGGAAGAATGGACGGGATGAATGCTCTATAGACAGCCACCATGTGCCGAGCGGGTCACCTCGCCGTGGGGAGGAGAACTCCTTCCGGCACCGCTGGCTGCGTCACTGGCATTTGCATGCTCTGGAGGCTGGCTTGGGGTGGCCGGGTGGGAGGGAGGACTTTGACACGTACCAGGCTGCAGGGTGAAGAGGACAAGGGCACCGAGTCCTTCTGGTGTGGGGGTAGGAGCTTGCAGTCTCCCACCAACCTGGAGAGGCAGCTAACTAAATTCTGCTGTATGCTGTAGGAGGGACCTGCTGTAGAAACAGGCCCAACAACCACAGGCTTGGTGCTGAATGCTAAATGGGGCAATGATTTGAAATCTGTATTCTCCTTGCTTCCAGTTTGAGAATGCTTCGATTTTTAATCCCCTTTTGGAAGGAGAAACTAGTCTGCAGTGCAAGTAGCAACCTCTGGTTGTGCCTCTGTCACCCAGTAAAGAAGTTGTGCCACTCCTTCAAATTGTGTTGCCTGAAAGGCTCCTCTGTTTTCACTAAGCAGATGAAATGGCTCTTGATTCAGATCTCACCTCGATATGTAAAAACCAGAGCTTCAAACAAATTGCATCAGACAAAAGCATGACACAAAAAAAAAACCCTTCCCGGTTTTGAAACTTCATCTTACTCCTTTCCCATGCTTGACTGAAAGTAAGTGGGTTGGCTTTTGGCTGCATAGTACAATCCCTGTTGTCTGCCCAGGGATGTGACATGATTATCTTTTGTTAAATGCATCTTCAAAAATTCATTTAGAAAGAGTTAATTGCCCTTTGGCAACTTTTCCTCCTCCCTTCCCCAAGAAGGCTTTAAAATGTTAAAAAGGTCACGAGTCCATTACAATGAAATGAACAAGTGTCTGCAACATCCACAGTTTGTTTTGAAGTTGTGCTGGATGTATAGAGATGGAAATGTGAGCAAAATTGAGGCGTTTATTTTTGGAGATTCTTTTCAATGAAAACCAAACAAAAATCTCTGGTTAGTTTCCTTTGCTCTCTGTCCTGCTTGCTGTCTATCCTTTGAGCTGGTGATTTTTTGGTTTGTGATTTTAAAAGTTGTAAAACCCCTTCCTTCCCCGCACCCTTTAATTTCTCCAGTTGAGTGGAGCTGGTCTGTAAGTTGTGTGAGCTTCCAAAAGAAGAATTGAACCATTGTAACATTGGCTGAGGCTTTTGTTAAGCAAATTTCATGAAGAGACCGGGACCTAGCAGGTCTTGAGGAAATCAGATCCACTTTGACTGGCCCTGCTGCATCCTGCTGGAAGCACTCCTGTGCTCCTGTGCATCCAGATGGCAAACGAGCCAGACATGCTCACTGCATGCACAGCTAACTCTGAAATAGCAGGAGACAGCCTGGAATCGTGTGCTGCCCTGGCTGTGGAGGGATGTGTGGCTGCAGGCTGAATAGGAAGCCTTGTAAGCAGAGGCTGCTTTAAGGCAATAACCTATCAAACAGCACATGTTTGGGAGAAGGCTTAAGCTTTGTTATGTGGCTGGTGGCTTTTTGACTTAGTGATGGAAAAAAGAAGAAAAACCAGCATGTTTAGATTTCAGGTGACCTTCATTTCCTGGAGGATTTGAGCAGCTGTGCAAAAACAGCAGAATTCAGTCAGTGCAGGTTTTGCATCTGTTTTGTCAAAGTGTATCCCAGTCATGCTGCATCTTGTTGGCAGCCTGGCAGTGGGCACATGGCAGGGCTTGTGTGTTCTTTAAGCAGCATCATCCATGACCCCAAAAACTGTTACAGTAACTAGAGGTTTCAGGTTAGATTAACGGAGCAGCATGAGCTCAGGTACTGCAGTTGCTTTTGCTGTTGCCGTCCTCAGCGCCCCAGGTACACAGAAGGCGGCTGAAACTGTAATCCATTCCCAGGACCTGACTTTGATACGGTTTCACAGATAGAGATGCTGGATATCCCTCCTTATGTCTTGGCTTTCTTTTCTTCAGGCGGCGAGAACATCAAGAGCATAAATCAGCAGTCGGGAGCGCACGTGGAGCTGCAGAGAAACCCACCCCCGAACACAGACCCCGGCGTACGAATATTCACAATCAGAGGGGTCCCCCAGCAAATTGAGCTCGCTAGACATCTCATAGATGAGAAAGTTGGTGTAAGTTCCATCTCTGCTCTCTTGCTCTGTCCGTTTCAGACCTCTTGGGTACGTGTAGGCCTGGACCCACAGGATGGTACAGAATGCACGTGCTGGCGTTTATTCAGCTTCAAAACCATTTACCTCTTAGCAGCTGGATTGAACTTGATGGCCCTCCAGCATCCACTGGGCTAATTTTTGCTGTGGTCCCAGAAGGATTTGACTGTTGACATAATCCTGGATAGTGTATACAGCTAGGTGAGAGGGAAGAACAGCAATAATAAGGTATGAAAAGGCTGTAAAAGGAGACTTTTGAAAGGGAGACAACAGTGTGAGAATGACACAGTCCTGGCAGCATCGTCCTGAAAGTAAAACACTCAACTCCTTGCTCAGTAAGTTCAGGGTGATTTATCTTACACTTAATGCAGCGCTGTGGTATTGAAGCTTAATAATGTCAGGCTGCAATACTACTGAATGGGGAGACTTTGATAAAAAAATATGGAAAATCCTGAACTCTGGGGCATGGCAAAGCTGGAAAGCTGCCTTCATGCTTAATTGCTTGAGAGGAGAAGGCTTGACACCAACCTCAGGATCCACGTGTCCCAGGCTGTCTTCTCGCCTTTCTCACTACTCACAGTAGCTGCCTCCACCCTGTAGCTGGAGCTGGCATTAAATATTTGTGGATTCTGTGACAGGGTACCAGCATGGGTGGACCTGGAGGATTTGGTCAAAGTCCGTTCAGCCAAGCACCTGCTACACCTCATCAAAAGTAAGCTGCTGCATCTCCTCACCTGTGGGCTGGGGGATGGCTGGGAGCTAGACAGTGCTGGGAGAAGGGTGGAGGGCCCTGAAGGGGTGGGGTGTGAGCGGAGCCTCTGAAAGATTGAGCATTCAGAAGCAGAAGCAAGTGAGCTCAATCCTTTAAGCTTGACTACAGGAAAGATTTCACCTCTTAAATGATAAACCAGGTAGGTATTGGCGTCTCCAGAATTCCTGTCTCTAGTGCAGTGAGCGCATGGGAAGAAGCCTGAGCTCACAGAGCACAAGGAGTGCTGTTCAGTGTGATGTATCTTCACCTTGGCTTCATGAACAGACTGATACCAAGGCAGGACATAGCAGTTCACACCTGCACAGCTTTCCTTTTGCTCCCATGTTCACCTGTTTGCTCAGCAGCTGCTGACTATAAGTGACAACTTCTCTTCTCTGGGCAGCTTCATGTCTGTGGCCTGGTAAGTATTTTATTGTCTGCTTGAGCGTGGCTTTTTGTCCTCTGCAGTGGTCCTCAGGCGTTCATGACGCAGGGCTGGGGCAGTACCTACCAGACGTGGCAGCAGCCTGGACAGCAAGTCCCAAGTAAGTGCCAGGAGCTGGGTTGGAGAGGGGTTGGTGTTCCCTTTGCAGTCTCTGCTTTTTGTGCCTGCAAAAGGCAGGTCCGCCCATGAGACCATGTGTGTGACAGCAGCAGAATGACTTCCTGAGCAGAAGAGGTGTGTGGAGGCACATGGTGGTGTTGGAGCTCAGAACAAGCTGAAGGCCGTGGAAAACTTTTGCTTTTTGTGTGCTTAACTGCTTCTTGCCTCTTTCTGCTCTTTGGGTAGCAACTTGGTCCTTGCTGTCTGTTCCTCTCTAACGAAAACATTCTTCTCCCAGGATTCTCCAGGCAGGCATTTGCCAACCACACTTCCCCCTAACAGGCAGGCTGTTGGTGCTGAGCCCTCCCATCTCTTCCTTCTTGACCTTATCACTTCTTGTTTATTTTCTTATTTAATTGTTCCTTATAAGCTTTTCTCACTGTTCAAATTCCAGACTGATGGAACAACTGGGGAAGGGGATGCAGGAAGTGGAAGAAAGGTTGGGCAGGGCTCCTGTACTGGTCATTTTTTCCTGAAAGCCTGTCAAGTAAAAATTGAGCAGTTTGGAATGGGCAGTTCCCTTTTCAGAATAATTCAAGTACTGAATGCTAGTGGTGATGCTGTAGCTACATCATTCTGCTCCAACAGCAAGAGGAATGGTTTGCCCTAAACAGAGCAGATTCATGTAGTCTCAAAGCTCATGTGGTGGTGGTAATGCCCCAAAGGACGCTTGCAGTCACAATTTTTCAAGAAATATGAGTTTTTAAATGGTCTAGTCTCATGAAACTGAAGCTAAACACCAAGAGGGGTGTGGGGGGTAATTTTAGAGGGGTTTAATGGCAGATGCTTTTCACTGCTGAGGCTGATTTAGCAATGAAGTAGATTATGAACTCCGGTATAAATTCCCACTCTTTGAGGTGCCTGAGGCAGAGGAATGAATCACTGGAGGGACAATGCCTGCAAATGCACTGGTGATTCCCTGTAGCACTAGTCACCTTTGAGTGTTTATGAAATCGTGAATATGTGAAATTTGGAAATCTCAGTGCTGCTTTGTTAACTTGGTGCACTTCTGAAATGTGTGCTGTGGTGGCACATGGGAACCCAGCATGGGACATGTGTGTTAAACTCTGGATGAGTCCTGCCTCTTAGCAATTACAGTCTGGAAATGATGACTTTTCCTTTGAGCTCTAGGGTCTTGGAGAAGGTCAGTATTTGTTCTGTTTTCAGCACATTAAAATGCAGTGGTGGACTTCTATGGACTTTTCTTCTGTACAGGAGTGGAATAGTATGGTACTGAAGAAGAGTATTTTCTCATTAACTTCTTTTACAGGAAAAATTGTTATTCTCCTTTCCTTTGCACTCCCAAGGGTTCTGGACTTCCCTCAGCTTTGGGAAGCAGAGCAGTCAATGGAAACCAGGGAAAGCTCTACAAAAATATTTAACTTTTATCTTCCATAAAGCCTTGGAATAAATGCTTACGAAATTGCATCGCTCTTTGCCTTGCAAGATGCCTTTAGAAACTCCCCTTGGTAACTTAACTTCTTCCTCACCTTCCTGAAACATCCCCTCATGCTGCCCACCGGTCCCTGCGGAAAGAAAAATTTCCCTTCCTGCAGCAGATGATTGTGTCTCAGGCTCACCCCTCCTGGCTTTGGAGCCTGGTGTAGGAAGCACAGCCCCTTTGAGCCCCTTGATGTCCAATAATGCAGCTCATACCCCGGTGATGACAATTGTGCCCTGTCAGGTTTGAGATGGTTCCCAAAACCCCTGGAGCTTCCTGCCTTGCCACTGTCCTTCCCCTGTGTGGGTTTAGTCCCACACCACCGTCTTTTGGAGGCAGATGTTTTATTTCTGCTGCTGAGCCTGATGGAAAATGTTGGCTCCCTAGTTCCATGCCTGGTTAGGATGCTCCCTGTCCCTGTTGGTAGCCAGGCACGCTGAAGGCAGGCAGGGTGAGGAGAGAGGGCACACACATAATGCTCTAAGAACCTTCAGCACTCTGCTCCACCGCAGCGGTGCCCAGGCAGCCCAGGTGGGGCTCACCAAGGCGTAGGAGGATTATTGTAAGAAATAGGTAAATGCCTGCTTTTGCACTTTTTAATTTGTGCAGGCTCCCTTGGCTGAGTGCTGCAGCCTGTGTGTCACAGCTCTGTCAGCCCTGTCACAGCGCCGGCGCCCTGGGGACAGCCTCGAGTGCCCTCCTTGTGGGAGGAGGGGCAGACCCCCACCCCCTACACATGTATTTAGATTTTAATTACTTCCCCCATCTTAAATAAATTAACTGGCTGGGGAAACATTTTGCTGTGAAATGCATTTAGCTGCGTGTCCTTTCAGCCTGCTGCGGACTGTAATTCTCTGAGAAGAAAAGGCATTGAAGGAGGTCCTTTGTTGGCATTAGCAGGTGGACAGTTGAGGCAGCCTTGACCTCTGCCAGAAAAGGTCCTGACTTGTAGCGTTGGTCAAGTCTTTTAACCCGCTTTTATGCCCCTGGACAGGACACTGCTGCCCTGTTCCCTCCACCCACTTCACACTTGCAGTGTATTATTTTCCCCCTTCCCCCCACTTCAAAGCCCCCCTCGGGCCGGGCTCGGGGCCGGGCTGCGCATGGAGCTGGGATGGGATGGGAAGAGCTCTGCTCCATGCGTGTCCTCTGTCCTTGCCTGCTCTCCTTGCCCACAGTGGCTCGTGCTCCCTGCTCCTGCCGTGCCTCTCTGCAGTTCCCAGCAGCTGTGTTTGCTGTTTGTTTGTCCTGTGTCTCACTGAGGGCTCTGTGCTCCCGCTGGGACCCAGGGAAGCGTGGGAAGAGCAGGTATCCTTCCTCTGTCCCGGCTGGCTGGGCTTGCCCTGCAGTGACACTTACCTGTGCTGGGTTGAAGGTGTCTTAGTGCCTCAAAGATGGGGAGTCTGTGCCAGGTGGAGCCCAAGGTTTGGGGTCTGTGAGCAGACACTGGCACTGCTTCCCTTGGAGCAGTGTGGGAGCCTGGAGGTGACACCGTGAGCCAGCTGTGGCTGTTTGGGGATGCCATGGCTGCCTCTGCAGCGCTGCCTGGGGCGTGTGCGGAGGGCAGGGAGCTGGCTGTGCCCCATGCAGGGCTCAGGGCACCTCAAGGAGCCGGGAGCAGTGACTGCCTGGAGTTGTGCTCCAGGTCGGGCGCTGGAGGCTCCTGTGTGGGCAGGGTGTATGGAGGGTCACTGCCCACAGGGGTCCCTCAGCTCTGCTTCACTGAGGAGAGTGGAGGCAAAGGATGCAGCCCCTGAGAAACAAGTGAGGTGACTCAAACCACGGCTGTTCCCTTGGCGGCTCTGTGGAGGTGACAGGTCTCAGCGGTGTCAGCTCTCCTGCACTCAGTGCAAGCAGACTGAGCCCGGGGTGGCTGATTGCAGGCTGGGCAGCTCCCAGCCATGTGCTTCGGCTTGAGCAGGTCCCAGCAGGGTGACATTTGGCTTCATGCCCTTCAGCAGATGAGGTGAGATCAGGAACTCAAGCTTTTCCTCAGCTTCCCCTGAACTGAAGATGCCCAACGCTGTAGAAGGGTGGAAGCTGAAGTGTCAAGTCTGGGCAGCTGGGGTAGACCCAGGGCCTGTCTAGTGGATAGGTAGATGTCACTGGCTGGAAACTGTCACCTGTTCCGTACTGACGTGCCCCTTGTTGTCATCTTTGCACAGGCCAACAGAGCCAGCAGCAGAACAGCCATCCCGATTACAGCAAAGCATGGGAGGAGTATTTCAAAAAACAGAGTGAGTGAAACAGGCTTACTGGAGATGAATCAGCTCTTGTTACAAAGAGTTAACTATAATCCGATGACTTGCGTCTCCATCCCTGCCATTTTTAGCTTCCAGTCCTTTCCAGATGCCCTCTGGTCCTGTCCTGTTGGTGACGGTGCATGTAGTGCTCCCACGGGCAGCTCTCGGCTGTGCTGTCACTGAGCCCCGGTCCCCTTGTGCCCACGCTTGCAGCCAGCCTGCCTGGGGAAACACAGAGCGTGCAGGAACTGATGCTGGCAAAATCCAGGAAGCTGGAGCTGGGTTGTGAGAGGGTAGGAGAGCTGATGGGAAGTCACAGCCTGGCTCTCTGCACCGTGTTACGGAGCGCATGATCCCGACCTCTGGACTTGCTTGGACACAGTGCTGCTGGAGGCTTTGGGCCTTGGAGGATGAGGGGTGTGCAGGCTGTCAGCCTGTCCCTGCAGCTGCAGGAACGCTCTGGCTGCTCTCTGCCTGCTCTTGGCTTGTCCCTCGCAGTCCAGCTGGGAGCCCACCCCGCTGTCCCACGCAGCGGAGCCGGTGTCGCTGTCAGGTGTCTGCAGCAGCTGGAAGGGGGCTGGCTCTTCTTTAAGCTTGACAAAAGGAGATCCTAAGCCTGGGCTTGGACTTCTGGAATTGCTTATCTCTCCCTTTTTTCTTCTTTCCCTCCAGGTCATGCTGCCAGTGCTGCTTCTCAGGCAAGTTCCCAGCCGGACTACACGATGGCTTGGGCAGAGTACTACCGACAGCAGGCTGCCTACTACGGGCAGACACTAGGGCAGGCTCAGGCCCACAGCCAGGTCTGTACCCACCTTCCCCGAACCCCTCTGCTCCTTCCCTGGGGGAGTTGGGTATATTTGCCTTGCCCTGCTGTGGGGACTCTCCTTCACATTCACATGGTGAAGCAGAGATGTTTTGTGGCTGAGGAAGTGATCACAGAAGCGTTGCCTCAACACCAGTGTCTTATTTTCCTGTACAGGGTGGATGAGGGGTTTTTGGGAGAGGACAGAGGTTATTTGTTTCTCCTGGGGGCCTTTCCCCATTGTCCCCAGGCAGTTGTTTGACTTTGGGGAATTAAAGTAAAAGGAATGATGAAGCCAGGCTGGTGAGGCAGCACAGCACTGGCATATCCCAGGACTGTGAGTGCAGGCTCTGCCTTTTCTCTGTGTGCTCACCAGCTCCCTGTCCCGAAAGGGACTAAAACTGTTGAAAAATAATTTGTAGTAACCTGCTTTCGAGTAAAATCTCCCCTCAGCTGTTAATCAGCCCACGGGAGAGTTGTGTGAGATTTATCCTGGTCACACTTGGTGCTTTCCTGAGCACCAGCTTCGCGGAGCGAACAATGCAGCAGGAAGTTTGCGCAAAGCCCATGGGCACCGTGCTGTGGTGTGACACTTGTCCCCTCTGCCCCACGTTTGGCTCTGGCTCCCGGGAGCAGAGGCTGCTGCGGATGCCGGCCCCCAGCAGCTGCTCTCCCACCGGCGAGGTGGAGCCGGGTGCCGGTGCCGGCGCTCGCCACGGGCGCTGGCCAAGTGTGACCTGGCAGCGGTGATGAAAGGACTTCTCTTCGTCCCTCCGCAAGGCTGCCCCGCTAGAAAGAGGAATCTTGTTTGGTGAGGGGCAGGAGAGCCCTGGGACAGCGTGAGGGCAGAGGGCTCCGCTGGCAGCATCCTTTGAGCTCCGTGTCCCGCTCGGCGCAGCGGGGACAGACCTGAGTCGGGGGAGGAGGGCTCGGCTGCTTCCATAATTTGCTGCTGCTCAGTAACTTTTCCTTTCCTCCTCTCTCTCTTTCTTTCCAGGAGCAGTAGAACAAGGTCCTCGTGGCAATTTTTTTTCCTTGGAATCGTTGTGGAAGAAAACCTTTTTGTAACAGAGGTTTCTAGATTTGCAACATTTTGATGAAGACTTTTCTGTTTGTGAAACACTAGCTGTAGGATAATCTATACTGAACTTTTCTAAGAATCAGGAACGATTAGTAATGTACTAAACTTATGGACATGCTGGTAATTTTGTTTCCAAATTTATATTAAAAAAAAAAAACCTCCGGGATTCTTTTTGGAGAGAAGCCAGAGAATTTACAGGCACCAAAACGCACCCCAGAGCTGTGACATTTCAACATGTGGGTTTTTTTGTGTGGGTTTTTTTTTTTTTTTCCTTTTAATTTTCAATCTTTTCTGTTGGAACAGAAAGAGTGGCTTGGAAGTCTTAGGTGGTATGTAACAAATCTTAAAAAGAAAAAAAAAAAATTTAAACAGTATTTAAATATTCTTAAATATGTAAATTCATTAAATGTTTTACTTCTAATTTCTTGTATCTTGGCTGTCTTTGATTTTATTGCATTTTTAAAAAACTGAACTATGGTATGTATTGTAATTAATAATATGATTTCTGTATTTGAGACAGTTACTGTTTGCAAGTTCTGGGGGGGTGGCATTTTGTAGGGTTTGTATAATTTCTAGAGTCTAAAGGGGTAATATAAAAACGTGTTAATTTTTTTAGCAATACATTTTTTCATGTCTCCATTGCTAGTTGCATTTATGTATCTAAGACCTCCAAGCTTGTTAAAAAAAAAAGAAAAAAAACAAAAAAAAAGAAAAGAAAACTTTTCTTCTATGCTCTCAGAAATATAAATACTGTTATTTTTAATATTAAAATGAATCTGCTATTAGTACCTTTAACAAACACTGTGGAACATAAAACCATATAAAAGCTAGTAACTATTTTTTAATTCCAAGGTGTTTTTTGCTTTTTCGTTTCTTTTAAATATTTTCTTATCTAATATTTGTCAAATTACCTAGAGAAATAAATGAATCTAGTATTAACCACAGTATGTGCTAAATAATTTTGATTTAATAAAAGGGATAATATGATTTCTGATGTTTACTGTAGTGTTTCTTGTACAGATAACAGTGTATTTTTAAAGGAAAAACGGAATTGAAGCTATTTTTTCTTGCATTTTTAATTGCCCTGCGGGACATTCCGTTTTTAAATGTACTGAATTTACTGTTCTTGGGTTCTTTCCTTATTTTTCCTTATGCTTGAAATGTCTAACTATAAAGAACCGCGATTGGATAATGTTGAGCATGGTGTTTAAAAAAAAAAAAAGTGTTCTTTTTATTTGACTGACAGTTGCATTTTACACTCTATATAATAAAATTTCCACAAGGTGTCTTGTGGGCGAAGTATTTCCTGTCTGTTGGATTTCGTTGTTCCCCGGCCGCAGATCCCGGCTCCGCGCGCCCGTCCCGGGGACTTTGGGGTGATCGCTGAGGGCAGATCAGCGTTCATGGTGTCGGAACTCTGTCCCTGCCACCTCCTCTGGGTGCCGTGCCCCGAGGATTCCCGTGTAAGTTTCTGTAATTCTCGTTTTTGGGGCCAGAAGGATCCATGTGAACCCTGGAAAGTTTCCTCTGCAGCCCTGGAGAGGTTTTATTGCTGAGGAGCTGGCAGCCCGTGGTTTTAACTCTGAACTTGTTGCTCTTCCCCAGCTTTGTGGCTGAATCCATGCAGGATCAATCCACGCAGGATCCATCCCTGCCAGGGGGCTGCTGGAGCAGCCCTGACTTGGGAGAGGGCGGGAGGGACGTGGCTCCAGCTTTTTCAGGTCTGTTAAGGGCTTTACCCTTTAGCTGTGCCCAGGTTTGGCAAAACTGTAGCTCCTTTAGGAATCCCTTTCTTGTAAAATTTGAGTTTTGAGCTCCTCCAGCCAAAGGCAGCTCCATCCCCTGCTCCCAGGCAGCCGTGGGGGTTTGCAACGGGGGAAGGGAGGAAAGAAGATCCCATCTGCAAAGCCGGGAGCGGGAGGCACACTGAGAGCCGGAAGAAAAGGAGATGTAGCATCTCTAAATATACCTCCAGAGAATCAAGAGAGACATTGAAAGATGGGATAGTAAAAGCCACTTGGAAAGAGAGAAGAGGGGGGAAAAAATGGCTAGAGGAGGGCATAAAGGCTGCTGATGGGAATTGGGAGCGGGCATTACCGAGAAGACTTCCTTCTAATTCATCTTCCAAGCTCTGTGCCAAAACAGCATTTGGCATGGTTCACAGGGAGCAATTGTGTGATAATGAACCCTAAGGTGTCCCTTAATTGAAGACTGAGGATTACAGATTGTGCCAATAGTCGTAAATGGCGCAGGATTGTGGGAGGATGCATTTTCTTAAATGTATCTGTAAGTACAGATGAGCGAGTCTCCCCAGTGAAATGCCCGTACTATAAATTATGGAAATATCTCTTTCTGATGCAACCTTTTATTGAGGGGGTGGGGCAGCAGCACAAGAAATAGTTTGCAAGCCTTTGAAATTTGGCCTGTCATTAGGATGGTGCCTGCAAAGCTGGGGTTTCATCAGCAGTCTGGTGTCCTGGCAGGATGAAGTGCTTGAAACGTTCCCAAGTTCACCAATTTGTTTTCCATTATTGCTGCCTGCTCAGGGCGGAGAGGCCGCGGATGTGGAACTGTTGTGAGTCCGTGCTGGGCTGGAGAGGGGCAGGGTGGGAGACAGATGTCTTGGCACTTCACGGGGAGCTGGTGGCCTCTGGGCTCCTCCAAACCCTCCTCCAGCCCGGCTGCCTCCTGGCTCTGTCCATCCCAGGGGTCCTGGGACTGGTCCGATGGTCAGTCCCGCCCCAGGGCTGGACAGGCCACCTCACCTTTCACTCTGGCAGCTCCTCGTGTCCCCTGGCTCAGGTGTGTGGTGCAGCCCAAAAGCTGCTGTGGTGCCTTCAAAGCCAAGTCTTGGTGTCCAGGACAGGAACCGAATCTCCTGCTCAGCTCTGGGCAAGTTTAACCCCCAGTAATGTGGATTAAGGCCTGGCTGCGTTGGGTTTTGGGGCAAGAAGGGTTTGTCTGTCCCTCTGGCAGGAACTGGATGCTGTGTGGGGCAGGAGCAGTCCCTGAGGACCCTGCAGGAGCTGGCAGATGGGACTCATTTGGGACTTTGGGGTCCGTGAGCGGTGAGGGGAATGGTGCAGCCTTTTCCTCCTCACAGGGAGCCAGAGCCCAGCACGGGGCCATGTCTGGACAGAATCCTGAGGGGCAGCGAGGTGACCCCATGAGAAGACCTTCAGCTTGGCCTCCAGAGGGTGGCATTTGGGAAGGGAGGAACTGGAGTCAACGGCCAGCCCAGGTGAGTGCCCCGGCAGGAGGTGCCCAGCCCCTGTTCTTTTCTGCCTTTGACAAATTGTGCTCCTTCCCTCAGGCACGATCCCTCTCCAGAGTCCTTGGCTCAGGCACCCGATGGCTCTGCTCCCCACAGAATGAATCCATCCCAGTTCTGTCCAGCAGCACAGCTTTGCTGGGTGTGTGGGGGTGTCTGGATCGTGTCCCACAGGATCCCCCGAGCTGGCAGCCCCCAGCCCACTCTGCAGGCAGAGCCCAAATCCTGAGCAGACATTAATTGTGGTCCTTCTGCAAAGCCTTTCCGAGCAGCAGCCCTAAAATCCCCATCACTAAAGCATCTGTCTGGGTCCAGGATGACCCTGGTGCTCTCCCGTGCTCTATATTCAGTGAGCCTGAACAGGAAAGGCTCTTTTAGGAGTGGGAGACTTTGAGATAGTCTAAAATACTTTCTTTAATTTTGCATGATTTGAGAACAAACTACATTATGGCCATTGCGAGTTAGACCGAAATGACTGTTGAAAGAGACAAGATGTGCGACCTTTTTTTCCCCCTTCTCCAAGTATTAAATATTTAATTGCATTAAAGGAATGGTGTATTTACAGTAATGGGCAGGGTGGTCGGAGCGAGAGTTCCTGGTGTTTAACGTGGAGCTTTCCAACAGGATGTGGATGTTCACAGGGTCTCACCTGCACTGCTGCTTCTCCCCTAAACCCACCTGGTTCCTCCCACTCGCAGGGGGATTTTCAGGGCTGTTGGTGTTTGTTGGGTTGTGGTGCAGATGAGGAATTGGGATGTTGCAGTGTCAGGGTATCCTGTCAAGCAGCACGTGGGTGTTTGTTCCATGCAGGGGGCTGTTTGTCCCTCATGTGGTCAGTTTGGGGGTTTCTTTTCTCTGGATTGCTGTGGGCAGCAGCAGTGCAGGGTGCCCAGGACAGACAGTGTTTCTCCGCTCTTACAAGGCTGGAAAAGACACAAAAGAAACTTTCCAGAATTTTTAATGACGGAAATGAGCAGAAATTGGTGTTATGTGGTGTGAAGATGAGTAGAAAGAGCCACAGCTCCCTGGTCTGTTGGCAGGAGGAGATAGTGGCCTCTGGAGCCGAGGGCAGTGGGAGGGCAGAGAGCCCCATGCTGGTCTGGGCAGCTCCTCAGTGGGTGCTGGCGATGGAGGAAGATGGCAGAGGGGATCCAGCCATCCCCGGGATGAAGGATTTGGGGCAGTGGATGCCCAGGTCTGCCCTGCCACTTCCCTCCAGGCGTGGGGCACTGCGTCCAAGGCAGGTGACCCAAAAGAGCATCTCTGGGGGTGATGAAGGGGCAGGTACCACCAGCCCCCAGATTATCTTTCCACCCTGCCCCTTATCACTTGAGGAAATCCTATTTCAAGGCCGCTCTAATGAAGCCTCTGATCTTTGCAGAGCCCGGCTTGCTCCCCGTTAATCCCGGCCGGGCCGGGGTGCAGGTGCTGCGGTGCCGGGGATTAGACGGTCCCTGCCCTTTGTGGGAGCCGTCACTCAGCGCGGCCGTGCCCGGTGAGCCACCCGGGGCTCCTCGTTCGGCCCATTCGCCAGGGAATGTTAAACTCTGCTGCCGTGGAGTCCTTACACGGGTAGGCTGGAGCTGCTGCTCTGTTTGTTTGGGGGGAAATAGGGCTGGTGGAGGGCAGGAGCTGCGGGAGGGCTCCTCAGCCGCACGCCTCACTCACCTGTGTGCCGGGCAGCCCCATTCCTCACCCACCCCTGTCCCCACCTCGCTCTGTGGCCTCCTCCAGGGCGCCAGGGCTCGTCCAGCCCCACGGCCCCGGCCCTGGGGACGCTTCCCAGCCGTGGGCCAGGGAAGGAAGGGGTGGCTGGACGCTGAGATCCTGGTCCTGCCCGGCCTTAGCTGCCGGCTCCTGCGATTCCCCCGGTGCAGCCCGCCCGCAGGGTTGGCAGCTGCTGGAGAGGCACGGGCAGCGAGGCCCTGGCAGCGGGGCAGAGAGCAGAGCAGGGGCAGCGATGGGGCTCGCACAAACCCCCACCCTCCCCTTGGGCACCTCTCCCGGCTGCCGGCTCAGCGCAGTCACCGCTCCGGGTCACAGCCGGGCTGGAGCTGGGGCTGCAGGAGGGGTGGGATGTGGGACAGACGCCGGTGGGATGCGGGAGAGATATCGGTGGGATGTGACTGTCCCATCCCCAGGTCACTGCCAGGAGGGAGGAAAAGGCGCAGGGATTCTCCTCTCTTTGCAGTCCACATCCCCCCTGTCTCCCTCCGGCCACCCCGTGCCACCGGCCCCTGTTGCCGAGCCGCGGCACCGCGGAGGTGGCCGAGGAGTCGCCACCGCGATTCGCCACAGCCGGGTTCCCTCTCGAGGCCGCTTGAGCTCGGACGCAGCCGGGAAAGTGGTTTTCTTCCTCTTGTTCTTGTGTGCCGTGACACCCTCGCCGAAATAATCCTGGGAAAATACTTAAAAGAAAGGAAGGAGGGAAAGAAAGGCAAGAAAAGCGAGCGAGAGCGGAGGGGAGAGCGCTCAGCATCTCTGCTCGGCTCCGCGGCCTCCCGCAGAGTGAAATGGAGGCAAATAATGCCCTGGAGCTCCTTCCCCGAGCAGTGCAATCAGCCCGCGGCTCCGAGGGGCTGCCGTGCCCGGTGCCGAGCGTTTGCCGGGAGGGTCACGGATTCCCCGCACCGAACCGTCCCTGCCCGGAGCCGCTGGCACCGCCGAGGCGCCGGCACCGCTCGGGAGCAGCCGAGCCCTCCCCGCTGCTCCCGGCCCCCTCGGAGGGCAGCAGGGACAGATCAGCGGTGCGGTTTGGAGGGAGACAAGGGGCCGTTCAGCTCCACCCGTGGACGTGGCATCTTGGGGACGGTCACTCTCTTCCTTTTTGCCTCTGGGGAGGTGGCGGCGCATCCTCCTCACCGCGTATCCGCCTGTGCCCTGTGTTGGCACAGGGACGGGGGATGCTGGGGGCCGCCCTGGAGCAAAGGGAGCACCCCTGGGGACCCCTCCTCGGTGTCCCAGCCCAGCCACGGCCCCTCCGGGCCATGAGGAAGCTCCCCAGGTGCTGATGGAGGGGTGCTGCGGGGGGTGGGTGAAGGCACAGGTGGGAAGGGTCACCCCATAGAGGGAACGTGAGCAGGACTCTCCGGACCCCTCAGCCCAGGCTCGCCCTGGGCATTGCCTCGCCCTCCCGCACTCCCTGCTCCGCTGCTGGGAGCGTTCCCGGGCGCAGGTAACATTTGGGCACATTCCCATAACCGAGTGTCACCAACTGCTGCGGCGGCAGGGCCGGAGCCCCTCTCCAGCGCTGCTGTTTGCTTTGCAGCCTCCTTAGCCCCCATTGAGGCTTTTCAGCTCCAGCCCCTTCAGGGGGTTTAAGTAGGTAAAACCTGAGGAAGAGGCTATTTTCCTCCCTCCCTTTTGAGCCCTGCCTTGTGCCCAAAAGGCCCCCTTGTTTCACGCGTGCCAGTCACCTGGCTGGGCCCCCAGCCCCTTTCTCTCCCAGCCTCCCTTTTCTTTCTCCTTTCTCTCTTTTGACTTTTCCAGGAGCCCTCGCTCTCCAAACGAGCTTCAGATTGGATCCAGATTGAGGTCCCTTTGTCTTTCAAGGGTTGTACTAAGCTAATTAAATGTGATCCCAACAAATAAACGCAGATCTCCCCATTACATTCAGGCCTGCCTTTCAGGCAGCACCGGGCGGCCCCTCGCCCCCGCCCGCTCCGCACAGGGTCCCCCTCATTGAGTCCTGGCCATTGAAAGCACTGCCAGGATTTCTTTTGTGCCGGGGGTCTCCGAGCCCTTTTTCCATCAGAAAAGACCCCCAAACAGCAGCTCGGCCTTTGTGAGTTTGCAAGCAAACGCCAAAGAAAAGCCCCCTGAATGCTTTAATAAATGACACATTTAGCAACTTCGGAGGCGCCTGGCTCCTGCGGCAGCCGCAGGGGTGCGATGATCCCTCCTGCCCCGGCTCCCCCGGCTCCCGCAGGGGTGCGATGATCCCTCCTGCCCCCCTTTCCCTCCGGCTCCCGGGGCATTTGCAGCCCGTGGAGGCGCAGGGGTTGCGGCCGGAGCAGCTGACCGCCCCGGCTCGCAGCCCGGCTCTCCGCCGTCCCCCTCTCCCGGCGCTCGGGGGGCGCACGGAGCAGGTGATGGGGTCGGCCGGGCCGCCCTGCGCCGGCAGCGGGCAGGGGACAGCGGGCAGGGGACAGCGGGCAGGGGACAGCGGGCAGGGCGCGGCGGGGCAGCCGGGGCCAGGGGGCTTTTGAACTCGGACCCCACGGTCCCTTCGCCTCGTATTAGCGCTGGCAAATCCAAAATCGTTTTTAATGACACACATCACCCCCCACCCCACCCCGGATCGGGGGCTGCGCTGGACTTTGCTCAGCTCGACTAATATCTTTTTAATGACTTTGGGAGGGGGCAGAGCCCGGCTCTGCCCTAGAGCCTGGATTGCTCCAAACAGATGTTGGGGCAGAGGGAGGGGGATGCTCTTCCCTGCCAGGGACTTTCTTCTAAAGTTCAAACGAGAGGGGAGCTTTCAATCACCGCTAAAAATGTATTTCTCCCCATTGAACAATGGGCTCCTTTCTGCGCCCGGGGGGACTCGGCTGCGATCGCGTTTCTGCTGCCGGAGAGGAGAAACCTCCGGGTTTAGGGCAAGAAAAACTCAGCTTCGCAAAGGGCTCTTCGCTGCGCCGGTTATTTTCGTAGCTCTGCATCCCTCCTGCGTTCACCCTCTATGGCAAACAAAAATAAAAATAATACAAAATTGTACTAACGAAGCACTAATGCTCCTTCCGCGCTGCAGCCCTTCCCCGCCGCTCAGGAGCCGCCGCAGATCCTTGCAGAGAAGCCGGGCAGGGAATGCGGGATTCGAGGAGAGAATCGCGGCTGCACCGGCCCGGGGCAGCGGCGGCTCCATCCCCGCATCCCGGCTCCGTCCCCGGCGGCCCCACAAGAGTTAAATTTTAAAGCAAATCAAATTCCCATTGGCCACTGTATATTATCTCAGCAGTCTTCATTTGATACCTCTTTAATACAGAAAGGAGCTTTTCAAACCCCTTTTCTCTCTTTTCTCCCCGCCACTCTTTAAGAGCAATAAATGTTCAACTGCAATAACTATAAATCAATCTCCGCTCTGTTCAAATCCTATTCATGCGAAGGGCTGGAAGAGGGGAGAGAGCTCCCCCCTCCCTCCCGCCCCCCAAAAAGCAGCTGCTGGGCTCTAATCTCCTTTCTTGCACTGTCATTCACCCTCATTTTTCCTCCATCACCCCATCCCTGCAATCTTTTCTTGTTTTGCTTCTCTTTTCTCTCTTTGCTGCATTATGATCCCATGTCTCCCCTCATCAGACCCCAACCTTGTCCAGATCCTGACCATCCCCTTGTAGGCTGTGAAAGAAAAGAAGAGTCCATGGATGTCAAATTGGTCTCAAAAAGACCATGAAAGATTGATTTGCTCCACTTTTCTTCTGCCTGACATTATTTCTGAGGGTCCTGAATGGGAAACCAGAAAGTCTGGGACTGGAATAAAGATGTTCTCTCTGTAAGGGGGAGACGGGGGGGAAAAATGCCCATTTACTCCTGGCCCATCAACCCTGCAAAACAGAGCAAAAGAAAAGAGGACTGTGGCTATTCAGAGTCAGACCAATATGTACACCTCCCAACAATATGCCAATATACTGAGGGCTTCTCTATTAACACCCATGAATATTAAAGTGCTCACTAAACGCTCAGAAGGAACTTTGGGAATATACACATGAAAATACAAGCAGCATTGTGCGGGGCTCAGAACAATGGGGCGGCGATAATGGCCCTTCTCTATTAACAGCCATGAATATTAAACTTGTTTCCTCTTAAATGTTAAAAAGGAGGGATAGCTGCGATATTAAAAAAGAGAAATGAGGAAGGGAGGGGGGGGACACACAGCAAAGCACCTTCCTAGGACCGGGAAGAAGCTTTGGGAAACAGCTGGGGATATTTAAAACCACGCAGAAAATGGAAGAATTTTTTTTTTCCACCTTTTTCTATCACTCCCCCCCTGCACCGCCGAGCCCCCGCAGCCGGGACCGGGGTTCAGCGCAGCCCGCACCGGAGCCGCAGGGGGTTCAAGAGCATCTATTATTTTTTTGTCCCAGGATAACTTGAAGGGTTTTCCCGGGGAAAGGAAAAAAAAGAAAGGCAATCCGAGGGCTGGGTTGCCTCGGCGGCTGGAGGGAGCCGGTGTTGAGAACCTTTCCACCTGATGCGTTATGTTTAGCAAAGCTGAAATATTCTGACGGCTCCTCTAGCCGAAGTCCAGAAAAATAAAATAAACTTTCTCTTTACGCTTATTAAACCCCAAACCAATCCCTGGCAGGTTGTTAACCTCCCCTTTCCGGGACAGCGCTGCCTCTCGCCGGGCAAAGACCCGAAGTAAGCGCAGGTTTGGGTGGGTTCCTGACAGCTGCGTTGCTTCTGGATTGGATTAATAGAAATAATTGCACATGGGTTGTGGCATCATTTCCCCCAGGCCAGAAGACACTCCACAGCTTCACCCTACAAGACATTCGCCCAGGGGATGGAGTGGGGGTTTGGGTTGTGCTCGGCTGCTGCTCCGGGCACGGCGGGACCCGGCGGGGCTTCCCGGGACTCCGGGCTGCGGGAACCGGCCCTTGAGCGCCTGAGGATTTTGGGGGCCCAGCCTTCTTCCCCCAACCCTTTACAGCCCCTCGTCCCCATGAAAATCAAAAGAACAAGGCTAAGGAGAGGGCTCTAAGCTCCGACACAGCAGGACTGGGCTTAAATCCGGGAAAGATTAACCCTTTGCTGAGCCGGCGAAGCTCGGGCCCGGAGGGGAGCGCTGGGTTCGGGGGGCACCGCTCTGATGCCACCTTGCCGGGGAGCAGAGGTGGCTGCGGAGCTCCTGGGCTCGGCAGGGCGGGGATGGGAGCCGCGGCTGCCCGGGGAATGTCCTCGGTGCTGGGACGAGGGCGATGCGGCGGCAGAGCCCCGGAGATACGGCAGCCTCTCCCGGGATCGGGGTCCGGGCCTGGGGGAACACGGCAGGACAGGGTTGCTCTTGCAGGGGGACGGGGGATCCACGAGCGCTCCCCGATCCACCCCGGGCACAATTCCCACGGGGATGTGGGGTTGGGGACCGGCCGGGCTGGCGGCGGCAGCCGGGTGAGCCCTGCCCTGGGGTCAAGCGGGGATCAGCCCCGGGAGCGCGTCCCACCCGCCCGGTGCTTGGGGACCCTCTTCTGGGATTTGGGGGAGCAGCGCCGGAGCCTCCCGGTGCTGCCGGTCCCGGCTGGGAATGCGGGGGCCAGCGGGGAGCCGAGCACGATCGGGGCCAACTGCGGGAGCCTCGGCCCGTTCCCCCGGGGCCGGGAGGGCCGAATGCCGCAGAGCACCGGGAGCTGTCGGGCTCAGGGCCGCCGATTTCGTTGTGGTGCTCAACGGCCCCAAAGCGCAGCGTTTCAGCCCCAAAACGAGCGCGGGGCCGGGCGGGGAGCGGGACCGTGCCCGAGGGTGCGCCCCGTCCGTGGGACACCGGCGGGGACATTTCTGCCCGTTTCGCTGCTGTTCTGCCGTGCCCGGGGACAGGTGCCCGGCTTTGGATTTGCCGGGGCCGGGAGGTGCGAGGGGCCGAGCCGGTGCGTGCGTGTGTGTGTGTACGTGTGTCTATACGTGTGTGTGTGTGTATGTGTACGTGTGTTTGTGTGTGTGTGTGTGCGCTCGCCGTGTCCCTCCCTCCCTCCAGCCACCCCACCCCCGGGAGGGGAGGGAAGGAGGAGATGGGAGGGGGGGGCTCCGACGGCTCGCCTCGCTCCGGCAGCCCCAGTCTCTCCGCCAACGTCAGGGAGGTCATTAATAACCAATTAGGAGGGTCAATGAAGCTNCCCGGCCCCGTCGCGCTCGGCCCCGCCGCCTCGCCCCCATGATGGGCTCGGTGCTGCCCGCCGAGGCCCTGGTCCTCAAGCCCGGGCTGAAGCCGCAGGGGCTCTCGCTGGCCGAGGTGATCACCTCCGACATCCTGCACAGCTTCCTCTACGGCCGCTGGAGAAATGTCCTAGGTGAGCAGCTCTTCGAGGAGAAGAGCAGCCCCAAGACCGCCTTCACGGCCGAAGTCCTGGCTCAGTCCTTCTCCGGAGGTGAGTGACACCCCCGGACCCTCCCCGATCCCCCCGGTCTCCCCCATCGGCCCCGGGCCGGCTCCCGGTGCCCGGCGGCGCGGTGCGGTCCCGGCGCCCCGCTCTCCCCAGGCGTGGGACTGGGGAAAAAGGGCTTTAAATTCATTTGGTTAACTTGGGCTTGACCTGAGAAAGTTCCCACTTAAACCGCGGGCTGGGGGGGCCGGGGCCGTCCCGCATTCAGCCGCCCAGGACAATATCTTTTCTCTCGCCCCGGCATCGCCGGGGCGTCCCGGCTCCCTTTTCCCCCTCTCGGATTTCTGTTCCTCTCTTAATTTACCATGAAGGCTAATTCCATTTCCATTCACGATATGTCAACCATCTCATCTCCCCATTTTGTAAGAGGAATTCCTGGGCCCTTTTAAACAAGCCCTCGCGCCATTCAGGCACAATGTACCGCTACAGCATTCCTAAAGGACTAATGAATTTAGAATTAGCAATTTCTTTCTAGTTGAGTTTAATGAATGCAGATCACTTTAACAGCATGACAAATTGCTGGATGGGCCGAAATAGACACCATTTAACCTCCTTTCCCAGCCCCGCTCCCTCGCCCAGCCCGGGATGCTTTTCCCAGGTACCTCCTCAATGCCCCGGGGGAACCTTGTACCGCTTTGTGGGAGCCCGGTTGGGCGTTTAAAAGGCTCAGCCCCGGGGTCTGGGCTGGGGTCGGGGTTGGGAGGGGTCCCCGCCGCCCTCGGTCTCCCCCCTTTCCCCCACCTCGGTCTCTTTCTGAGCCGTCTCCCCCCTCGCAGAGGTGCAGAAGCTCTCCAGCCTGGTGCTGCCGTCGGAAGTGATAATCGCCCAGAGCTCCATCCCCGGGGAAGGGCTCGGCATCTTCTCCAAGACCTGGATCAAGGCTGGCACCGAGATGGGACCGTTCACGGGCAGGGTCATCTCCCCCGAGCATGTGGACCTGTGCAAGAACAACAACCTCATGTGGGAGGTAACGATCCCCCCGTGCCCCGAGCCCGGACCGGTTTGGGGAGAAGCAGGGACGCGGCGCTGGGCTCTGTCCCGTGCTTGTGCATCATCGGGCACCATCCTTGTGCCTCAGTTTCCCCATTCATGCAAATATCTGGGCAGGTGGGTTTAGGAGCCCCTTGCAGGAGAAGGACGAGGTTTCCTCAGCCCTCGGGGTGCTGCCAGCCCACAGAGGAGCCCCGAAATGCTGTTGCTCGTGTCCCATGCAGCTGGATCACACCCGCCCTGCCCGTCCCTGTTCTGGTGGAACACCCGACTGGTTGCTGCCCACACTGACCACAGTGGGCAAAACCAGCTCTGTCCTGTCCCCTTCTCCTTGCTCTGCCCCAGCCCTGGTGAGGCTAACCCGGAATGAAACTGTGGGGTTTGGGGGGATCTGAGATGCCAGGACATTGTGCACTACTGCACAGCCAATAGAGAGGATCCTCCTGTTTTTTTGTTTGTTTGACTCAGACTTGCACTTCTTAATTACTGTTAATTATTATTATAATTTTATGCCTAAGAGAAACTTGCCTCACCTTTCCTCCCACCCTACAAAGTGGCAGACACCTTCCCCCTTCACCCAGGGATTCTCCCACTCCCGTGGGCAGCTGCAGGATGCTGAACAGCCCATTGCTCTGGGGCTGAGCTCCTGCTGGGGATGCTTCTGATGAGAAGGGAGATTGAGGAAGGGAGCTGGGTTTCCAGGGGGATATGGGTTGGTGGGATCTGTCGTGCCAGTGAGAGCAGGGCACATTTCTCAGCCCCGCTGCAGAAGCGCAGCCCAGTACCCTGAGCAGGAAGGGTTCAGCATCTCCCAGCTGCTGTCAGGGTCTCAGCCCCGAGGCTGTGCTGGCTTTGAGCTTGTCCCTGTCCAGCGGCTTTATCCCAGAGGCAGGAGGTGGAGGGGCTCAGCCTGCAGTGGGCAGCATCACTACCAAGTGCTCTCTCCCCTCGCAGGTCTTCAACGAGGACGGCACAGTGCGGTACTTCATCGATGCCAGCCAGGAGGATCACCGCAGCTGGATGACCTACATCAAATGTGCACGGAACGAGCAGGAGCAGAACCTCGAGGTGGTGCAGATCGGGAACAGCATCTTCTACAAGGCCATTGAGGTAAGCGGGGCTGAAGGGCAATCGGGCATCTGCAATAGAGGAGCAGGGTGGTGGGATCACCCACCCTACAGACTCTTTCTCCCTTGTTCTTTGGGTTGTTGGTGGGGTGTCTGTGGAAGGACATGGCAGCTTTTCCATCCTTGGCACTCAGACCCACCTGAAGAGATAGAAACTGCAGGGAAGGGCCACTGCATGGGCTTCAGGGAGTAGTAAAGGTCCCTTCTCCTCTCTGTCCCCTTTCTGTGGGCTCATGGAGCGATGTGTGTTGAGCAGAGGGAGAGTAGATCCTTGTTGGAGGCGTAAAACATGGAAAGAGCTGTAATTCTGGCCCAGATGGGGCTTTGGGCAAGGACGGGGGTTGGATGCTCTATTGAAAAAGTGGGATTTTGTGCTGAACCTGCTTCTTTATAGCAGAGTAAAGTCGGGGGGGGATCTGTGAAACGCAGGTACTGAGCGCAGGCTGAACGTGGGCACTGCTTTCCCTGGGCGGCACACTCCGGCTGTACAGGGAGCAGGGAGCCATGGAGTGGGCAGAGAGTGGTGCCTTGGGCTTTATGCCATGGGGAAGGGACTCTTCCTGCTCCCTCATCCATGTGCTCCTGTAAGAAGTGCTGGTTGGTGCTGGCCTGGCACAGGAGCAGGTGCAGGGTCCCAGGGATGGCACAGGCTACCGTGCAGAGGGGTGATGGCTGAAGGGCGCACACAGCTCCCTGCAGGACACTCTGGGATGGAGGTGGATGTCTGGCTCCCCGGCATTACTGATGCCACTTGCGTACAATCACACAGTGCCAGAGCGAGGTGATGGTGGGGACCAGCCCTGCTTGTGTGCAGTGTCCCCATAAACCAACACTATTGCAGGTGGACAAAGGTGGTGGCTCAGGGAGATGTCCCTGTGCAGCAGCTTTGGCTTAAAGAGCCACAAGAGGGGACATGTCCCAGTCCATCCCAGACCAGCACTGTGGGACAAACCCCTCTGGTATGGGGTTCAGAGTCTCACCTGAGGAGCGTTTGCAGCTGGGAGAGGGTCTCAGCCAGGAAGGACCATGAGTGCCCGCTGGTTCTGTGGGCACGGGCAGCACTCCAGATCTGTCCAGGCTCCTGCAGTGGCTCACAGAGCAGCACAAACTCGAATGGTCCATGGCACAGGACCACAGCCCAATCCTGCATTGAGCAAGCCACAGGGCTAGGTTAGGGATTGCTGCAGTGGGGTGGGAGAGAGGAATGGGTGGGTAGGAAGAGGATCAGCTGTTCTCTCCCGTTGCAGGAGAGTCTCGTGTGCCCCTTGGGCTCTGCCACCTTTCCCAAGAGCTCCAAGCACTTCCCTACTGTTCTCATCCTGGTCACCCCTCCATGGGCTTCAGCTCTTTCTAGTTTTAAGACCTGATATTCCTGTGGGCAGCTGTGCCTGTTGTGACAGCACCTTAAGTGCTTTTTATTATGGCTCTTAAATTATGCAAATAAGTAAAATAATTCCAGGTAGCCGTGGTGTAATTAGGAACACAGCTGTGGTTTTTCCACCTTGTGCAGGCATGGACAAGGGGGTGGGTGAGTGAATATTTGGGTACAGCCATGATCCATCTGTGGGTTTGTTCCTGGGGCTGAAGCAGTGAGCAGCAGAGCAGGATGAGTTTAATTCCCTTGGCATGAGCAGTGAAGTTGAGATGCTGAGGGTGCCGTGGGCACAGTGAGCTGCCTGGTCCCTATCGCTCTGCACCCACCTCTGCTGCACCAGGGCTCCAGCACAGCATCTCCTTGGATGTCTTTCTCATCCACCTGCCAAAAATTCAGATTTATTTGGTGCTTTTCTTTTTTCCTATTTGCCTTTGATATTTTAATGCGTTTTGCCCATTCCTGCCCATATTTGCTGATTTGTTTTTTTTTTCCATCCTCTTTCTCAGCAATACCAAGTTGCTGCTGCTGGAAAATATAGTGAGGGCAGAAAGTTTTGAATTTTGATCTGAAGGACACAAGATTCCTGGGGGGCAATTTGAATTTGCTTTGGGGTGTGTGCACATGGGTGCTCACCCGCTGCTGGTGTGGCTGCAGCAGCTTCAGCAGAATAAAACACGCACACACACGTATGTACCCATGCAGAGTGCTTTATCCTTTCAGCAAAATTTTATTTGCTTGTATTAAAAATAACTAATTTTCTGTTAAGAGCAAATAACACCAAGAAACAGCATCATCAATTTAGGATGCAAAAGGATGCCAGCTTCCCCTCCCTCCCAAACTCATCCTATGCAGCCCCTGTGAGGTCTTTATGCAGACAAAGATATGAAGTCAAATTCCTATTGATTTCAGATGCTTAAAATTCAATATATTTTCAGTGTTGAGGTGATTGAACTTAGGATCTGTGTTTCATGTGGATGATGCTTTACTTGGATCTAACATGCTCAGTGTACAGAAAACCGTCCTCCAAAACTCAGGACATTCCTATTTCTATATTAGGTTCTTAACAGTAGGGACTGCTAGGGGGAACGTGATTTTTTATGAAGTGATGTTATTATTAGTGTTGTTTGAACTGGTCTGAGAGGATCCATCTTCCCAGCCACGGCTGCTGCACGAGGGGAGCCTTGAGCGGCGTTTCCCGGCCGCTCGCTCCGGCCATGCGGGAACCTGACAGGAACAGCAGGGAAAGAAGGGCCCTTGCTTTGGGGAAATGGGAGCGTGGATGATGCAAAACCCCTGCCCTGGTGCTGCAGCTGTCCTTGGGCTGCTGCAGGCACTGCAGCTTTGGTGTGGGATACAAAGCAGCATTTCACACCCGAGCCATGGTCTCTTAGAGCAGCACCGGGCTCTCCTCTGCTCTGCAGGCTGATGAGCCCTTTCCTGGTGGATCTGCATTTCCATAATCTAAAATCAGCCCCGGCTGGGGTGGGTGGGAGATGCTGCCTGTGCCCTGCAGCAGGAGGGTGCTGGTGGCTCCCTCCAAAGACAAAATGCTCTGCTGGAGCCCTGAGCTGGGGCTCCCTGTCCCAGCTCCCTGCTTTGGTCTCTGTCACTCACGCTGGTTGTGGCTCCACAAATGGTTTATTTCTCCATGTCTCTGTGTTCCACTCCTGGGTTCCCTGAGCTGCTGGGACCTCTGGGCTCTCCACTCTGGAGACCCCAGATCTGTCCCTGGATCAGCCCAGGGATGGGTGTTCATTGCCCCTCCCAACAACCCTGTCTTTATTTCTCTTTCTAGATGATTCCTCCAGACCAAGAACTGCTGGTCTGGTACGGGAACTCCCACAACACCTTCCTGGGCATCCCAGGTGTGCCAGGGCTGGAAGAGGAGCAGAAGAAGAACAAACACGGTAGGTAACATCAGGAAGAGCCAAGGGTGCAACATCCCTGCCTGTTCACCCTGGCACTTGCAGGGCCACCATGCTGTAGGGTGGGGACAGGGCAGGGACATTCCAGGGCTGTGTCAGATGTCCCAGTTCTCTGTGGACAAGCACAGGGATTCTGAGATGATCCATACAGCTTGAGCAGGCCCTCAGTAATTCAGGGGGATGCCTCCAGGCCAGTTTGCTCATGGCTGTTGCTGGTGGGGTGTCTGGCAGTCGCTGCCTGACCCAGACAGGCAGGGAAGGGCAGCGTGGGTGTCAGTGGAAAGCAGCCCCAACACTCCGTGGAACACCAAGTGGATGCAGCTGCTACTTCCCCACCCTGCATTTAAGGGATCTTAACCACCAGCACAGGAGGCTTTTCTCTCCTCGGGCTTTCGCTCTCCGCTTGTCTCAGTGGCTCCCTGAGGTGCTTCTCTGTGGCACAGCAGAACTCGGGCTGCGTTTGGAGCCACTTCTGTGCTCCCTGACCCTACTCCCCACTCTGAGGGAGCCATATCTGAGCCCAGCAGAGTGAGGGGAGAAGCTGGGACCAGTACAGGGGCTGGACTGCGTGGCTGGAGGTTCCTGAGAGTTCCTGCACCCACCTCCTCCAGCTCTACTGCAGCCCAGGGAAGGGAAAATTGGTTTTGTGTCCATCTATAAGGAATTCATTCAGCTCAGCTTGAATGTTCCCCATTCCTAAATCTGGGTGAGCCCATTCCCAGTGCTGGCTGCATCCCAAAATCCTAAGAGCCAGTCTTGCCCAGGATAGGGGACCTCAGCAGCAGAGAGCCAGTGAAAGGGTGCAGGGGAGTTTCGAGGGCACCCAGCAGGGACTTGGGGTGGGGTGAGAGGCTGTGCTGGAGGGCAGTGCCTGACTGTCCCTTGTTATCCCCAGAGGATTTCCACGCGGTGGAGACGGGGGCCAGCACGACGGGGCGCATGCGCTGTGTCATCTGCCACCGCGGCTTCAACTCCCGCAGCAACCTGCGCTCCCACATGCGCATCCACACCCTGGACAAGCCCTTCGTGTGCCGCTTCTGCAACCGCCGCTTCAGCCAGTCCTCCACCCTCCGCAACCACGTTCGCTTGCACACGGGCGAGCGGCCCTACAAGTGCCAGGTTTGCCAAAGTGCCTATTCCCAGCTCGCGGGGCTGCGGGCGCACCAGAAAAGTGCCCGCCACCGGCCCCCCAACGCCTCCCTGCAGGCCCACTCGCCCGCCCTGCCCGTGCCCCATCCCGCCTCCCTGGCCCATCACATCCCCACCATGGTGCTGTGAAGCTCCGGTGCGGCAGCAGGATTTGGGACAGCAAAGACTGATGCTGAGACATGCAATGAACTGGGGGGGTGGCCCTTGGCTGAGCTGGGGGCAGAGGCAGAGCTGCTTTGTGTCTCGGAGGGGTGCTGGGTTGTTTTCAGGCATCGCTGACTGCGGGGTTCAGCAGGAGGGGAACCCCCAGCTCTGCAGATGGGTGGTGTGGGATCATCCCCAGGGAGATGTGGCACAGGGCGGGCTGGTGGCCTCTGGGGCTGGCAGGGGAGAAGGGACGCAGCGGGATGTCCTGTGTGGGTTTGCCAGTGCACTGGGGGAGGACTGGGACAGCCAAAAAGCTGGGCCTGGATGAGCCACACCTGGGTTTTACAGATAATTTTGTGGAAAGAAAAATTGCTCTTATCCCTCCTCTGCTCCAGCAGACATGTGCCCTGCTGAAAGGCTGGCACAGCCCTGATGTGGCCACCCCAGTCATGCCTGTTTGCCCCAGGAGTGGCTTTGGCCTGGGTGGCTCATTCCAAGGGACACCCTTCCCTCCTTGGGAGCCCTGAGTTGGTGAAGGTTTGCATTTTCCCCCACCCTAGCCCCCTTTGCCTGCCCTGCTCCAGCCCGAGCCCTGCACTGGGGTCTGTCACACTGCCGTGGGCAGAGGGGACACCGTGCCAGCTGGGAATGCCCATCCACAGGCAGGTTTGGCGGGGACCCTGAGCTCTGCCGGGCTGTGCCTGTTCCAGCCCTGGCAGCACTTCTCCCCATCCCTTTCCCAGCTGTGAAAGGAACATTTTGGTTGGAACTGCTACTGCCCTTTGGGGACAGAGAAAACCCGTCCCCGGGCCAGCTCTGTCCCCAAGGACAACTCTAAGCGCCCTCTGGAGTCCCCACACTCCGGAGGAGGGCTGTGTATCATAAATCTTAAAAGAAGGTATTCTAATATTAATTATAAGTCTAAGATGTATAAAGTTCTCACAAACCGTGTTTCACTTCCAGAAGAAAATAAACAAAAACAAAAGAAAAAAAACCCCAAACAACTGTCACTTTAACTTTGTAAATATTTATGTAAACATTATTTACAAGACTTTGATATTATATATTATTTGATTGTATATGTACACAGTGTAAATACATTTGTACCTCTCTTGTATTCTAAATAAAAATTACTTGGAACATTTATCATTTAGAAGATGGATAGCATGGAGATCTTTATTTTATGTGCCAGGGGAAGGATGTGGGGAGTGGGATGAGTGAAGGTCTTAACACAATCATCTGTGAGTGAGGGGATGTGATGTCAGCTGTTGGACAAAGAAGTGCATCTGGGAGGGGGAAAAAACACAGGTTTTGGCTAAAGAAGCCCTTTTTCAGGTCTGGAAGCTGGGGTAAGTGCTCACTCTGGAGCAGGTGCTATCTACTGATTCCACCCTATCAGTCCCTATTCTTGTGAAATTGTACAGTCCCTCTTTGCAGCCGCGGCTATTGATATCCTTTGATACATTCCATGAATTAGTGCCAATATTTTGGCTGTGATGGGACACAGGTGCAAGCTATGCTGGAAGGAAGCGACACATTCGCGGGCGCTCATCGCTGGCTGCTTTTCCCGTGGTATTTCCTCCGCAGCTCTGAGAGCCAAACCGCTGCTTGCATTAAACGGGTAAAACTTCTCCACGGACGTGCTGGCACAGCTCCGCCGAGGGAAAGGGGTCAAGCCCGAGTTCTGCGGGGATGTTTAAGCCAAGCGTGAGGAGGGCATCGGCGGATTGCCCTCAGGGGGGCACCGTGTGTGAGGGGGACCCCAAACTGGAGGTGCTGCTCACCGCCTTGACCCACAGCACCGCAGCCAGGCCCAGTGAGCCCCGGGGGAGGTCTGTGGGGTCCCCCCGGTTTGCCGGGGGGTTTGGGGGAGCGGGTCGCTGCCGAGGGCTGCCCACACTAAACGTGGCCGCGGTGCCCATGGGCCCCAGCGGGGTGAAGCCAGCGAGTCCCTGCGCTGCCAGGAGCAAACATGGCCGCCCTGCCACGCCCCCCCGCCCTCACTCAAGATGGCGGCGCCCGCGCCCTCAGGCGCGCTCTCGCCAGCAGTCAACATGGCGGGCGGAAGGCGCGCGCGGCGGGGCCAAGATGGCGGCGGTCACCATGAGGCTGCCCGCGGTCCGAGCGCCCCTCGGGGCCAGCGCGCCCCGGGGCGCCGAGAAGCACCTGGTGGCGCCGGGGGACACGATCACCACGGACACGGGATATATGAGGTGCGGGCGGCGGCGGAGGGAAGGCGGCGGCGGGGTGGCGCGGTTTTGGGCTGTCCTTAGGTAGCGGCTCTCTCTCCGCAGGGGCCACGGTACTTATGTGGAGGACGAGAAGCTGATCGCCTCGGTGGCCGGCGTGGTGGAGAGGGTGAACAAGCTGGTGTGTGTCAGGGCGCTGAAGGCCAGGTGAGCGCTGAGGGCCGCGGCGGGTGCGGGCCGGCGGCGGGGCCTGGCCGGGCAGGGTGAGGTGTGTGACCGCCGCTCTCTGCCCAGGTACAACGGCGAGATCGGCGACATCGTGGTCGGCAGGATTACCGAGGTAAAGCCCCGTGTTTGCCCCGGTACCGAGAAGGAGGAGGAGGGTGGTCGTGGCTCAGTCCGACCCAAAGCGCTTCCCGGGATCCTAAAACGCTGATACACGTCAGTGTCCCTGCTCAGGGTACTGGGAGCGCATGGATTTTAACCGGGATGAGGCTGGAAGAAGCCAGCAGAGCTGTCCCCTCCTGCAGCTCGGTGAGCTGCAGCTCCCATTCAATTTTTGAGTGTGTAGCAATAAGTTTGGGTTTGGTTTTTTCCCCCTTAGGTTCAGCAGAAGCGATGGAAAGTGGAAACGAATTCCAGGCTGGATTCAGTCCTGTTGCTGTCGTCTATAAATTTACCTGGTGGGGAGCTGGTGAGTGTAGCTGGTTGTATTTTACATGGTATCCTAAGGCCCCCCCCACAATGAGCTATTGATGGACGTTTTCTCATTCTGGGCTACGTGCAACTTTTCTTGTGATGTTTCAGAGAAGGAAATCAGCAGAAGATGAGCTTGCAATGAGGGACTACCTGCAGGAAGGGGATCTCATCAGTGTATCCTTCTGCTGCTCCCATTGACAGAAGAGCCAGGGGCATGGGAAGAACAGGCAGAGCTCGCCTGGCCTGGCTGGGGTTGAGAGCCATGCTGGGGTGGCACTGGGCAGCCATAGGGACCCTGTTTCCTTAAGTGGCACCAACAGGCAGAGGTCCAGTCTATATTTTCTGATGGGGCTGTATCGCTGCACACCCGGAGCCTGAAATACGGGAAGGTGAGTTGTTATAAAGCCCTTGATCCTGAGGTAATTCTGCACCAGCTGACTTCAATAAGGTCTTTTGGAGGCTTTTTTAAGAAAAGAGCGCTGGAGTAGAGCAGGATGTTATAACCCATTCCTGCAGGATAGGAAGACTCTTAGCTCCTATATGGGAGCAACAAGCAGAATTTCCCTGATGCAGAGGAGGTGTCCTTGAGTTGCCCTTTGAGTCTCCCTGTCTGCAGTCCCAGCCTGCCAGTCCTGTTTCCCCCACTGGCCACTTGGGAATTAAATCCTGGGGAGAAATCTCCTCACTCCTCTTCTGCTGGCCGTTGCCCCTGTGACTTGTTTCTCTCCCCAGGGCTCTATTTTAGGCTTTATGCAGTTGGCATTTATCTCTGGTTTTGTGCATTGAAATAAGCCAAGGGGCCATTGGAGCGTAGGCTGCAGTTTGGGATTACCAGACCAAGGGTATTAGCACTTGAAAGATGAAAGGGAAGTGTGCTTATTGCACAAAGGGTGGAGGACAGTGATTGGATTACGAGGGAAAGTGTTCTGCTAAATTGGGCCTCTGACTCCTCATTTTTCTGCAGGGATGGTTGATGTGTAGTTACGATCAAGATATTATTAACATTTGTGCTAAGCACTTAGAGTATTCTTCATCTTCAAAGGGCTGTGCAGGCATTAGCTAATCCTCCCAGCACTCCCAGAGGCAGGCAGGTTTTACATTCACTGTTTCACAGGAAAAGGTGTTAAAACTGAGTGGTTCCTAGGCCAGGAATGGAGTGAGTGCCTGTCAGTGACTTGGTGTTACCTGTAGTGGCTCATGATGTCTGTCACACTGAGCCTCGTGGTGTCCTCTCCAGCTTGCCCAGGGTGTGCTGGTCCAGGTATCTCCCTCCCTTGTGAAACGCCAGAAGACTCATTTCCATGACCTGCCCTGTGGTGCATCCGTGATCCTTGGCAACAACGGCTTCATCTGGATCTACCCAACTCCGGAGCAGAAGGATGAGGAGGCTGGAGGCTACACCACCAACATGGAGGTGAGGGTTCAGGGAAGGTGAGCCTTCTCCTACCAGTGATGGTTTTCAGTCTGACATAAAGGCACGTGGGTAACCTGAGACTTTCAGGATCTTGTTTTAGGTTCACAGCAAGGCTTTTTGACTTGCATTATTTCCCTGTGCATTCATCCCTTTCCCTCTGTCCTTCCTCAGTCAGTTCCCTTGTCTGACCGGGAGGTGATCTCACGGCTCCGAAACTGCATCGTGGCTCTGGTTACTCACAAGATGATGCTCTTTGACACCAGCATCCTGTATTGCTACGAAGCATCCCTTCCTCATCAGGTACAGGAACCAGTGGTGTTTATTCCACACTGAGGGGAGGGAACAGAAAGGCTGCATCAGTTGCTGCTGAAGTCAGAGTTTTCTGACTTTCCAAAGCACCCTGTAGTAAGTGACAGTCTGAATTCTTGCTTTCTGCATAATTTAAGTTGCCTTGCACAATTTCAGGGATAGTTCGAAGGGTTCTGCTTCTGGCAGAGTCTAACTATTGCTATAGAGAGATCAATCCAGTTTTTGATAAATGTTGTCTATCCCTTGGTGGGATTACGAACCTTTTAATTCCTGTGAAAACAGTGTTAAATTTGGCATTGTGTGAAGGTACAGTGCATTTTATGAAGCAAGGAAAAAGCAAATGTCATGTTTTGTACAGAGAGCAGTTTCATGTCTGTATCCTTGCACCGCTGCAAGGCTGCCTCCATTTGACCTCTTGCTGTACAGCTTTTCCCTGTGATTCCTGCCAGCACAATCACAGGGGGATTCTCTTCCCATAAATAAATGAGATCTGAATTATCTACTGCTTTCATTCCCAGTGAGGTGTTCTTTTGAAGTATAATTGTGTTTAAGTCTTCTCTCCCCAAATACAGTGTGTGTCCTTCAGGGGAGATGAGGAGGGTTAGTTGCCTCTCCTGTGATTTCCTCTGGTCTCTGTAAGAATTCCCAACTGGCAAAGTTGATTTTGCCTTGGACCCTCTGCCATAGGTCTTTTTACACCACAACCCTCTAAACTCCCTTGCTGGTTGCTGCCATGTATCAGGGACCTTTGTCTCCCCACGGGGTGTGCTTCCTGGTGCTAATATTTCTCTTCTTTCCACTGCAGATCAAGGACATTCTCAAACCAGAGGTGACGGAGGAGATCGTTCTGGAAGCTCGACAGAGGTTGCTGGATTTGGAGGGATAAGGGCACATGGCCAGAAGCAGTCATTTGAAATCCCAGCATGGCAGCTTTGATTCTCAGTATTACATGTTTTTTTCAGTGTTCTAGTCCCCAGCATTCATTCCACACTTCAGAAACCACCAAAATTCCTGACTCCTAGGACATCTCCTGTGTCCTTTCAGTACAAAGTAGTACTTGAGTACAATAGCCTTTTAGTGCAACGGCCTGAAAAATTGCTATCTGACCTTTATAAAGATGCAGATGCAACTAGGACATGTCTCCGAGCACCTGTTACTGTGTATAGTGCCCCAGAACTTTGTGCAGAATGACAGAGAGGAAGGGATATGTTCTGTGATGTTTCTCTCTCCCCAAAAGGTGATTTGGATTTTAATTTCCTTGTGATACAGATCTGCCAGTCTGTCCCCTGACTGAGAGCCCTTGTTTTTAAGAATGTAGATCCAGGCACACATTTAGAGAACAGGAGTATCCACGCCCTCGCTAACCACAGTTTGGGTCTGGCTGTTCATGGCTTGAATGTCTCAGGGGTATGAGATGGGATGTGGCTGTTGCTGTCCATGTAAGCCAGGAGCTGTGGACAAGCAATGTCCTAGTTTGTGTGTATCCTGCTGGTCTTTTTTTTAATGCCTGCTGTGGTGAGCTCCTCTTCTGAGGAGGCACCACTATTGTTTTGTATTAAATATTTTACATTTCAATAAACTTTTTGAAGCAAATCAGTCCTTCAGCAGTGTGTGCATTAGCTTGTTTTCGGTCTAGCTTGAGAGCTGTTGTTGGCTCAAGTTTCCTTGTGCCAGGACACTTGGAATGGTTACACTGTCTTATCTCCCCTTCAGCTGCTGCTCTTCATCCCAGCAGGACTTGACCTTCTTCTTCAGCCCTTCAAGGATTGCCTGGTGTTGTTCACAGTGGCTTTCCAAGTGTTGCCTCCCTGCAGGATCCCTTGGAGAGATGAGTCAAGCAGAGGTGACAGGGGGATGACAGGGAGCCCAGTATGACACTGGTGAAGATCCCCAGGCCAGTGGTTAGAGGTGGGTATGTTGAGCCAGGTGTTGGCAGGCAGTCAGGCACGTTCTCTGTGCAGGATGTGATGCTTTCCCTGGAGCATCCTCTCATCTCCAGGTGCTGTATTAGAGCTGTTGTATTATATATGTATTGTATCTATTTGTATTGCAAATACATCCTTGCACCACAGCACTGTAATTCTTAAAAAGGATAAAACATCTGCCCCAATTGTCCCTGAATCCAATTGCACGTTGCAAATTTGCACTCTTGCCTCAGGCACAAGGGAAAATTCTTAAGTTTCCTGGGAACTAGAACTTCGTTGCAACTTCGTTGCTGTCCCTCCAGCTCGGGCTGCTTTCCCCGTGGTCCCGAGCAGGCACTAGATGGCACCTTTGGATCGCGTTTGTGGCACTTCCTTCGCCAGCAGCTCCGCCTCGCTGCCCTGCCAAACAGCAGGGCCTGGACGGCTGCCACCAGCGCTGCTGCCCAAATCCTAGAGCATAATGGGGCTAAGGACAAGCAAGGACATGGCTAATCCGCTCTGCTGCTGCACAACTGCCCGGGCTGCCTCTGAGAGTAGTACTGAAATTGTTGGGGGTATCACTGGAATGCTCCACACAAGAGCTGGGAATTATTATTTTTAAGTTTTAAGAGGATTCCCTAATAAGTATTGCAACAATCACATCCTCAGGCTTACATGGGAAATCTGAAAACCAAAGCTTGATGGTGACACTTTCAGCTGCTGGTAGCCACATAACCCACACCTGCATGGACAAGACTGGTTCAAAAAGGCTAAAAAAGCTCTAGCAGTCTGCATCTTTTAATTAGAAAAGTGCTTTTTCCCCCCCTTACCCAATTAGCAGCTGTTTGTCTTATTACCACATGAGGAGATTCAGGGATTTCTGCTGAAAAACAACTCAAGATTTGGTCTGCTTCAGCTCTGAGCTTTCTGATCCCTCCTGTTTGCTGCAGCATTCCTAATATTTCGGCATTAATGATGTGTTAAATGGGGGAGCAATGTGACTCATCCAGTTCCCCTATTCCTGAATACCTGGCACGTTTGTTTTTAAACCCAAGAACACCAGCTGGTGAGGTTTGGTTGTGGATCTTTCCTGATGGAGGGGAACCAAAGGTCTCAGTATCCTCCCCTGTGACCATGAGGGGTAATTACTGATCTTTCCACATTCAGCCAGTGCTGTGCCAAGACCTAAATTCTGTAAGAAGGCTTCAGCAAGATCATTGCTGGCAGTTTCTGCAACCCCATCCAGCACAGCTCTGCAAACCAGCAGGTAACAACAAGCCAGCAACAGCAGTGTCCCCTTGAATTCCTGAAATAGTCTGTGGGGTTTTGCTGGGCAACTTCTAAGCAGGAAGGATGAAAAAGAAGAAAATATGGCTTCTCTGGTTTAAGAAAAAAAAAGTAGTAGAAAGCAGGGTGGGAAAAACCTGGTAAGTGTTCATTTTTCTATGGGGAACTAAAAGGCCCATGCAGGCATTAAAACAGCTCAGACCAGCCTGATTTCTTTGTTCACCAGTGTCTGACAGTGTTTGTGAAGCAGCTGTAGCACCTCCTGTGCTGCTTACTCCAGGGTTAATCATGGTGCAGATGTGCTCCAAAGTGGAGTGAGTAACTGGTTCCCTTGCTGGTGAGTGTTGCCTGTAGGAATGAGAACACACCATCGCTAATCTGTAAAAATAATTTTCTTGTTTCTTGGTGCCCCTGTTCATGTACTAATAGGAAGAATTCCTTTACTCCTAGGAATAACCGCTGGGATTTTAAATTTGTGCTAATGGGTTATTAATCCAATTACTGCTGCTTATTGCATTACTTTTGTATCATCTGTGCACAGTTTGGCTGTTCAGCTGAGAATGGTACAAATAAAAAGCTTTGAGCAGACCTGAGAAGAGACTGAAATCCCACTGAGATTAGAGACATCTTGAAATGGTTGTTTCAGGTTCCTGGGGACTGCTAATTAACATGCTAAGTTTTATTATTTGGTGAAGAGGTTGAAGCTTTTAAGATATTGTTATGGAGAAAACGTCAGTGCAGCTGTTGGGTGAGAACCCACTTAATGGGAGGTAAACAGAAAAAGTACTGAAATATCTCTTAGGAAAAAAATCGTAGGATGTACATGGGCTTGATTGAAAAAACCACTCTGTAGCTTTTTTAAAAAAAATTATTCTGTATTCACACAACTTTTCTGTCTCTGTCTTCTCTAACAATTTCTGAATCTACTGGGCAACTTCCAAGTTTAACATGAGACAGTCATGTTCACAAAAACTGGCAGCAGTGTTGGGGACAGAAAATGTAATATCCTTCAGGAAGGGGAAGGAGGCAGGTGTCTTGCTATGACATTTGGGAGTGACCAGCTGACTCATCTGCCTGTGTATTGTCCCACATTAACTACAGCAGGGCTCTGGGAAACAGGAAATGCTTTTGGAGAAACTGCTGAGTGGAGAGAGGCTGGGAGCTGCTGGCAAAGAACCTGCCCCACTTTGCTGCTTATGCTTGCACAGCATCAGGAGGAGAAACTGCCTGCTGGCCTGAATGATAAACTCACCTGGACTGTTAATAAAAAGTGCATTCATCTGCACAGATCGCAGGCGAGCCAGGGAAGAGCATATTTATGGTCTGTACTGCTCACAGCACATCCCTGGAAGTGTTCAAGGACAGCTTGGATGGGGCTTGGAGCAACCTGGTCTAGTGCAAGATGGCCCTGCATGTGGCAGAGGGGTGGAACATGAGGGTCTTTAAGGTCCCTTCCAACCCAACCCATTCTGTGAAGTCCTGCATATTTGCAATTACTTTTGCTTAATTTGGTGAAGGTTTTCTGAGCATTGTGGACCCATGGTTGTCTTCTGGAGTTTACTCTGCTTCAGCCCTGCCATGGTAGGAGAAATTATCCAGGATGCTCCAGCCAGACCCAGAACAGAATAACTTTTTCAGTGAAGAACTGTTGGTATTGGGTTTTGTAACAAATTTCTCTTGGACTGCTTGGCCTGTGCTGACAGACAGCTTCGTTTCCTCTCTTTCCTTCAATCCATGGGAGCCAAGAGAGGGGTTAGATCACCTTGGTGAGAGGCTTATCTCCATTACTGAGATAAACCCAGAGAAATTCTGCAGAGTTCAAGAGATGTGACCCTGGATTTGCCTCAGCACGATGTACCAGAATTTTTCTCTCCTGCCTGTGTGTGCAGCACAAACAGCTTCAGCATCTGCAATTTGAGCCACTGATGGAGAAATCCAATAGAAATGGTTTGAGCTCGGTCTCCGGAGTAAGAATTAGTGATGTAGGAGCAGCCTGGCTCAGCAGAGGTGGAGGATCCTGCAGGGCTGTATGAAGTGCTACAGTTTGGGTACTATTGTTAGAAGATGAAAAATACAGGTCTGCAGAGACCTTGAATATGGCGTAGGAGACATGGAGTGTGTTTGGATTTGTCACAAGGGAGGAGTCAGTACAAACAAGCTGCTCTGTGTCCAGATGGTCGCCCTGAGCAGGAGGCTACAGCACAGAATTGCAATTGTATGTTCTCCTGTTGTTGAGTGGGAGCAACCACAGACCTTTGACCAAAACACTCTGACCTCAAGCTGCTGCCTTGACCCTCTTCTATCCCCAAGGTGAACTGGAGAACGTATGAAAAACTAAATATCTTCAGCACCACTGTCTGCTCTTCAGCTCAGGGAACTCTCAGTGCATGCTGAAGAATTCAGGGGTTTAACTCCATCTTTGTACCAAATGGTGCACACAAATAGGTCAATAAAATATTTTTTTAAATTGTCATATTCACTGGCCTCTATGTCTGGTTTTGTTATAGAGTTCTGCATATGCTGAGAGCATTAACAAGGAAGTGAAGTCCTTTGTGCAAGCAGGGTGACAGATTCCGGGCTGTGGAAAAGCTGATGACTGTGCACACAGCTGATCCAATAGGGATCTCCTTCCCTCTCCATCTCTGCAAGCATCCAGGGCCCAGAGCTGGCCAGAGGAGGTGAGACCCCTGCAGAGTCAGATCTGTGGGAAAACAACAAGGGGGCCCTTATAAAGAGGGAAGGGATTTCACATGAGCTTTTCGGGGCCTTGTCTGGCTTTGATTTTCCTCACCTTCCCCTTCATGCTCTCTCTATCCACCTCTCCTTCCCCTTAAACCTCTTCATGGCACCCTCCCCTCTCACTGACTCTTCACGGCTCACACAACCCTCCTCTTCACCCCCAACTCCTGCTCAGTCCTTCACTCCCCTCAGAGGTTTTTTTCACAGAATCACAGAATATTGGGGTTGGAAGGGACCTCTGAAGATCATCCTGTCCAACCCCCTGCCAGGGCAAGGTCACCTGGGGCAGGTGGGTTTGGAATGTCTCAGGGAATGCCCTCCCTGGGCAGCCGTTCCAGAGCTCTGCCACCCTCAACGTAAAGAAGTTTTTCCTCATGTAGAGGAGAAACTTTTGTGCTTTAGTTTATGGCCATTGCTCCCCATCCTGTCACTGGGCACTACTGAAGAGAGTCTGGCACCAAAATCGGAGATATTTACATGGGTTGCTGAGATCCCCTCTCAGCCAACCCTTCTCCAGACCAACCCGGCCCAGCTCCCGCAGTGTCTCCTTAGGAGGGAGACGCTCCAGCCCCAAACCCTCCCCGTGCCCTCCGCAGGACCCCCTCCAGCAGCTCCTTGTCGCTCTCGTCCCGAGGAGCCCAGCGCTGGGCACAGCACTCCAGCTGTGCCTCACCAGGGCCGAGCAAAGGGCGGATCCCCTCCCTGGCCCTGCCGGACCCGCTCCTCAGAGGCTTCCCCGGGAACCCCCGCCGCCCTTCCCCGCCCGGCCGGTGCCTGGAGCCGGGNAGGAACCGGCCTCCCGGAGCTCCCCGGCCTCGCCGCCCCGCGCCCGGCTCCGCCTGAGGCAGCGGGCACGGGGCGCCCCAGCGCTGCTCCGACGCCGCCATGGCCCCGCCGGGCCCCCCGGCCCCGAGGTAGCGGCGGTGGAAGGAGCCGAAGCCCGGTGACCGAGGAGCCCCCGTCCCATCCCCGCACCCCGGGGAGCGCACCCGGAGCTGCTGCTGCTGCTGCTGCTTCGCCTGGAGAGCTGCCATGGTTCCAGCGCACCTGACCCTGCTGGACTTCAGCGATACTTGAAGCCAAACCCGTGGCTCTTTGGCCTTTGCTAACTCAATGCTATGCAAAAGAAAAGGAGGAAAAAAAAAAGAAACCTTGACACTGGTTGTGGAGGGAATGGCTGTTCCCTGCCCTGGGTGAGCCTATGTGTGGTTTCTCGCTTGTGAGATGAACTAATTCTCCTTTACCCGGTGGAAGACACACTTCATATGGCAACCTGAAACTTTGGTAATGCCTGGTCATTGCTGAGCGATTGGAACTTTTACTCGGGTTTTTTTTTTTTTTTTTTGCATAAAGTCACCTAAGGAGCCTTGTTGCTGTCTTCAGGGGCGTTGGAGGAATTTGTCTTAATTCTTCACCTCAAGTGACTTTATCCCAGCGTGAGTGCGGCCAGTGCACCCACCTAAACACCTTCTCCTTCAGAACTCATTCCCAGCCTGGAAGATCAGGGATCACAGACTTCTTCAAAAACTTCTCGTCCTGGGAAAGGCTGCCCATAGTTACTTTATGGGGCAGCAGCCTGGAAAAGTTCTTGGGGACCAAAGGAGGCCAAGTCTGCCTGCCCTGCACTTCATCAAAGGAGCAGGGAAGAAGGAGTCATCGAGGCATGCAGGCCCACACTGCAACGTGTTCGTGGAACATGGTGAGAAGTTTCTATTGGTATTTGGTTTAATTTTGGTTTGCTGAGCTAGGTACAATATGGATTTATTCAAGACCACGGAGCAGATACAGACGTGTACTTTATGGAAGTCTTGTTTTCTTTCCCTTGCTGCTTAATGCAAATCTTCTGTGATTGTTTATTAAGAAAATACTTGGGTCAGATTGCTTGAAACCTGAGGAGAGGTTATTGTACAGCTAAAGGTGAAATGCAAGGAAGTAATTTTTTAACATTGTACAAGTTTCTCATTTCTGCCTTGGTTATGTTCTGGTTTGTAGTCTGGGGAAGTGTTTGATCCTTTTTGAGTTGTCTGTGTCATAGTACAGACCAGCCTCAGCCAGTGGTGATGCTGTGGTCAGTGACAGGTGTTCTTTAATTATCTCTACCGAAGGGACTTTGCTACTTGGGAGGGAAAAAAACCCCTTATTTTGGAAAGTCTGTGAACTTACTACTGTTGTGAAAAGGGTTTCTTGGTTCATTTGGAGCACTTTTCCTTAGCGGTTTCTCATAGCTAGTTAAACCTTCTTCCTGTGCTGTGATGGATTGAAGTGCTAGAGGCCAAAAATCTGGGGTAGAGCAACTCTGTCACTTTCTGGCCTTCTGCAAAGTATGAGGGGAGTTCAGAACCTCGGGAAAGAAGCCAGATGAGAAACTCGCTAGACTCAGAGGTAGATTGGGTGACTGCATGAAATGTTTCCTTCTTAAACTTTACAAACAAAAAGCAAAAAAAAAAAAAAAAAGGCAAAACAAAAAGAAACAAACCCAAAGAAATTGTAAACTGAACTGAAGGCATCTCTACAGAAGTGAGGTGCAGAAATGCATTGTTTTGCTGAAACTCTTTGGAGTAATCTTTGCTTTTGCACAACACTTTTTAAAATTCTAGTGTTCTTTGAGGTGGTGCGCTGCTGGCTGCTGTCTTTGGCTGGAGAATGTGATTTTGACAAAGCTTCTGCAACAGTTTTATCCTGCAGAGGAAGTTTATCTGTGAACAAAACAAAACTGCATCTGTAACCTTCATATAACTAAAAACTGAAATATTTGCTGTGTCTGAGAATACAATCTAGTTAGAGGAAAAGTTTTGATTTGTTCTTATTTTTGAGGGCTTTGCTTTCAAACGTTTTCTCATTCTGTGTTTCTAGAAGGGCCTAAGAAGTTCTCTGCAGTGTTCAACGAAAGTTTGTACTGCTCTGCTGAAATACTGTTTTGAGTTACTTCAGTGTTTTATTTTCCCATACAATGTTTATGTGCTGAGGAAACTCGAGGTAGTTAAGGGAAGGTTAGAGAATATAAGGGCTAACTTGGCCCTCTGATGTTAAAGCTGCTGCTGGATTTTTCCTTGCTTTCAGTCCTGTGATTTACCCACTCCTCCAGCCCGAGGTTGGTTCCTGCTTTTACTACTTTGGACAGAGTTTCAAGGTCAGGTGAGATACAGCCAGAGCACTAGCTGCAAGCAGTACAATATTCCTTGTCCCTTTGGTGTTTTGCTGTAGCAGAAGAGCCAGAAACGCTCCTTTTTGATCATCTAACAGCAATAGGCAGATGGTAACTTCTTGCCAGTGTGACCTGAGGTCAACAGACCCCAGCATATCCAGGAGGAAAAATGGCATCTCTAATGTGCGTGTGCCATATGTCCACAGGAGACCTTGGTGTCTTGATTCAGGAAAGAATAAACTTGAAAGAGGGCATCAGGGCTGGGACATCTGTTAAGAGAACTGCAAAAGATCAGCCTCGCTTATACACACGAGGAAAAGTTTCTTCCTTTGAGTGGATGAAAAGGTTCTTCCAGGTCCTGGCAGTAGAAGGCAGTACCACCGTTGTTATTCAGCTCCCTTTTGGGTTTGGGCTGCTCCTGTCCTGAAATTGCTATATTAAAATATCTGGATAAATTAAGAGGGAACAAAACAAAGTTCATTTTAGAAAGTTCTTCTTTTCCCTCTCAGTAATTTGTCTTTGAAATACACAGACTGACATACTTTATAATTAATGAATAGATCAGTATTTAATGCCTTCAGTTCTATTCAGATATTGTGCCATGGGCTGCAGTTCATAAATATAAGATTGGTGTTTTTTCAGGGCTTAAATGTTTGCATGTTTGCTTTTCAGTACTGTCATTACAGTTTCTTCTAAATGCCAAACACTGTATCTGGTTTCTCTGTGACACTGTGGGAACTTTTTTGTCCCAGGAAAATCATGTTTCTGGCTTTTCATAACTAAGAAATGCTTAAGGAGAAATCCCATGGTGGGCCACTTAACCCCCCAGAGACAGGTGAATTCTTAAATGTAGTTGTCTGAAGTTCTTGTATATTAAACCCACGATAAAACAAACAGAAGAAGTGGAATCTTTGGTAGTAGGGCTCTCCTTTTAGGGCTGTTTTTTTATAAAGCTTTTCATGATCCTGTTTTGGTGGGACCACTACCTGCAGAGTTCTGCTGAGTCTCATTCAGCAGGCACTTAGTGGAAGATCTGGATTGCTTCAGTGGTATCAGATTTTAGCTGAAAGGGTCAGTGAATATTATCAGACCCTAACTGTGCAAGGCAAAATAACTTTCAGGAAAGTAATTCCATGTCTCAGTCGTCGCTCTCTCCGTAGCACCCAAAGCAACACACTGAGAGGCTTCTGAAAAGCCAAGGAGGCAACTGGCCAGAAATCAGCTCTGCTGGTGCTCAAATGTTCTGTGAGAATAATGCAGAAAGGCTCTAAATTTTGTCATGAGCTGACAATTGAGGAATGCCTTAAGGGGGAAAAAAGTAATCTATGGGCAAGTTTTGGGCTTCTCTCTTTGTGCTGTTCCTTTCCCCACAGAGGGTGTTTTACAAGCTGGAGTTCATGCTCGTGTCGTTACCCTGGGCAGCAGAGTAGCCCTTGCTGGGATTTTACAAATTCACCCTGATGCAGATTACTCCAGCTCACAGTTTGCTTGCAAGCTTGAACTTGAGAGGAATTATAAAGGCAAAGTTTGCTTCTTTCTCTCTGCTTTTCTTGGTGAGAAATGAGTTTACAGTCACTGCTTTTTGGGAATATCCAGCTGAAAGAAAAGCTGTGGTCAGTAGGCGGTTAATGGGAAAGACTTTGTCAGTGCATCTTGAAATTTGCACACCAGTGTATTTTGTGCCTTTCCAGAACATTAATTCCAGCAAAGCTCAAACTTCTGAAAAGAAAGGTGTGTCCCACAGGGCTCAGCTGTGATCCTGGAGGAGGCAGGAGCTGGCTGGAGTGATTGGCAAACACCACCCCTTCTCTGCGTGTCTTGTGGAGGTGTTGCTGTGCTGAATGATGAACAGATTCCCTGAAGCACCTTGCTAGAGCAGCATCTCCAGGCAAAAGCAGCACTTGAAGGCTTAAAAAAATGAACTGTAATCATTAGCTATGTGATGCTGAGGTGAGGAAGAGATTGATAAAGCACTCAGCCAAAAACGGCCTTTTCATAGTCTTTCATAGTGATAAAATGTGGTCTGAGAGTTTCTCTTCCAGCAGCTGAGTGATAGGGAAGCTTAAATGAACTGTTTACCTCACTGTAAAGAGATAAACTCCAGAACTGGATCCATTTTTCTTACACCTTTAGTGCTGAATATAGCTGAAGTCAGCCAGCAACAGTCTCTGTCATATTAGATCTGAACTCTTTTTCTTACAAGGGTGCTGAAAGTTTTACTGCTTTAATTAGGAAGCAATTGTGCAAAATGGATCCACAGCACCAGCTTGCCACAGCTGCCAGTTGGAGATGTGCCCTGTACAGTTCACTGTGAGGATAAATCCCAACAATTAAAAGTACCATTTCCTACATAATTGATTAAAAATAAATTTTTAAGGGTCTTCCTCTTTAATAATCTATCTTGTTTTATGCTGTTAAATTTCATGTTTCAAGTGTTTGAATTGTGGAAATGAATAAATTACATTATAACCAGTTCCAACCATACCCTGGGCTCATCCCACAGTGTGGGCAGCAGGGCAAGGGGGGAGATTCTCCTCTGTGCTGAGACCCCTCCTGCAGTGCTGTCTCCAGCTCTGGGGTCTCCAGCGTGGGAAGGACATGGACCTGTTGGAAAGAGTCCAGAGAAGGCCATGGAGATGCTCCAAGGGCTGGAGCCTCTGCTCTGGAGACAGATGGGAGATCTGGGGGTGTTCAGCTCAGAGAAGGCTCCAGGGAGACCTCAGAGCCCCTTCCAGTGCCTAAATCGACTCTGAGAGAGCTGGAGAGGGACTTTGGACAAGGGCCTGGAGTGACAGGTCAGGGGGAAATGGCTTCAAGCTGACACAGGGTAGATTAGATATACAGAAGAAATTGTTCCCTGTGAGGGTGTGAGGCCCTGGCACAGGGTGCCCAGAGAAGCTGTGGCTGCCCCATGATCCCTGGAAGTGTCCAAGGCCAGGCTGGACAGGGCATGGAGCAACCTGGAGTAGTGGAAGGTGTCCCTGCCCATGGCAGATGATCTTCAAGGTCTGATTTTTGTACTCATTATCCTTTAATCCTACGGGTGAGCTCAATATGTCTTCCTTATATGCAATATACATTTATTAGATAGTCAATTGCCCATACATGGAAATGATTTAAATGAGATTCCTTCCATACTAGAACTGTTTCCTCAAACCCATGTACTTAAAACCCCCACATTTATCTCTTTCCATTGTACCTCAGGGCATTTTTATACTCTGTCTCTGCTTCACCAACTGCAAAACCTGAGACTTCAAAGAAACTGCTTTACTACTCCTGACTCCACTTTAGACCATTCACTGAAATTGGATCGTTAGCACCGGCCTAATTGGAAGCCATTTTTTAGAGTCTGCCTTCAGTATTTCAGATCTTCCTTCTGAACTGACAAAACTTTTCTTCGTTGTTAGGCTGGAGGTTTGGCAGCTCCCAAATTTCAATTTCCATCTCTATTAGGAGAGACTTATCCCCAGCTTTTGGGATCATTGCTTATGTATCCAAAAAAAGAAACCCTCAGTATTAGCACATTAGTATTAGTATTAGTAATGCTGACATCTGCTGCATGCTGAATGCAGATTTGTTTACTGCCTCTGACTATATCCCTTTTCATCATAAAAGTCACTTGCTGTATTTTTTCTTGCTCCAATTATCAAATACCACTAGGTTTTGCTAAGAAGCTCCTCCACAAAACTTGATCTATGGTTGGAATATGCTTGGAAAGAGACCTAAGGCTTTCTAAACTGCTTTTCCACAGGCTGAGGTGGATGATGATGATGATGGGGAAAGGCTAATCCCTTTCCTGGGCAGAAGCAGTTCTGTTTTGTGCACTGACTAATCTTTGATAACTTGCCATATTTAAGCAGTTGATCTCCTTCATGACAAATAGGTAGTGGTTGATGGTATGCCAGACTTTCATTAACAGATTATGCTACTTCTACATTCCTATTTACAATTTTTAATAGGAAGGCTATGGTAGGAAATCAGGACAGGGAGGCAAGAGAAGGCTGCAGGGTATTAGAACAGAAATCTTTCCTTGGAGGCGATCATCTCTTTCAGCACACTTCAACTTTTACCATCAAACTCGCAGTATTTTACATTGGAAAGTTTAAATCTTAAGCTTGAAAGTGAGAAGTTGACACAGTCCTGTTGCTGAGAGTTGAGAATCCTGCGTTTCATCCCCGGTGCTCTCACTGTCAGGCTCTGTGGCACGTGGCAAATCACGAGGGTGCAGAATCGTGCAGAAAGGTGAAAATGGCCTTGTGAAGACTTGTCCTGTTGCCTGTCACTTCAGGGTGGGGATGCTGTTGAGTTGTGCCTTCGAACAACAGGGATGTGTTTCCAGCTGTGCTTGTAGGAGCTGTGGTAAAGCAGACAAGAAATATTTGGGTGTTTTGCCAGCCCTGGTGCGGGTGGGACTGTAACCAGTGCCTTGGCAGGTGCCGGGTGAGGAATGCTCTGAGCTGACCCCAGGCAGTGGGGATGCAGGGCTGCAGGAGTCAGTCCAGCTGTTAACACCCAGCTGATATCCGGGTTGTGTTCAGTGAAGGTTCACAGCACCCTGCCTTGAGTTTTGGGCCCTGCCTGGAGTATTTTAGCATCCCCAGGACATTCCTGCAGCTCCATCAGTGGCCTTGATCCACTCGGTAAAGTTTAAATCTGGATGGCCATGGTAGTGTGTGGGTGTGTTACAGGTGCCATCTCTTTCAGCTGTATGAAATGCTCTGATTTGCATTCACATGGGCTGCAGGAAGTGTTTAAAATCCTAGTGACCTTCTGGAGTTACTGCTGCAGATGGACTTTGCTTTTCTTTTTCTCTGGCAGGGGGAAGGGGCTGCCTTCTCTCTGCTGTGTCTCTTGAGAGCTGTGAGGAGCACCCGTGTCTGCACCCAGCAGTGTTCTGCTAGGTCAGCCCTGCTGTGCCATTCCTGTGAGAAGTAGTTTTAAGAAGAAGTTTCCTTAGAAAAGGTCTCCTGTGAATCCCAAAGTCCATTGCTGTAGGAATATCCAGAGCAGTTCCAGCAGAAGCAATAGAGCTCTTGCTTCTTTGCTTCTGTGCCTCTCTTATCAGTCAGCTCTTACTCTGCTCTGTGTTGATTGAAGATCGATCTAAACAATCTGTAGAGGTTATTAATCTGCTTGCCAGAGTGTCCATTTAATTGGTTTAAGGAGGATTCTTGGGCAAAAAGGTAATGAACATTCAATTTTAGTGAGTAAAGCTGCCTGAGGCAATGTCTTTGGTTAGTTCTTAACTAAATTAGTTCTTATTTAGGTCTTAGTTCTTAACTTTGGTCTTTCTTTAAACTTCTGTGTTTAATGCCAGTGTTGCACTTAGATATTAGGGATAATTTTTTGTGAAATGGCTGGAAGTTTCATCACGCTTGTGGCAAAATTGGAGGTAATTCTGCTAAAATGGTGTGTTGTGCTCTGGGAGGAGTCCCTTTCCTACATCTCCTTGTAATGCTGGGGCAAGTGTGTCCTGAATACCAGCTTGCTTTGGTTTTACTTTCTGAAGTTAGTGTTGAAATTAGATTTAGGTGGTTTTTTGTGTGTGCTGTTTGTCTTTTTTCCCAGCATTTTTTCCTGGCTGTTACCAGCTGGGTTGTGAAAAGCAGGAGCTTGCTTTTATGCAGAGTGATTGCTGCTAATTTACATGGACGCGAGCAAGCTCATCATTCTTTCATGAGTGAGGAGACTGCCTGATTTATGTTGTGTCATCTCTGAGCACTGTTTTTACCTAATGAATAGAGTTTCACAACAGATTATTAATCATTAAGACTTTGGTTTCATTGTGTGTATTAAAGAATCAATATTGCTACACGTTGCCTGCCTTGAGAAGCTGCTTATCCATTAGTGCCGCTTTTCTAAGGCGTTCTGGTGCATTCATCACTTCGGCTGCCTTCGTTCCTACCTTATTCCTGCCACATCTTCCCAGAGCCTGAGCCGTGTCCAGGCTGCCTCTCTGCAGATTCCTCCTTTGAAGTGCTGTCTGAGCAGCAGCAAATGCTGTTTGGTCCGGTCTCTCCTTAGAGCTCATGAAATAGTAAAAGGCTGAACCTTCCTCTGCTGCGGTTTGCACTCCACATTTGCATCAAAGAGGGAGTGATGGCCTCACAAGCTGGGAATAAATAACGTGTGATGAGGAGTAAATTGAATTATGAACTCTGCTGCCTGTGAAACGCCTGGGTTTGGATGGCAGGGCTCGCTGCAGGACAGGACTCCCCCGATCGCTGACCTGCTGTTAGTTCCCTGTCCAACGTCCGTCTCTGCTGGAAGGACAGAGTGACCTGGGCATGTTCCCTGTGCTTCCCGTCATGCTGACGCTGCAGAGGAGGAAATTTCTCTTGTTCTGCGCATCCAGAATCTACCAAAACACACACACACGAGCTCTGTCAGGTTTTGTGGTGACCCCAGCGAGCTGATCTCCTGCCAGTGCACACCTGGGGGAACTGATGGCTGCTTCATGGCCGTTTTTGTGTGTGTGCTCCCAGAATAAACAAGGCTGTTTTTCCAGAGGCTGAGTCTGTGAATGGTAGTGGGATAAGGACATGGAAACTTTAGATAGGAAATTCTTTGGGCTTTCAGGAAATGTTTGCTATGTCATTCACGTTCAAGTTGCCCAAATTCAAAGGCTGCCTGTTAGGTTCTGCCTCATTTAATGTACCTGGTGAAGGGCTGTTCCCAAGGTCTCAGTTCCTGCCTGACCACAGAGGGTTATCACAGGGCTGTTATCCAGCAAACACAACTGTTTTCACTTGGATTTTTGCGAGCAAAATTATTTAATTAATTTAAATGTTTAAAATTATTTCCTTAATTCAAATTTAAGGTTTGTTACAAAGGTGTAAAACAAGTGAAATTGTCATTTGGGGTACTGGCCACCAGATGTCTTCTGTGACTCTTCACTAACTTGCTCTGATTAAAACAATCCCTGCAGTGAGAAGCGTCTTGGAAATGAGCAGAAGTTTAATGCTGAGAACCAGGGTCAGAAGTGACAGCCGTGGATTTCAGACATAGTGGCTGTCATGTCTTTTCAGATACTTTTAGAATGGGTAATCTTTGCGTGCTTGCTTGCTGATGAAAAAAAGGTTGGTAGGTGATGTTTGCTTTCACTGTTAATGGGAAAATCTTGCTCCCTCATCTCCTCAAGCTCCATTTCAGCCCCTTCTTCATTTAAAAAAAAAAAAATAGTTTTCAGTCCTACATTCCTTTTCACTTATTGATGTCTTCTGCATTTGATCTAATTCCCCTTACTTCTTTTGTTATGCTGCACTGACTTTTAAAAAAATATAAATACTTTCCTAATATTAGTATTAAATATTAGATTCCTCGTGGCATAGAAATTGATTCTGTAAATCCTCTGTAGCATTGTGTTCAATATTTGTAAACATGAGCTTTTCCTGCAAGGATGCTCAGGGACTATCTGGAAACAAATTCATCCTGTGACAGTTATTTACACAGTTGGTGTTGTTTGAATGTCAGAATTGCTCTCACAGAGCTAATTGTGGAATTAAATTGTTATGAAGTCATAACAATGCTTACAAAAGCAGCGCTGTAATCTAGTAATGCTCTATTTTACTCAAATCTCTTTGGGGTGGGAGAATTTTATAATAACGAACAAGATTTAGTGTATCTAGCAAAATAGTTTAAGCTATAAATATGCATGTGTGAATGGGGTTTTATTTTTATTATTTTTATTGGCTCTAAGTTCTTTTCATTCCATATATAAGTCTGACAACACATAATGTTCATTTAGAAACTATGTCCCATTTTAGCCTGAATAACTGGAACAGCTCTTAGAGCTATTGTTGTCTGGCTGCACCTCATGTTTGCAAATAACTTAGGAAAGCTCAAATGAAAAATTCTGAATTAATGCCAAGCTGTTATTTCTTCTTTAATATATTTAGCTGGATGGATAAGAAGCTGCATTTAAAAGTCTCTGCAATCAGACCTTTACTTCTTACAAGACTTATTGATGGATTGCACTAAATGTGTTTGCTATATACATTCTTTTTTTTCCTCTCAACGTGCAGCTATTTAATAGAAAATAGATGTCCTTTACAGGAAATGAACTGGAGGGAAGACAAAGCTCTTCCCATCATTTGATACTGTTGATGTTCCTATAGAAGCTGCAATTTCCCTGGGCTCTGCAGATTGTCTGTTATGTCTAAACAGTGCCTCCCACGCAGAGGTTTGGATGTCAAGGTGCTATCATGTTTCAGGTATTAAGTAGTAATTATTGTTATGAGGTGATCACATAAGACAGTGTAAGTGTTGCTCAACCTTTCAAATTCCATGTCATTAGGAAAGAAAAATGTGTTGGGGAAACTTCAGTGTAATTTAGACCTCACTGTGAGAACTGCTGATGGTTTTTACCTTGCTCGTGATGAAAAGTGGGGATAGAAAAAGGCATTTTATGACCAGGTACACCACCAGGTGTGGTGTGGGTTGTTGTGCTTGCTAAATACAACTTGGAGACATAATCTGGGAATTAATTCTGGACTTGCTGCAGACTTGGGTCTGGAGAGGGCCAGATCCTGAAGGCTGTGGCTGGTTAGAAAAAACACATTGAGCTCCCTCTTAAGCAGGTAATATTTGAGCCAAGCAAAAGGATGAGTTAGAATAATAAAGATTGGATTTTTGGATGCAAATGCTAGCTTGAAATGCTAATATAATCATCTTGGTGACTGCAGTTTTGCCTCCGCAAAGCAAAGGCAGCGCATGACATTTCATTGAAGACCTGCTGCAATGTTGATAAGCCAACCTCTCCTGAGAGGAATCGTGAACTTCACTGAGCAGCAGTGTGGCTTTGTAATCGTGGTTAAAAACACAGGATATGAAAAACATTAAATGAAAATAGATCAGTGCTGCATTTATTATAAGGTAAGGATTCAAAGAACTGTGAAATGTTAACTTGAAATATTTGCATTCCACTCTTAGGAATAAGTAGCACAAATCCAGTGAGGTGTTTTTGTTCTAATTTGTTTTCTGGGGAAAAGTAGCCCAAGTTAAGTGAGTATTGCATTGTGTTGGCCATGTCCACGTCGTTTAGTGCTGCATAACTGCCGAGGCATTAAAAACATGGAGGTGAAAGGCACAGACACCAACGGAGCAGTTGCTTTCCAGCTCAGACATCTCTGTCATCTGCGGTGTTCCCAAATTAGGAAGTGGTGGGCTTCAGCCGGGCTCCGGGCGGGATGATCTGGAGCCCCTGGAATGAGCCACGTTTCAAGGCCCTGGATAGTCCTGAATCACCGGGGCTGCGGGCGCCTCGTCACCCCGGTGCCCGTGAGTCACGGCGGCGGTGGCGGAACTTGGTCTGCCGGGAGATAAAGGGTGGATGTTGTGGCTGAAATGGGGACATCGCCGATCAGCCACTTCTGGAATAACTATGGTGTGGTAGCCGAAATGCTTGGTTGGGCTGAAATATTCCGGCCATTCTACCTTTAAATTGCTCCATGGATGTCGCAGCTTTTTTAATTCCAGGTTTAGAAGGACGGTGGCTCCTCGGTGGTTATGAGGCTTTCATCTGCTGAAGTTGTATTTCAGAAAGTTGATGTGCTGCTTGTGAAATGCTCCCCTAAGGCAAACAAGCCCTTTGGGGAGAGGGACTGAGGGCTGGAGTGAATCAAACAGGCATTTTACATTTCAATTATTAATATAGTACTTTTTATGATTCTCAAATTAGAATTGCTAGCAGCTGAATTTTAAAAATGTACTAACTTCTAAAATTTTCAGGAGTAAAACTAACCCTGTGCAAGTAAAGGTGCTGTCTTCTACTCCAGGACCTCTTTACTACAGTGTTGCACAATCACACTTGGATTTGAGTTCCGTTTCTCTTGCTGCAGTGTGTTCTGCTTGTATCTGTGGTCAGCCATGTGGAGGTGTCCATTTGTGCAGCCTCCAGAAGGGATGAGTCCAGGGCAGCTTTGCAGGAATTTTTGGAGAGTAAAGTCTTACCTGAGAGGACTCACACTCAAAAGGTTAATTGCAGGGTGCTTTTCTGACTAGTAATCAAATTCTGATTTATTTAAAATGGATCCAAATAAGCAGTGCTATTAAAAATTATTATCACAAGGATGCTGAATGCAAAGCTGAACGAATCGATTTCTTTAGACTACAACAAATTGGATTAGAGTATGTTGGACACGTCCCCTCGTGCCTCTCTCCCCATCCAAAAAAGTGTTTAAAAAAACCAATCTGAGTGCAATACTTTGGGCAAAAAAGAGGTGGAGGAGGAGGTCTGTGGGAGAGCTTTTGCCAAGAAGTTCTGTCAGAGCTCCTACACCTTGACTCCGTGTTGTGGTGGGGCTGGGCTGTGTGAACGCAGCTCCTGCCCAAACAAAGCCCCAGTGGAGCCAGGGGCGTTGGAATTCACCTCCTTGTGCCATGCAGCACTCCTGACTCCCCTGGAGTACAAATCACCCGTCCTGACTCTTGGTTTCAGAGGCTGACGTGTCAATCTGAGCAGCCAAGGTTTGCGGCTGCGGTGAGGGAATTGCTTTTAACCCGGGATCATACCTGGGATGATTTATGAAGCTTTGGCTTGAGGAGCTGGCCTTGCCAGGGGTTGGCCTGGGGGTGTTTTATGAGATGCACAAGTAAAAGCAGATAACAGGGATGGGGGAGGAGAGCCAAGGAAATGTTCATGGCTTCTCCGGGGCTCTTCTGCCGCTTCCTGCTGCGGGGGCGGCTGCGAGCCAGCCTGGGTGACAGAGCTGCTGTTATTGTGAGACCACAGATAAACCGCGACGGGGACCTTGGATCCTGCTTTCCCTGGTGCCACCTCCACTCTTCCTCCCACATCTGGCTCTTGCACACAGCAGCGATGTGCTACCAAAAGCAGACCAAATAACGCAGAAAGAAAAGCAGCTTTTTCTTTGCGCCTGACACCAGTGTTATGTTGTGAAGAATAAATGAGATTTTTTTTCAATCATTTCTCCTCAGTGGTGGCATTGTCCTTGGCTAAGTAAAATGTATATTTTCAGGCTGGGTAATTGAGGTTTGTGTTGGGACTGATTCCAGGGATGCATCTGCTGAGGCAGATGAAGCTGTGTTATTCCTTGCAGCAGGGAACAGCATCACAGGTAGTTAACAAGTACCTGCTTGGATTGTTCCTAAGTCAAAACCAGATCCTTTATGTTCTTTATCATCATAAAGCTGCAGCTTCTTGCTCTATAACCCATATAAATCGGTAATAAGATTTCTTCATAGGAGGGGAAGAGGGTTAAAAGTGTGGAAGTGCTTGAAGGTCCTCAGAGATGGAATAGTTTGTGTTTGCTGGTTTAAATTGAAAGCTCTGCCTTTTGTACAGGTATTGATGCCAACATGGAATGCTGCGCACGTTTATTTGGCTTTGATTTATTCATTGGAGTGGGGGAAGATTAAACTCTTCCAGGATAACACATCTAGTAGATGCCTATCCTATAGCCACCCATATTTGATTCTTTTTGATCCTTCGAAAATCTGTGTTGTATATCCCCTGATACTTCACACTCATCTTGTAGCTGCTCACCTTTTGCCTTCCAGTGTGCTAAAGCTGATTATTTTTATTTGTTTTGATTATCTTGGGGTTGTTTGTTGTTGGTTTTCTTTGTCTCTATCAAATTGTTGCTTTTTCTCTTGTGGAAATAACTGTCCATTTTCAAATTGGATGCTCGTGCAGGTTGAGTGATTGCTTTGTATTGTGCAAGACTATGGAAATCCTGCTGTTGAGCTGAAGCAACTGAAATCCTTATTTAGAAAAGAAAGTAATAATTTCTTCCTGCCTGCTAGAATAGCGGTTGGCCTGCTCCTGCAGGTGACCTGCCAAGGATTTAAGAAAGAAAAATTGGATTTTATCCTCATTTTTCCCGATTTTAAGATGGTTAAAGCTGGCATGAAAAATGGGGGTTTTCTGAGAGGGGCTTTGTCTGCCCAAAGCAGCAAAAAAGAGCAAACCTAATCTTGTTTTTCTTCTCACGTCAGCTTTTAAGTTCTTGGATATTATTCGCTTGCTATTGAAAATAGTATTTCTTTCTTTCTGCCCCTTTAAGTAAAGGGAGATGGCTGCTTTGCCCACTCAAATTGATATTTTGGCATCTTTCTGTACTCGTTCCTTCTTGCTGCATTTTGGGAAGATGATCCTTAGAGAAAGGCTGGTGGCTCTCGGATAAGGTGACATCCAGACACCCTTGACATCCCTGCTTTCCTCTCGCACCACAGCTTGTGACCCTGGAGCTATTGATCACTGCTTCTGTAATTAAACATGCAAGCTGGTGTAACTCCTGAACAGCCTGACGGTAGAGAGCACTCTGGCAGTCTCTTAAGGTGCAAAATACCGCCTCCAACAGCTCCGTGGAACCACAAAATCAGACTTGGTTGGTTTTGAGAAACTTGCTTTTTAGCTTTCTTAATGAGATGGATCAAAGTTTTCAGCCAAACTCATCTGTATGGCTGGATCCCTCCGTCTGAACGCAGCCTGAAGGATTCCGTGGACAGGAGGCTGTTGTGAGTTATAACAAGAAGCTTTGTTTTGAAAACCTGTGTTTTTCTCCTACATTGCAGTTACAGGGGATGGGGCTGAGAGATCCACTTTGTTCTCGCCAGTTGTTGAGGCCTGACCTGGAGCTTGCCGGGAGGCTGGCGGTGTGATTGCAGCACTTTGTTGCAGGACAGACACTCGGGACTTCCAGTTCAGACACTTTTTCTCTTCCAGCCTGCAGATTTTTATCTCTTTTAACAAACAGTCGCAGAAATTGAAGAAACAATGCACAGGTTCACGTCTCGGCAATTTCTCTTCTTCCATGAACCCTGACCAACACAGCGATGGGAAAGAAGGAACATAATTGTAGCAAAATGTTATGTGTGTCTCCTTCATTCTGCAAAGCCTGTATTTTAGGGAAAATTGTATTGCTGGGCTCAATAGTCCAGAAACATTGTCCTTCCATTTCCTCTACATTTTCTCTTTCCTACAAATATTATTTTCATAAGATGCAGTCTGAATTAATGCCTTTTTTTTATATATGTCTTTTTTTGTATCATAAAATAGCCATTCCAGCAGAGATCGAGTTCATCCTTCAGCATCCATATTCAAAGGAAAAGTCTTAAGGATTACCAAAAAGCTAAAGCTGCAGGAGGCCATCTTGCCTTCATGATCCTTGGGGCTTTGAGATTTTGGTTCGGAGCAGTTGGTATTTTTTTTACCTCATGTCTGGGGACATTTTATCATCCTCCTCTTTCCTGTTCCAAGCAATTACCATTTATTTTATCTTCAAGCAGCAGCCTGTGGCAATAAATTTTAGGAAATTCCTTCCCGCCCTTTATTAAGCCCTACATAATAGCTTCCGCTACTCACTCATACATTCATTAGGAAGAATTAAACGAGTGCTGGCGCCCATTAGCAGAGCGTTTAATAACCTCTCCAAGGGAAGGTGCAGCAGATTGGAATAAATGAACAGGAGCAAAAACAAATGAAATAACTTCATAGAATATGCTCAACTAATTCGTTCTTGAAAAAACCACTTATTTACATGAACGTGGCACTTCAAAAGGTGTCTGAAACCCCTGGCAGAAGAGTCCCCGAAGATCTACAGGCAGCGACAGTGGGAGCATGGCTGTGGTGCCTGGGGAAGGGTTCTGGGTATTTTAGGGAGAGAAAGGGCATTTTAGTGTGTCCTGCCCACTTCCCCAGCTGCTGGTGCTGTCAGCAAGGCTGATGGCCGTGCTTGTGCACTGCAGGGAGGACATCTGTCCTGCAGGAACTGGGCCATAACTAATGGCTCATCTCACCTGGTAGCAGCCACGCCGCAGTCCTTGGATGCCTGTGATGGCTGATCCCTGCCAGGCTGGGCTGTGGGGAAAACACAGACCTTGTACCAGTAATTACCCCTCCTCCCCTGGTTCTTCACCATTGTTTTAAAGAAGATTCACGCTCAGCTGACAGTTGGCATAGGAGGGATCAGAGTCTGAATACCCCTAAGTGGCTTTTCCAGAGTAAAGATAATATTGGAGGTATTGCTGTAGGGAATTTTCATAGGAAATCTCAGCTTGTAAAGCACCAGGGCTACAGAGAGACCTGGAACTGCACATTACAGGAGGAGTTTTGCCAGTAGTTCTAGTCCTTTCCACTGTTTGACAGTATTTTAATTTTCATGTGTATGGTCTGATCCACGCAGACGAAGGAGAGTTGCTGGGACTCATGTGCATCCCAGTGTTCTTTTGCTGGATGTGCATTTCCTCTTGTCTTGGTGGAAAACAAACAAAGCTTTATGATCTGCTCCAGTGTGTAACTCGTGATAGCTCCGTGCCCTGGTGTAAAACAAACACTGTACCCACGGTGGACTTGCCGTGTCACAGGAAGTGTATCTCAGCCTTGCTCAGCAGCCTTTCCTCCTCCGGGATCTGATACTGACACCTTGTTTTCACACACTTCAAAGCTTCAGGCTGATCTTCACTTGAAGAAAAAGAAAAATTCTAGTAAATAAACCAAATGAAAACTCTACAGTAGCAGCTTTTATGGCTAACGTTTCATAACGGCAGTGCTGACAACCTTAATTTCATTTTGCTGTTGCCTGCGTTGGAGACAAAAATGTCATTGTTCAAATGTAATTCAGGTCTTGTGGATGACAGATTTTTTTTGAGATTTTGCGTTGTTGGGTTTTTTCCGTAGTCATTTCTGCTCTCATTTGAGGAGCTCAACGAGTTGAGAACAGTGACACAATAATTGCTGTTATTGAACCAGAGATGCAGTTTAAGACTTTTACCTGGATCACTACATTTGATTGATATTTTAATTTGGTTTTCTGGCAGATGAAAGATAATGAGAATCAGTTTGCAGTTGGAAATATTTACACTGGAGAATTCCTAATTTTTTTTTAATTATTGCTTTTTCCCTGGTTATTGTATGTTTGCGAGTTTCCTGTTTGAGACTCTTCATTATAGTTCAAGCATCAAGAGTATCTGAATGGAAGGAATCTGCACGAATCATTTCAATATGCTGCTAATACACTCAGAATATCTTTTTCTAGTCTCAGTGCTGGATAATAGCTGGGATAACAGCTTTCAGACACATAAATAACATTGCAGAGAGATGGTGCAGACTCTTTAATGGATAAACGTATTTATGAACCTGGTTATTTGCATTGCTTTTTAAATGGCCTGATCACCCTTCATCTGAGGGAAGAAGTAACTCGGGTAGATTTTGAGCAGATTGGTTTTGGCTCTGTCTCCTGCTGTGATAGGTGGACAATGAGATGGTACTTAGAGCAGGACTGAGCCTGCAGAAGAGCAGGGTGAAATGCTGCTGATGAGCTGATTTATTCCTATCGGGTCACACCCCTGCTAGTAAATAGCAGCGTTGGTAATTCTTGCTATTTTCTTGCGAGTTTGCAGTATTTCCTAGCTGAGCCCTGGCTGCTGGATGGAGGCAGTAAAAGCACTGATCACAGCCATCCAGCAGCTCTCCCTCCATCTCCAGCTTTTCTTTCTCCCCCACTGCTTTCCTTGTGGAAATTCGTGCTACTGGAGGAGATCTCTTTCCATTTTAACTACTCTGGAAGCTTTTGTCCCGGATTTCAGAAACTTGCTTCAAGGGACAACGTAGATTGCAAATGGTTGCCCTCATGCTAATATAAGCTAAAAATTGTAATAATATCTTTATCGCCTTGGAACAATTCTCTGGTCCTTCCGTCCTCTTGAGCAACAGGAGCCATTCAGCGCTGTGACATTTGATCAGGAGTTCAGCGGAGTGGCAGCTTGCTAATGGATTTCTGATTGTTCTCCTGGTCCATTCTCCTGATGAATGGTGCTCTGGCAGTCTGGGGAGCTGATAGAAACGCTCTGCCATCATGTCATTACCTTTCTCCGGGAGAGGACAAGAGCAGGTTTCCTCTCTGTCCCCATGGCTCATCCTCCTGCTCAATAAGAGACATGGAGAGGAGCAGGCTCCCTGTTGGAGGCTGAAATGAGTTTTACCGCTTACATTAGATCTTTCCTGGGGGGCTGGTAGAATCCCTGTTTGCTCTGGGGGGGCTGAGCAGGCTTTCCTAGGGCTGCTGCACTCTGTGAATGCCTTAAAGCTCTGCTGTTGCTGAGCTGCCTGGTGCAGGGCTGTTTGTGGGAGGGGGGGGAAGTTTCTCTGCCTCCTGGACAAAACACCTTTTTATGCCAGACCTCTCCATTTCAGGCCAGGGAAGCCACGTCTGCCTGGGGTCAACACGCAGGGTCCCCCTGCAGAACTGCCTTCAATGGGGCTTTTATGCAAGGAGTTCTTAAATGTGCCGTGACTGTTGGTTTAATAACTCAGGGTTTGGGATGTCTACTTGTGGGTGCTAGTAGAAAAATGCAGGGTGATCTCTTTATTTCATTTGTTACATGACAGCAAACATCTGAAAGTAAAATAACATTGTAGGAAGAAAAATATATTCTTAGGAATGATTAATTAAAATGTTTTTATCGACTTAAAATCAGCATTTATGGCCCCTTTACCATTCCCAAGAAACTGAACCAGCTCATTCTTTTCCCTTGAAGAATTGATTCCCTTCCGACAGCTCCCAGTGAGCCAAAAAAGTGAATTTTGGGCTTTGTAATTAAGGTATCTTGAGTTGTTTCTGATTTGTCAACATGACTGATGAGAGGGGTTATGCATTTCTTTTCCTTTCACTGATACACTCCTGCACATGGAGGCATTCTGGGGGCTTTGTGGGTGTCAGTCTGCAGAGTTCCAGCCTGCAGACTTCACTGCTGGAGCAGTGGCACAGCTCTGCCTGGGGGGATCCCCTTCACGCTGTGCACCCACGTGTTTTGTTTTCTGGAAAACTCCAGGCTAATTCAGGCTGGGGTGTTGAGCCTGCTGAAGATAGCTGGTGATAAACGGTGTTGTAACAGACCTACATAATAAACATTAATAATGCCTTGCAGAATGTTTTATTCCCATACATCCGAGAAATACCTGCTGAGTGGTCTAGCTCATATTTCAGTAGATATTCTTCCCCCTCCCGGTTTTAGAAAAAGTAACTAATGAATTGTTGGCTTAGCTCAGTTTTGTGGCTTAGAAGTTCAGGGTGTGCATTTCTTTCCGTCACAATCTCATTATATTCCCCAGCTGCCTCTGGCCTAGTTCAGATAAACAGCGTTAACTTGGATTTAACCCCAACCCCTGTGTGCACAGGCTGTGCTGCCTTTCCCTGGCACAGGTGAGTTGTACCAAGGTGAATCCTTTCCCTGCAGACAGCTGTCCCGAGGGAGAGCTGATGGGCAATACAGGAGTGCCCCATGATCCGTGGGTTTTCGGGAGCAATTTTGATTGGACTCATCTTCTTGTGAGGAGAACATCATTTTCTCAGGACATGCTGTCTTTTGGTGGGATTTTGAAATGGTGCTCCCATAGTTCTTCCAAAAGAAGCCTTTAAGCAAAATCTTCCTACTTCTCTAGGAAGGAGAAGGCCAGGTTATCCTCCTCTCTTTCTATTACTCCATTGTTTTGACTGGTGTTATCACTCTTCCTGATTTATTTTTCTGTTTCCATGATCTCTCTGCCTCTTTGATTTCCTGCAAACCTAGCAGAGCTCATGGATCACTTTCAAAGCCATCAAATAGGGACCTCCTGGGCTCCTCACAGGAGGGCCAATGTTCAGGCCACAATACCTGAGGTGTCACATTGCCCGGTCCTGTCCCTGCTGAGATGTGCAGCTGGAGCTCCCCTCTCTGCCCTTTTGTTTGACTCCTCCATAAAAGCAAGTTGATTATTTCAACCTGTAACAGTTATACCCCTGTCCTGTGGACAGGCTAATACCAGGTATCTCTACAGGCTTCCATTCTCTCTTCATTCATAGTGCAGAAAATGTGAAGAAATGTGTGGCGTTTTTTTCCTGTCAATCGGTAGTGCTTTGTTTTAGTAACTGGTTTGGGGCCTTGTTTGCTGTTTGAACAACTCCATTTGGGTTTTTAGTGTTTTTTGAAAGCGTGCCATCAGAACAGCATAGTTGAGTGTTTCCAAACTTCCCCAATTACGTAGAGAATAATCACTGTGCCAGAACCACCAGGAATCTTCCTTATCATACATGGTTTTTTTCCTTTGATTACAGTCTTGCTGAAAGACAGCGTTTAGGCAAACATTCCTCTTTGTGTTCCCTGGGATGGGCTGTCAGTTTGTTAGGCTTCCAGCAGTCCTGTTTATTCACGTGTGCCTTTGGAAGAGTTGCGGCACAGCAGGCCCGTTTTGCCTTTGTTCACTGCTAAACAATTAGAAAATAATTTATGGCTTTGCTTTTGAATCTCCTAAGAAAATGATGGCATGTTCTTAACCCAGGAGCTACAGCGCCGAGGCCTCTGCATCAGAGGGAAGCTGTTCCTCATCTCTGTTGGCACAGCATTGGGGCACTCTGCTGATGATTGGGCCATTTGGCTGTTACTTAAAATTAAATGAATAATGAATTTTCCCATTCATCCAGAACCGGGTAAGTGTTAGAAGTGATGTATGTGTTAGATCCCTGCCTGGGAGCAGCAGTGTGACTGAGGAATCGAGTGCAGCTCAGGCAGGCTGGAGTATCCGTGAGTGTGTGGGATCAGTAGTACTTTAGGGTCTATCTGCCCCCCACTAGCGGGCAGTTGCTGTGTCTAACAAGCAATGGAGGTTTTATCCTAACCCAGTGAAACATTTGTGTTGTGTGTGTGTAATTAGCACCTTGGCTTATTGATCATCTAATAGTGTTGTCTTGGGCTGTTTAACCTGTTGAAGGTTAATTAAAAAAAGGAATGGTCAGCACAGGGACCTGATTGTTAATCTGAGTATGACTGTGCAGAAGTAAGTTCTTTATGCACTGAAATTGGTTTATAAGCCTTTTCTAGATTGCCTTCCCTCCGCCCCCTGCTCTGTGCCTGGCATTTTTTTCCCAACTTGACATAAATATTTGGCTAAGGCTAAAGGGATGAACAGAATTACATACTATCAGCAGAATTAGAGGGGGAAAAAAGGTTATTCTGCCAATCACATCATGCGCTGCGTAGAGCAAAGGCTTGACTTAATGCATCTTATTGTGTTTGGCATATGCTAAGCAGGATGAGGATCCAGTGGGTGCAGGTCATCGCCCACTGCCAGTTTCCCAGGCTTTGGGAGAGCCCTCCATCCAGGAGTCCCAGCAGGCTGGAACGAGTGGCATGTGTCGGTACCCGCTGTGCAATGTGACCTCTGCTGCATTCCCCAGGCTCATTCCTGGCATAACTTGGCCTCTCCATCCCCACCCCCTGTCCTGGCTGGTTCATGGTCAGGCTGGAGAACCGTGGTAACCCCAGAGCCAGACCTGAGGCCTGCTTAACTGTGTGCCTGGAGCTTAGAGACCAGCTCAGGGTCTCTCCACGGCACAGCAGGAATGCTGTGACAGGAGGGGATGGCACCTGGAAGAGGCTCATCCTGTGACGTGCTGAACCAGCCAGGCAGCACTGCTGTCCCAGCAGCACAGCTTGCCGAGCTGTAGACGTGTGCAATCTTTACCATGCAAAGATACTTAACCTTGTTAAGGGTAGGGTAACCTCCTCCACGGTAATTTAAACAGAGAAAGAAATCTGTAATACTGGAGTAAGTGTAAATTACTGGGTTATGTGTCTGTACGTGTGACCTTTGGATTATAGCAAAGTGTCTAACAGGCAAGACCTTTTGCCTTGGGTTTTCTTCTAGAGTGTGCTCATCAGCCTGAGAACAGCTGCTGGTACGAGATATAATTAAGGTTTAATTGGAGATGTCCATTAGGAGAATAGAGTGAGGAACACGGGGAGAAAATAAAGAGAATAAACTGTGAAGGTTGAAAAGAAGAAAGTTTAAAGAATACTAAACTGAGAAATGGGAGCTGATGCAATATTGGTGCAATGGAGGAGCAAAAGAAAGGGCTGAGGAGCCACACTGGAGCCAGAGGGCATTAGAACAGCTGAGCTGGCAGAGCAGATCTCAGAAGTACAATTGCCTGAATTATTCTGGGATGGAAGACAAGAGGAGCTGAGGAACATCAGGGCATGAATTTGGAGAGCTTGGAAGTGAAAATCAGTGGCTTTTAGATGACAGAGGTATAAATGTTGAAGGGCAGGAGGCCAATTGGGGTGAAGCGATGAAGTGGGAAGGTCTTTTGCTGGAGGGCCCTGCAGTTCTTGGAGAATGGATTGTAATGGTTCTGCCCCGATGGAGGGGAATGGGTGTTGAATTACTAGCAAAATGCCTTTTGTCCAAAACATCATTGTTAATCTCTCTTAGTGTCAGTGCTGTGTTCAAATAGGAGTTTACAAGCCTTGCTTTTGTCTCGTCAGTGTTTCGGGTGCTTGTTTATGTCAAGCAAATTTGCAGTGGCACAACAGAGGTGAATTGCGCTTCCAGTGGTTGGTGTCCCTGGTGCTGCTCTGGGACAACACAAGCAAACATCACAAATCAAAAGCCCTGCAGCCGATCCAATGCTCGAGCCCTGCTTGGCAGACCAGTGGTGGAATTGCAGGGGTGAAAACCCTGAGAGAGCACTCCCTACCCTCCCTGTGGCTCTGCAGGAACAGAGGCATTGGGCAATGCACTGGATTGTCCTTGGCTGTGCAAGGAGTCCAGACTGGGATGAATTGAAGGCTGATGGCCATTGTGGATTGCCCGGGATGTTTCGCCCTATAAATTCCAGCCAAAATGGAAATAGTTCCTTTAAACAAAATATTTAGGCAGGCTCTATTAAAACATCCCCTGCAGTTTCCTTTCTTTTAAATTGCACGCCTAAATAAGTTCGAAATTCTGCTGTTGAAAATGGAAAACTGCACATTGGCAGTTTCCACTGAATTTTTTAATTGTGAGCATGTGCACTCAGTGCCTTCAGATTTTCATCATGCCCTTTAGCAGGGTTGCTTCGAACTCTTTATGGAGGGAAGTGCCTTTTCCTAAGAACCAGGGAATGTTTGAAATGTTGAGAACAGATTTAGTATCTTTTGATGAGAAGGTTAGCTGGGTGCTTAGAGCAAAGTCCTGGGAGCTGTAAAAGTGCAGGGCTATTACGCCGGCGGAGCCAACTGACTTTCCTCTCTGTATGACCTCCAGCAAGTCCTCAGACCTCTTTGCATATCATTCAACCCAGCTGGAAAACCTAAGTAAACAGCAGGAACCTTGCTGCAAGCCAGAAGCCTCGACTGACTGAATTATTCTGGGGAAATGGAATAAGTCGTGAATTAGAATCAGGTAAACAACATGTAGATTGGATTGCTTTAAAGAGAAAATAATATTGTAAATGTCCAAAACCACTTTAATTTGGCTTAGTTTGAATGGGTGGCGTGATTGCTTTGTCCTACTTTACAGTAAAGGGGAAAAAAAATCTACTTGCAGTTTCTGTTTTCATCAGACTGTTTACAGAGTCTGTAGGAATTGAGTTAATCAATATTTCTATTAGACACATGCTCGGGCCCTATGCCACATGCACACATTTTTAAACCCTTCAATCTTGTATCATTTATGGAGATGGTATTGTCAGAAATAGTACTGTAAATAATTTATTCTGCTGCCAGTGCTTTTCTAAAGGTCTCTAGGCATGAGGCAAGATTTCCTCCAGGAGCTGTAAAGCTTCCAGATCAGTTTGCTATGGCAGAAAGATTTATTTTTTTGAGAGAGACAAGAAGGATGGTGGAAATGATGAGTTATTCAGGGAGTGGCTGGCGGCTGTTTCTTTGATTCATTTTTGGGATCTAGAGTAGAGCAATTAGTAAAGCAGAATCATTGTTTTGTGGGTTCTGTGGGACAAGTTGGGTTCCTTGGTGCTCCCAGCCTCCTGAATTCGGAGGATGTCGCTGTCTGTGTCAGTGTGGGTCTGATGGGTTCCCCGGGGCTGTGCCAGCCAGCTCCGGTGCTGGAAGCAGCCAAGGGGCAGCTAAATTCACCTTTTTTCAGCCCTGGCATGAAGGAAGGTGTGTTGTTCTGTGACAAATACCAGGTTTCAGCCTGGCAGACTGTTTTTCACTGCGGTGTGCAGCTACAACAGAAGCACAGACACTCCAGTTTGCAGATTTGATGTTTTCCTCTCTCAGGTGACGCTGTTTTTAACTACGCTGTCAGTTGCAAAGAAATGTGGGCCCGTCTTCTCTTTGTACTGTTCAGAGCAATTCCTTCGTGGGCGGCTGGTGAATCCAGGCCCATTGCAGCTGGGCCTGCCAGCCTGGAACAGAAGATGGAAATCTGTCAAATTTCTGTAACTTCTGAGAGACGGAAAACTTTGTTGATTGAAGAGAAAACCCTGTAGCGGGCCTAAATAAACATCAGCTCTGTGCTGGGAGGCTTGCAAGAAAGTCACTACCTCCAATTTACTCTTGAAAATTTTCCCAGATCTTTAACACTGTGTTGGATTTCTGGGTAGTGAATAGAGAGTGCAAAGAAAATTCCATGTAAACTCGGTTTACTCCCCAAATAAACTCGAAGGCGAGTTTCTAACAGGAAAGCAGGCACAGGTAGCCCAAACTATCTCCAGGCTTCAGGACTTGATGACCCTTATGGGTCTCTTCCAACTCAGACTATTATGTGATTCTGTGATTTGCTGCAAGTTTAGATCCAGAGAGGTGATGTAGCTTTAATGATGGTGCATCAAAGCTCTTTCGAAAGCACTGACAGCAGCTGTCAAGAGACTACTTGGGCATCACGTGCTCCATCAGTGTGCTCTGATGCTCTCTGGATATTGTCTCGATATAGGCAGTAACCCACAAAGATTGGCTGTTGCTGGTGTAAATCTTGGCGGTTCCTGGCAATGCCCTTCCCTGTCTTTACTCACCTTCAGTTACACGTAGAGACATCAACATCTTCAAATGCATTAGGATTATAAACAATTTAAAAGTGAAACTGTGGCGTTTTACTTGGAGGAGTAACAAAAAGCACAGTCTGGCTACCGCTGTAGTGCAGATGGCTACTGACAGGGATGGGATGAAACGGATCAATCCCGTGCTTCCTCCATGGATCACAAAGTGCCTGATGCAGCCGAGGAGTCTCCCATCCCTCTGGGCACCGTGGTAGTGCAGTTTGCTAACAGCTCCACCAGCCAGGCTCCAGCTTGATTAATAGATGAATCCTCAAATGCCTGCTTTGCGTAGATGTATGTACTCTTAAAAATTGCCTTTTTGTAGTGCTTTGGGAAAACACTAAGTATAATAGTTAAAAATAACTTGTATCACTTCATGTCAGGTATAAAACATTGCATTTTGACTCAAACTGCAGATTAAAGTGGGAGGCTGTGTCTTCCCTTCTTTTTGTTTTACAGCCCCCAAGGTGGCAGTTTCACATGAAAGAGTGTCGTCAGGCTTTGTTGTCAGTGATTTTTGTGCTTCAAAGGAAAGGATCAGAAACTGAATCTCCAAGTTTTTATACTGAAAGAACAAACCTCGCAGTATTTGAAGTTTCCTTCTGAGATGATAATTTTTTTTCCGTGGCTTATTTTGGTTTAGTTGCACAGTCTATCCCAGCGTTTCCCTCTGTGTGCTGAGATGTCCTGGGACAGTGGATTTTCGGTCCAGCTCCAGCTGATGGTGTGTTTGCAGCTCTGCTGACCCTGCGCAGCCGTTCGGAGCTCTGCCACTTGGTGACAGTCTTTTAAAATAAAATCATCACCGCTGAAGGGAAGGTTTGAGCTTGACTGACCAGTGTGTGTTTCTCCACAGCAAATCTCACAGTAAAGGAGGATGCAGTTCAGGGATTTATTGGCATGTGGAGTGCCTGGATGCAGCTTCTCGATGCCAGTTTGCCCTCAATACCATGTTATCGGTTCCCATTAAATCACTCCCTGGAATATCACGTGCTGGTGGGGCTTTTTTGTGGAGCAGAGGTGGGAAATGGCAGGTCTCCATCACTGCAGTGTGTCTCAGCTTGTCACCGGGGGTGACACACATCCTCACGTTCACACCTTGTGAGCAGCCTCTTAAAGGCTCTTCAGGCCATGCTGCTCATCTTTCCATGGAAAGGCACATTCCTGGTGCTGGTGAGGTTTTTGCTAATTTATTCTAGACAGTCAATCTGCTAGCTGGCCTTTTTTCAAGTGAAGAAAGTATGTTTCAGGCACGTTTCCTGTGTCTGCGTGGTAGCTGGTCCATACCTAATAACTTGCAGCCAAATTTAATCCAGGAATAGAGGAAGAAGCAGGGAAAGCTCATCTGTTGATCTTCCTACACATTAGAAGCTGGTCAGACCAGCATATATGTTGGACTAACCACAGAGTATCTTCATTGAATCATTCCACTTTATCTTCTCTTCCCATTCAAAGCTGGCAAAATTCTCCCAAAATGTCAGAGCAGAAGAATAAAATAAAAAATTAAGTTTGCTCTTTTTATGCTGCTCTATGGCAACACTTTGCCTGTTGAAACATTCATGAAGCCATCTAGTATTAAGCTATTTCAGTGAATTTCATGCTGCTGGTGCCAGGAGAACCTTTCCAGCAGCTATAGTCCTGAAGCAAATCAGTAATCTCAGGAATCTGGGACCAATTTTCTTGAGTTCTGAAATCTGGTGGGCTGCAAAGTGAGATAATTTGTGTTGTGTTCAGTGCAGTGCAGAATGGTGGAGGTACCTAGTGAAGTCAGAGCACCAGTGCTTTTCACAGAATTATGGAATTGTTGAGGTTGGAAAAGCCCTCCAAGGTCAAGTGCAACCGTTAACCCTGCACTGCCAAGGCCACAGCTAAACCATGTCCATTTAGTGGTTCTTTTATTAATTTGCAGCTATATCCCAGGATTATAAAACAGACAGAAAACCTGGTAGTTTCCTCTAGAACAAACCAGCTTAATGGGATTGCTGAAGGCAACAGAGATTTTGCTGTTGGGCCTGCTCCTCACCTAATGCAAACTTCGATTAAAACATTCCAGTGTTTCGATTAAACATTACAGTGGAAGTTTCCTTGTTGTATTTTGCTTGTTTCTTAAATTCCCAGGGTGGGAGCATTGGTGTTATAGAAAATGATTTTCCGTTTTCAGCATCACAATACCTCAGAGCTGTTTCTGAGCTGTGTGAGTTGGGGAGTGCAGGTACCTGCAGAGCACTGGCTGGGTGAGAGATTTCCCTTAGCCGAGGGTGGGGTGGCAGATGAGCAGGAGAAATCCGGCTTCTGGAACCACGACAGCGGTCCCTTTATGTCTCCACCTTACTCAGTTCCAGACAAAAAGCCATTCCCGAGACAAACTCAGAGGGATACTTGTTTTTGTGCAACCTGAGCTGCAGCAGCCTGTCCTGGTGGTGTGGGTGTCTGTCTGTCTGACACGGGAGGACAGCAGTCTCTCGGAGCCGTCTCTCTGTCTCCAGCAGCAGTAGATCCTCTGTCTGGGCAGGGGATCCTGTCTGCAGCGCTGCCTCAGCTGCTGCTTTCAGACAGCGTCAGCTCTCGCCTTCTGAGTCTTAATGGTCTGGAGAGGATGGAAGGGGGAGGAGGGGCAGAAATCTTCGATATTCGCAATTTTAACATGGCAGCAGTGGTAGAGCTTGGTTTTCGTGCTCTGTGTTTAAGGCAGGGCAGGGTTCCCTTCTGTAAATTCTCTGATGCAAAGAAAAACAGTCAGAAAATACATCTTTATTACTGCAGGTGTAGGGTGCTTCAGGGTTACCTTGTTAAGCTCCGAGTTTCCAACACAACGCAGTGTATTCCTGAGAGCTGTGGATCAGCAGCACCAAGGGTCTGACCCTCTTTCAGGAGGCTGGTACCTGCTTTTGGATTGTGTAAGTAATTAGTTTGGGACACACGGCACAGAACCATAGCCAGAGGACAGTATATTGGATTATTTAGATAGCTTGATGTGCCAGGGAGATGGATTTTGTCTCCATTCCTTTCAATCTTGCTTATACTCTGGAGGAGCAGGGGAGCAGCTTCAGCAGCTCAGAGCTGGCTGCTCCAGCTGCCCCAGAAGAGCCCTTGGTTGTGTCACCACTGGAGACTCAAATCTCTTGGAGCCCAGGTCATGAGGGATAGCACGAGGCCATTTTTTGTGAGTTCTTTCTCTCTTCTGCAATTCCTGAAATATTAATCAGCCTTTTTGAAATAACTGCCATCGTTTTCCAAGCAGAGGTGTCCGTGAAGCAGCGCTCCGTCGCTGGCCACGATGACACTGCTTGGCACGAGCTGCTGCCAGGTGAGTGAAAGTTGATCTGGAGCTGTGGAGCGAGTGGAAATAATGTGGCCCGGGACATGTGTATGCAATTTGTGCAGATGATTCAAGTGAGAGCCATGGCAACTGAGATAAACAGAGGGAAAGATACTGGAAAAGCAGCAGTGGCTTCATTTTAATAGAGCAGCCTTGATTCCAGACAGCTCAGATGTTTACTAGAAGAGCTCCATCTTCCTGCGTCTCTTCCTCCCCACCACCCCCATTGCTCTGCATGCACTTAGTCATGAGATCAGATGGCTGCTGGGATGAAGCACTGCAGGCCAAATTCCACTTGAACAGAAAGCCATCGCCTGCCTTCAAATATGGGCTGCAGAATTTCTCTGTGTTTGCACACCCGTGATTCAAAGGGCCCTCATAAAAATGCATCTTAGAGATTCCCATGGAACAAAGTGCACTTTCTGAAAGAATTGTGGATTATGGGGCCTAGTGCTGAACTTGGGATGTGCTTTTGCTAGAGGTAGAACTACTGGGCAAGCTCAGAGCCTGTGCTGTCTAAAGGGAGTGTCTAGGATGGAAGGAGTGGAGTGGAGCGCAGCAGGATTAAAGCACACCGCTGCTGCTCTTCCCGTGTGAAGTCAGAGCGAAGCTGCCTGATCTGTGGCTGTTGAATAACAAACAGCTCTTGAGAAGATCGAGTCCAACATCCATGCCAGGGCTCCATCACGTGCTTGGCAGCGGGGCCGTGCTGGTGTGTGGGCTTTGGGCAAGACAAACCTCAGGCTGCGAGTGGAAACAGCCCAGCGAGAGCAGCAGGCGCCTCGTGCTGTTCCGCCGGGAGAGGATTGGGAACGAGGACCTGAGTTCTGTCTCCAAGTAAACGATCCTGCGCTTGCTGCCCGGGGTTGTGTAATCTGGCATAGGGGCTGCAGTTTGGGTATGCTTATCCCCAATCCACCCCCCAGGGGAGCTGCTGGTGATTCACCTCTCTGAATCATAATTCCTGACGCTTTTCTAATCGCTGTCCTTACTGCGTCCTTGGTTCACGGGCTGCCAAGCCAGTCTGATTGGAAGAAAAGAGCTTTCAAGCACTTTAAAAGTTTGCCAATTTCCTACACCAATGCCTTAATCCGGCGTCAAGACTCTGTGGCTCATTTATTTTCTCTGTTGCTTTAAGATTGAACCAGGAGACACAAAAAAATCAGAAAAAGAAATTTAGTTAGCTGTAGAAATGTGATAAATGACCAGTAAATTGATTGTGAGCAAAAGCATTCCTTGTATGCAGTTTTCAGTTCACAGTTTGTAAAACAGAGTGTGTTTGTCTGCTCTTTTTGTTAAGAACTGGCAGGATCCTCAATCTTCTATCTTTCCAAGATAGTGCAAATACTAATTAAAAAATGAATCTCTAAATCAAGTTGTTTGCATATATTAACACTAGCTATCTTTTTCACATATGGTTCAACATAAAACTTCCAATGTCTGTACAGAGACTGTGAAGCTCTGTGTGCCTTTTTTATTTAATGAACGACTGAAAATAAGGATTAAAGCAAATTTTGCAGTGTGAGGAAATGGATGTTAGGTGCTCCCTGCGAGGCAGGAATCAGGAACCCTCTGCTAGGGAAAGGCTTTTCCCTTTCTGCTCTAGAGAGTGAAGTGTGAACAGGTTTGTCTTAGATATTTATCTTCCTTAACTCGGCTTGAATGGAATGAGCAGGCTCTCCAGCAAGGCCTTTTCCCTAACATGTGTGTTACCCATGTTAGTGGAGATGATAAAACAAGACACTTGTCTTTCTCTCTGAATTTGTTCTTCACTTCATTATTCAGTTTTACATTTTTATGTCACTTCCAGTTCTCTTATCGTGGTGAAATCTTTCAAAGTGGATAAAAGCTGAAGGCTACAAGCAGAAACCAGAATTTTTCAGCTGCCTTTGCTATCAAGCTGCAAACATCAGTCAGAAGCCCAGTGTTTATTTTGCTTTTGTTACCATTCCTGTATGAAAAAAAATGTACATAAAAGGGCTGTTTGCTGACTTGCAGTGACTGGGAGGACACAAAGAGCTGAGTGAAGGGATTCAGAAGGAAGAGAAACAGAGTTCAGTCTTGAGTCATGGAAAATGCTTTTCCCAATCCAGTGGTTTTTGCACGCATCTCTCCCTGGGGTGGCTTCAGGTCTCTTCACAGAGTCCACCCACAAGCACGTGTGCTTAACCTGTTGGACTGTTCCCTAAACATTCCCTCCTGGAATAGATTTTTCTCTTCTTTTACCTGCCTGCCCTTCCTGGGAAGATAGAACTGAGAAACTAGGACTCAGCTTGGAAAATTTAAGCATGATTTTGAGTTTTCAGGGTGCTTTGAAAGGGCGCAGCTTGAGAGCAGAGGTTTGCACTCAATAATAGAGCTGGAACCACAATCCCGTGGGAGTAGGGGCAGAGCTGGATGGGTCAGAGGAAGTGGTGGACCAGTGCTTGTAGGTGTTCTGTCAGGACCAAAATATTTTCCACAGGATTCACAGTGGAAACTTCAGCTTTCCTAGAAGTATTCCCGGGGAGAAGGAGCGCCAGTGATTAATACATTTGCAATAGGGATAGGAACTGAAGATTGCCCCCTGCTTCGTGGGGTGATGCCTGCCCAGGAAGAACACCTAATTCCCATGGTTCTTTGGTGGCCACTTTCTGCCTGGAAATGTTTGGAGCCTGTTCTGAAGCTGTGCAGAAGAGCATGCTTGCGTCATCCAGAAAATGCAGTGAGTCAGTGGAGTCCTGAGGGAGCTGTAACGGCTCAAACAGAAACTTGGAAAACGAAATGGGGATGGATTTAAAGATACAGCATTTGTGGCTGCTGCTGTGCCTAGAGATGGTCTGCACTGGTTGGAGGCATTGGTGAGGAAGGGGTTCAGCAAGGACTTTGCTGCTGTAAAATACAAGTGGAGCTTTATGAGCGATCCACCCGGGACAGGGTGTGGAACTGGAAGAGGGTGTTAAGCAAGTTCTCCTTGCCATTATACTCAGTAATTTGGTATTCAGGGAATCTCTATGAATTCTTCATTGATATGTGTATTTTGGTATGTTAATGAATAACTTATGGGGAGGGACAGGAAGGAAGGTGGGGGCAGCCTCTCAGTTTGGCCCCCACTCATCCTTTCCTTAACGTTTTCAACCGCCTTCGGATTTGGGATGGTTTCCACAGCATTACGAGCTGTGCTGGTGCAGCTGTGTTGGGATTGCTCTGGGCCCAGCTCAGCTGGCTCAGGAGATGCCCCAGGTCCTGTCGCAGAACCCTGTGTGATGTACAAGGACATGCCCAGGTCCTTGCTGGGCCATAAGTGTCACCACCATGGAGAGGTTTGCTGTCAGTGGGTGCTGCTCTTTCTCTTCTGTCTACCCACAGCTAGACCAAGTGCACATGGGAAACCTCCTTCCTCCAAACCCAGCAGTGATCCACAGCAGGACATTTCAGGGATTAGGTGTGCTCTCCTTAAAATGCTTTCTGTTCCTGTTGTAGATGAAATAGCCAAGATCTGTCACGATACCGTTGGGGAGTTGGTTGTTTTATTTGAAAGCTCTTAGGGGTGTGAACCACTGTAATGTTTGGGTGCCTCAAACCCGCAGATGAATTAATCTTTATTACTTCTGGAGGGAAAAAGTACAAAGAAAAGAGGGAATGTGGCCTAGCAGTAAAGTCCAAGACAGTGTCTTGTGCTTCACGTATTCCCTATTGGTTCTGCTTCAGAATTGAGAGCCCGTTTTCCTCATTTACCAGGCCAGCAGAACGAGGCTGTTCCTCCCAACAGAGGTAGTAGAACACAACAAAGAGTCCTGAAAAATCTCACCTCTCGGTGGGCTCTTTCCCTGCTGGGACAGAGTAACTTCAGGTGCTGAACTTTGTTGGTGTATCTGAGCAGGGCAGGGTAAGAGGCATCAAAGCGAGCTGGCCCTTTACAGGTATGATGAACCTCCGGAGTGATTTTCTGTAAATAACAGAACGAGTTTCTGGAGAGCCAAGAATGAAGAAAAATGAGAAAACCTGGCTTTTCCTATTCATTTGGGTTTTTTTGAGCAGAGGCAGCTCAGTCCCTGGGCTCCCTCAGAGTTATTCTGACACTTTATTATCAAGAACATAAAAACGCTTTGTGTCTGTGATGTGTATGCACCTCAGCGCTGCAGTTTAGCTGTTTTATTCAGACCAGGAAAGCTTCATTAGTTCATGCTGATTGGAGAGTGATATGGTCCCCAGCCATCCTAATGCAAATTGATGGCTCATTTATATCTTTAGAGTTGAATTTAAATTTCTATAAAATTTTAGACTTAGGCAAGTAATTGCATTACAGTTTTTCAATTTCTATGAAAAGTCCATATTTTTTTTTTTTTACACCTAAGGCCATATTTCAAACCTGTGACCTCATTCCCGTAAAGCAAAGTTATTTCATTACATCATAGCTGTGCAATTTGACTTCTGATAACTGGCATTTACATTTATGTTAAATCCATTAAATACTTGTCCACTTAAAGAGCTGGCAGGCATTAACACGTTAGCACGTAAATATTAATTAAAAAAATTAGAAACTGGTATTCTTTTGGCCTTCTTGCTGGCAGTTTTGCTGTAAACAAATGAATCGCAGTTTTTCCTTCCATCGTCATCCTTGTGGGTTTCCAGAAAGTGATTAATGAGCTTTTGCCTTTGCAGCTGCAATATTTGATTGCAGCCTGACTTCACTCGTGATGAACACGGAAATATTTCTGCAGTTAATTGAATGCTATCAAATCCACAGCAGGTGACTAAGACCATACTCAGATGTAGTGGTTGCAATGAGCAGGATCTCTGAGGGCAGTTTCCCTCCATGGCACTTTCCCCCTTCGTACAGTGATACCAGTTCACACTTTATATTAAATAAATACTTGAGGAGCTTAGTGCCCAAGATCTGCTCTGTTCCCTTTGCTTTGGAGGAGCTTAGTGCCCAAGATCTGCTCTGTTCCCTCTGCTTTGGAGGAGCTTAGAGCCCAAGATCTGCTCCGTTCCCTTTGCTTTGAGGCACTGAGGTTCCCCTGCTGCTCTGATTAAAGTTAAGTTTCAGATAAGTTGGATGGATTTAGGGTGGGAAAGGATCAACATGTATTTGAAACAGTACAACATGTCAGTCTCATACAAGATGCCCATTTACAGGCTCCACATAAATGTCGAGTATTTTAGCTTAGTATTTATCCTTAGCAATGGCCAACCATCTTTGAATCCCCCTGAGTTCCAGCACTAGTGCTCCCTGCTGAAATGACTTAAAACACATCTTTGGTGGCTCTACAGCTTTAAATTGCCTTTTTTTTCCTCCCTTCTCTGAGCCTCTTCTGTCACCTCTGTTTCGCCAGCGAGTCTTGTGAAAGCAGCATCCCTTGTGACTCAGATCAAATGACTGCCTGGCAGCGGGACAAGGACCCTCCTGTGGGGAGCAATCCAAGGCCATGGATGGCCAGACCCCCGCCCTGGACCCCTCACTGCTTGGGGAGAGGATGCTCCGTGCATGGGGTTGAGCAAACCTTCCTCCCAGCAGGCTGCGAGAGGGTAGCACCAAGATTAACAGGAGTATTTTCTTGGCACCGTCAGCTTGGGAGCTGCGGAGTTAAATTCCTTCCTCAAGCGTTGCCCCCTTGGTAACACCTCCAACACACTGATTATTCGTGTTAAAAACAAAAACAACAAAGGGATAATTGCCCAAATTTTGTAAAATGGCTATTTCTGCACATTCAGCCTCAGATGGCGTTTGACCCTTAATACAGATGGTTTCACTTAATGTATTTTGTTTAAACAATCCCTGTTCCTGGAAGTGGTTTCAGAATAGGCTGTTCCTCATTGCTGTTCATGTTTGCTTTTTCTTATGATATTATAAAGAGCTTGAAGAGAGTGGATTCAGAAAAGGGCAGTAATCAGTGTTCACAGGCATTTGTGGAAGCCTTTGTATCTTCCAATTAATACAATGCTGACTCCTCAAGCTTTCAAGACTGAAGTGGTTTGGAGCACTTTTGTCCGCAGGCTGTCGAGCTCACTGTGCTTCTGTTATTGCTCTGTCTGTGCTAAGAGACCCCAGGGACTCCCAGCACATTTACAGGGAACAGTTTGTCATCTGGGATACCTGGTTTTCCTCCCGGGACATGCTCCAGCACATGAAAACCTCCTTTCTCTTGAGTGCAAACGAAGTGTTTCTGTGCTTGGGGAGAGAAAATTGTCTGCTGTGCTTGGAGCTATCTCCTTTTCATGTCTGTTAGAATTTCTCCATGTGCAGACATTCCACAGGTGGTGCAGGGTGTGTTGGTGATACTGAGCACACCCTGGGCGAGCTGTGAAAAGCCTCCCTCAAGTTCAACCTCAGGAGTCTTAAAATCCTGCCCTGGGCCATGCAAGGCAGCCCCACTTGATGGAAAGCATGTGAGTGCTTGAAGTACACGAGAAGTGTGGTTTATAAGCTGGAAGTTGGTGTGTTGGGTGTGTTACAGAATAGTTAATTTTCCCGTATTCTGGTTCTTTATTTTTCCTAAAATTATTTTCTTCTTAGAATCCAGGCCCTGCTTGAGGGGTTGACAGTGTAAGCAAAAGTGACCCAAGCTATCATCAGGTCTTTCCAAAACAATAACCTGCTAGTCCTCCCAGTGACCTTGTGATGTTGCTTATAAACACCAGGTAGAATTAAAAAATGAGAGATCACGTGGTCTCTGGGGTTTTTCTGTTTTATAAATGCTATATTTCATGGCTTAAAATCCTTTTGTGTCACCTCCTCAATATCCTCTATTGTCCATGCAGTGCCCTTGCTTCATCCCCCTTGACTCCAGAGCTGCTGAAGATTTCTAGTCCTGATTCTTTCTATGAATCTTCCTCTGCTTGGAGATTAATTTTAAACTAGGTTCTCCTGGCACCCTGACTGCCGTGCGTGTGGGAGGGAGGGATTAGGGGAACACAGCAGCTCTTTCACCCTCTGAAAATCCTGTGGTCACGCTGGACTTGCAGAGACTGAGCTGAACCAAGGAAGGAAGGAAATCGGGATGTGTGGCCTAACAAAAACCAGTTCGTTGACTTTTGCTCTGGCTCTTCCCACCTGATGTCAGGTCAAGCCAGAGCATTCCTACTCCTATATGTTCCAGGCTGTTTTGTTCACTATCTTTTAGTCTTCATTCTTGTAATAATTCAATATAATATCTCTAACTTCGCTGGGCAGCAGAGGAACTTGCATATCGCTGGCATGAGACCTCAGTATGGACCGGCAGTCAATGAGAAATAGGAAAAGCTGTGAATTAAATTACAAAGTTGTGGCATCTTCTGTCTGGAACTTCATGGAACAACCCCAGGTGCAACCGAGGCTTAGAGAGGAGCTGCAGAGGAACTTCTTACTCCAGAAGGTTTCTCACCGAGCTGTGTTTTCTGTGGCTGTTGTCTGTATTGCAGCACTGCTGCATTTCTGGGTATCTGTCAGCTCTCTAGGAATTTAAGGCATTGCATTCCCCAGATCCAGACTGGATTGCAGCCAGTTACTCAAGGCTGGATGAAATACTTCCATTTCAGGTGGAAGCAGGTCTCCCAGCACTGAATAACCCTGTGCTCTACTTGAGGGTCTCTGAATGATTGATGAAGTCCATCTGTAGCTGGCCCAGTTCTATATTCACATTTATTTCTTTGGGATTTGTTCATAGCTCTCTCAGTAGGAAAGGCTGGTAAGATTAAACTGTTTATACAACTTGTCAATACAGATGGTTTACTCAGTATTTTGAATTAAGGAACAGCTTTGCTGGCATCATGAGGGGGCCAGCACTGTTATTTGTGTGAACATACACAGAGTCTTCACATTCTTGGGTCACCACATGGTTGTGTGAGCATCAGCGCCAGCAAAAGGGAGAAGATGGGAAAGGTGGGACTGAGGAACTCTGTGTTTAGTTGGGGTTAACTGGCTGAAGACCCTCACTATGTGTCAGCAGGGTTTCTTCCCAGCTCATCTCAGTGTTTGTCTGTAGCACTTCCCTGCTTCCTGCCCTGCTGCTCCATTGTGCGCATTTTCAGAGCTGTCACAGGTATTTTAGTTCTGTGTTTGTTTGTTTAAATATTTGTGGACATCCTCAAGATCCTCTTGTCTCCCTGAACAGTGAAGTGACTCAGCTGAGCCTGACATGAAAGAAGCGTCTCGCTCACCTTTTGGGGCAGGCTGGGATGGCGTGGAGGGTGCCAGTGGTTGTAATTTCTTGGTACATGGCACTTCTCCCTATTTTCTGTCTGGTATGTGGGTAGACAGAATCAGCTGGAAACCTCAGACCACATGGAACATATCTGCTCTGGGAATGGCTCTGATTAATGATGGGCAGGTAAAGAGGGAGTGAACAGACAGGAACTTTTGGGGTTACTGGAGATCAGCAGCACTGATTTCCTTTTTACACCTTGCTTTATCTTTCCACTTTTGCCAGGAAAGGCAGAAAACATACAGAGGTATTGCACAGTCTCATTCCATTTTCTAAATCTATATTCAGCTATGACAAGCATGATTAAACATACAAAAAAACCCCATCCTGAAAGAGCTTAGCTTAATAACTTTTGCCCCTTAATCAATTCAGCATCAGTCTTTTGTTTTGTCTTAATGGTGCAACTTAGGGAGAATGTTCTCTAGCTTTTCCAAAAACCCCAAATTAAAATGCTTCTTTCAATGTGGTTTTATGTTTAGGAATTGGAAAAGAGTGTTCAACCTCTGTGAAAGTTTAGCACTTGAACTGCACCCATCTATGTTCAACAGTGCATGAGTGAATTAGAGAGCCTTTTCCTGCATCCCTGCTCCAGCTGGATCAGGACAGAGGTGTATATAGATACATTTTACTTTTGCCTTTCCTCATGGTGAAGTAGCTTATTTCTGTCTGAAGTTTCTTCCTGTCCGCCCCAGCCTTCACAGGAAAAAATACTGATCCTGCCTTTACGTCATAGTCCCAGCAGGACTCTTAAAACTTCTTATATTGTGTCCTGACAACAAAATAAAATGCTGAACTGTTTGGAGGAAACTATTGCTGCAGGCAGTTCTAATTACTGGAAGCTTTTCCTTTCTGGGAGCATATATTTAATTTCTTACACTGGGAATAATAAGCAATTAGTGCTATGGAGCACCAGGCACTTACCTGCACATATGAGGGAGGCTGAGAGTAGATCCTGAGGGTGGATAAATAGTGTAATTCAAATCAAGTGAATGTAGATGGCTTTATATAGTGGGGTTTATGCTTATATGGATGCTTTTTTATTTCTATAGTTACAAAGGGCTTCTACTACTTTCTTAAAATAATATGTATTCCCCTGTGGATGAATTAGTGACGTCTGGAATTCCTGAGCAGAAGGCGCTGGCATTTGGGGGTTGGGGTCGGGTTTTTGAGGGTTTTTTCCTTGGTTTTTTTTTTTTTAAAAATCAGTTTATAGAAAGAGAAAAAACCACACTCATTGCAGCCTCAAAATATCTGTATGTTGTAAAGGTTTCTGTCCATTGATATTCATAGTGTTCAAAGGCACTAAGTGTCTAGGATTAGATCCCTAGAGAAAATGATCTCTGCAATGGAATTTATCCTATTCTCCTGTTGCTGCGTGCGTGTGTTACTTGAAGTTTTCTGCATTTCAGTAAATTAGGATAATCTTTGAATTCAGTGCTGAAAAAGCCTAGGTGAGGACACAAATGATGTGTGGCTGGAAAGGGAACCTTCACCTGCCCTGAAACGGCTGCGAAAATGTTAATAGTGCTGCGAGACCTCCTTTGTGCGATCAACTTCAAGGCAAAGGAGTTGAATTGCTACTAGATTTGATGGATTAATTGTTTATTTGTGCATTATTATTTGCTCCGCGTGGCTTTTATCGCTTTGCTTTTCAAGTACTTCGGTGATTTCCACACCTGTGGCAGCAGCGAGCGGGCAGGACACGTCCCTAGGTCCTGAACTCTGCGGCTGGGAGGGAAAATGCAGCACAACCGCTCTGCCTGGGCGGAGAGAGGCAGCGGGAGGAAGGAGTTCCAGCTGGTCCCATCCCTGCAATTCAATAACTGATGCACAGCAGGTTTTCCAGGCTGGCCGGGGCTCAGGGGCTCCGGACAGGTCGGTGTTCCCGCAGTGGGAATGGCGAGCTGTGGGCATGGATCAGGCGTGTGTTTACAGCCAGCCCTGGACAAACCTCTCCTCCTCCATGTTCCTCCTAATCCCCGCTGGCTCTCATGCGGCAGCGGTTCAGTAATACTTGTTTTCTTTTCTTCTTCTCCCCTTCCACCCCCTCCTCATGTGTAATTTGATCTCCGAGGCCTGCTCTTCTGCTTTGGCAGATTTTTCAGCTCTTGAATGGAAGAAATTAACCACTTCGTTACTGCCAGGACTAACCCCTGGTCGCTGGTCCCTCTGGCTCTTCCTGCGGACGTGCTCGGACTTACAGAAGAAAAGCCCACGAAGTCATCAGCTCTGAGCTCCCCGTTTTAACCTCTTCTTTTAACTTTACTTTTTCATCTGCATTTCTTTGCCTTTTCATTTAAAAGAAATACGGAAATGCTCCCACTCAAGATCTGAGTCAGTATTTGGCAAAGACACTTCTCTAAAATTTATTTGCTGATCCCTTCCAAGCATGTATGTTTTCTGATTGTGTCCTGGCTGTCTGTGATCCCTCTCTTCCCTGGGCTGCCAGAAAATAACTGAACTTCAGCAAGATCCTTAAACTGTTGGAATTCTACCTATTGCCCAGGAACTTCCAGTACCTGCTCCCTCTTTTGCAACCTTGATAAAGTGCCTGGACGATGGAAGTTCAGTCATTATAGTCAGTAGGAATTTGTGCAATTTTTGTGTCTGTAAGGTACACTGCTATTTTTTTCAGATCTGAAAAGTGTGGGAAGTTTCCTTTTTTTTTTTTCCCCCTTGCCTGCAGATGTTTCAAAAAGCATTCAGTGGAAGAGGCCCAAAACTTTTCCAGTGATGTATGATGAGCCCCTTTGGACTTGAATTTAACCTTGCAGGCTTCAAATGCTAATACTCCAAGAAATTCCCTGCGGAGCCCATGACCCGTCTTGTGTTTTTACATGAGTACAGTGAATACAGATCACCACTGCAGGAATTTAGTAGTTTGTGAAGACAGATCACCACTGCAGGAATTTAGTAGTACCTTCTGCCTTGTTACTACCTTAAAAAAATAAGGATTCTGCTCTGTTGCTTGAAAGGAATTTCAAATAGTCGAACATCCCATCTCTGAAACCCCACCACTTCCCAGCCTCCTCCTTCGCTCATGAAAATTGCAAATAACAAACATCTGTTAAATCAAGGAGAAAACTCAACAAATGCACATGCTTTATTGCAAAATCCTTGGCTTTTCCACTGGTGTGTACAGTGGACTTTTTGTAACCTGGCTGTTCTTGTTTTTCTGAAGTTTCTGCTTATGAGAGCGGGACTTAGTCAAAGTACCAGAAGTGTTTAATATCTCCCTGTATGTGCAGATGCCTCTCTGTGCTCTTGCAGGGCCATTCACGCTGTGCTGGATGGTGACTGAAGGAAGGAAAACACTCTTTGCCCTCAGGTGTTAACTTGCTTTTGTTCAAATCCATGTGTGGGGGTTTTTTGTTTTATTTACAATAATACCTATTGTAGAATGGTCAGAGTAGTAGCAAGAGGCTTTTGTTTTTAACATGCTGTTTTAACTAGCTGCTGTAAACATGTCAGCTGGATCTCGAGAGGAGCTGAAACAGGAAGGTAGAACAGTGGTCTCTAAAAATGTTTTGTGTGTGCGTTGAAAAAGGGGAGACAGGTTTCTATATAAAAAGCCAGAAGAGAGACACTGGCAGCACTGGTGGAATGGTTCTGAGTTAGGGCAGTGGTGGAGAAAGTCATGGTGGCATTTACACTCATCTCTGGCACAAAGATTCATCTGGGCAGAGTGGTAAAACCACTCAAGCCCTGTTTATCTGGATGTGCATTCCTAATGGCAGTGGTATTATGGATTCCTGGAGCTCACCAAGTAAGTGGTAGTTGGAGATCCCTCAGTGTCGTGGTCGCTTGGGCTTTCTCCTGAGTTGTGTGAACACACTTGGAGAGTTTACTGGGCTGCTGTAGAGCACATTCAGTGTGAAAACACCAGTGAGGACTTTTCTCACCCTCTGCTCATTGCGTGGCAGATATTACAAATAAATCCCAAACGTCATTGCCTTCTTGCGTAGTGCTGTCACAGCCAAGTACGTGAAGAACCTTGGAATATCCTGGAAGACTTGTTTTCACTTGTCCTTTGGAGTAGCTACAAGGTGTCTGAACAATCACTTGAGGTGATTGACTCAGGAGACGGTTGTTTAAATCTGAGGTGGCTTTTACCTGGCTGGATGTGGGATGTGCACTCACCTCTAACCCTGCCAATCTTGGACTCACCTTCTGCTTTCTTTGGCAGAAAGAATTTCTCTACCATAGCAGAGCTCTCATGACTCAACGTGCTCAACTCACTGAAGTGTATTCACTGCAAACAGCTCTGCAAGACTCCACTAGAGTTTTTGTGCTGCATGTGCCAAGAAGGTAGAGTTTAGTAGCCAGGATTTTAAAGCTACTGGTCCTCTCTATCTGATAGATAGCACAGTCTTCCCAAATGTTTGGCACTTCCTGAAGTTGTTTAATGGTGGAGGATCTGAAAATCCAAAGGAAAACTGGAATCTGTCAGACAAAGCTGGACTAGCCCCCAGGAAAACAGGCAATGCTGCATTTGCTGTCGGATCAAAGCCCAGCTTTGTTGCAGCTGCATCTGTAGCACATGCTGTGGTCATTCACGGATTTCAACATGGGCTTCTTTGATCATTTGCATACACACATACACACATTTTTGATCAGGTCATGGTGTTAGGATGTGTTATTCCACTATGTGAAAAATGCCATCAGAAGAGAACTGTGTAGCATGGGAGTGTTCTGTGGCATGGATGTATTTTTAATCCTAAAGACAATGACCTATGAATGCCCCAAATCATATGTAATCATACCACTTACTAAGAAAAATGCATCTCATAAATTATGTGATTCTATATTTTGTTGCTCCAGAGACAAAAAAACTATTTTACAGCTGGCACTGAGTTAGTCTTTATCACCTGTGGGGAAATTCTCAACTGCATTTATAGAAGAGAAAGATAAGGTGCAGGTAACTTAACTGTAAGCAAGAATTTGCTCTTTTTCTGGCATGCTCCTTTACTCCTCTGCTTTAACCACTGGTTTGTGATACTTCCATTTCAAGTGACTTTTTCCATCCCAAATCAGCTCAATGTGCCTATCAAAAAATGCCCAGACCTCGGGACTTGAATCTTTGTTAACTTTACATGTTTCAGAAGAGGATTTTAAAACAAAATTAGGCTCAGGTTTTAAATGGGTGATGAACACTTAAGCTGTTTTTAACAGTATCGCAACAAAATTCACTCCAGCTGCTAACACGTGGGATCGTGCCAAAACTCACTTTCTGTTCATGGAGTCCAGTCCTTTCGCTGCTGCTGTCGTGTGTGTGATCATTTTCTTTTGGAAAAAAATCTGTCCTCAAATTCTGGGTAGCATTAAGAATGTAAAGAGTAAATATCTGTCTGCTAGAAGCAGCTCAAACACAAAGGCCGTTGGCTAAATAGGTTTATGCTCTTCTGGAGCATGAACAATAAAGGCTAATGGATACTGGATTGCATTAATGAGAGCAGAGCCAGCAGGTCGAGGGAAGTGATTATTTCCCTCTTTTTGGCTCTTGTGGAGCCACATCTGGAGCTCCTTCCCCTGCAGCAGATGCCGAGACCCTGGAGGGAGCCTGGCGGGGGCTGGAGCTGGTGGTGCCCCCGGGGCCGAGGGAGCTGCTTTGGCCTGGTCGGGAGAGAGGGGCTGGAAGGGGTCCCAGTGCTTTCATAACCACCCAACTGGTGGCTGGAAGGACTCTTCTCAGAGGTGCACAGCAAAAGGAGGAGCAGCAACACTTCAAACTTGCAACAAGGCAAAGCTGGGTAGGTATGAGAGGATAGAAAGTGTTTAAGTGCCCAGCAGACCCGGTTAAAGTTTAGCTGCACAGAGCCTGGAAAATCCTGATGTGGAGAGATAGCCTCCCCTGAGCAGGAGCTGGAACTGGAGACCTTCCGAGCCTGCTCCTAACCAAATTGTTTTGCCATTCTGCAGCAGAAGCCTGAGCTGAAGGTTGCATCAGTCGCTGTTGTCCAGGAATCTGCACATGTTTTGTGACTGATCTTGTTCTAAGATGTGTCTATGACAAACAAACGGGAGAGGGATTAATAGCTGACAGCAGTAAGAGTGGCAGAGGTTGTGTGACACTACCAGTATGGCTTTTATTTCTGTATCACCAGTTAATTTCATGGCATTCAGGAAAGGCAGAGGGTATTTGCCCAAAGTATTTACAGCCCAGTTTGCCATGACACAAAAGAGGAAATGTTGAAGGATGATGTTTGTAGCACAGGGACCACACAAGCGTGTCTGCCTGGAAGCATAAAGGGAATTAATTTGTTTATCTACAGAGGAAGCTATCCCGGATAGCTCTTTGTGTTTAACTCCCAAAGTGGATGTGTTTCTCCTGCAGTGAGGTTCTTCCGCAAGCGGGTTAATTTAATTTGAGATGAAGCATTCTTCTTCAGGAATAAGAACCCCAGGAGTTCATCAGAAATGTAATCCTCATTAATTCTGCTGGCACTCATTGTATTAACCTTAATTGTAGTGGCTGGGTGGTGTTCATGGGGGGCAGCCTTTGTACTGCCAGGGAGTGCTTTGGGGATTCTGTGTTCCTACAGCTGTGGGAGAAGCGGGACAGGGATGGGGACGGGACACTCGTCACGTGGAAAAGAAGTTGTGGATGCTTGGTCTGCTCTTAAAACCTCATTTCATCCCAGTTCCCTAAACATGACACTGGGCTGAAGCACGTGAGGACTGAGCTCCTCCTGTGATTTATATAACCTTTCTTCTCCAAATCTGTGTTTAACTCCTCTTTTTTTTTTTTCTTCCTATTTTTTTCTCTCCCCCAGTGCAGTTGCACACAAGTTCCCAGTTAGGCAGGCAAGGAACGAGTAGATAGGTTTTGGTTTCTTTTAAAACTCTGGTGCTTCCATAAAAATAGAAATGCTCCAGAAGTGGGGAGAGGACGGGAGAAGATGGGGAGAACTGTATTGTCGTCTTCCCAATGTCCATGCAGGCTGCCAGTGGTGGGGATGGGATCTGGAGCCTCAGCTCTTTGCTGAACTGTCTGAATTGAGGAAATGTTGAAGTTCTCTACCTGCTTTCTGGTGTATTAAATGGGGATAATCCCTGTTCATGTTTTCTGAGAAGAGCGTGAAAGCGCTTTGAACATCACAATGTCCTTACTGTTATTTCTTTGCTAGAAATGCGACTTGTGGTATTTAAAAAAAAAAAGCAAATGCTCTTACTGTAGTTCAGCATGGGTTGAGAGATCAAGGATTTTTTTCCCAGCTGTCTTTCATGTTTTCACCCCATGGATCAGAAGAATGAGGCAAAGTGATGCTGTAAAATAATGTTTAAAGAGTCTGAGCAATGTTTGCTGTTTCGGAGGCACAGACCTCAGATGCTGGAAGCATGCAGAGTTTCCCCTAAAGTATTCAATGTTTGAAAACTTTGGAGGGCAAAAGAGCACGAGCACTAGTCAGTAACCTTGCCAAAACAAACTGTCAGATGTGAAGGCAAGTTTTCAGGGACAAAAATGAAGATCTGCTGTTTTGTTGACTCTGTGTGTGACACACCAAGGGCTCCACATGTCACGGTGTGGTTTGTGCTGGGATCAGCTTCCCAGGCCGTTTTCCTCAGGCTCTGTGTTTTGCACTCCTAAGGAAGGCGGGGGCTGGAGCTACCTCTTGCTCCAAGCAGCAAAATCACCCCAAGCTTTCGGGGGCAGAAGGGGATTTTTGAGTGGAAATAATGCAGTTGAAAGGGGTGAAAACATGAAAGACATACTCATAGCACACTCAATATGCTATCTCCTTTAGAGGGAGGTAGGTAGGTAAGTCAATTGGTGGATGGATGGATGGATAGGTAATATATATAACAAAAATGATGGTTGTTTTAAAGGGCACACACACAATAATGCTGGAAAATAATCTATAAAAAATACAAAACCATAGAGTGCTAACTGGCGTGTAGCCTTGAGAAACATGCACAGTTTGCAGGGCAAAAAACCCAGTAAATAGTGGGAGAGTGAAAACTTTTGGGCCCTTGTGCCAGCGGAGCAGCATCCCGCGTGTGTAACCGCATCAGCCGAACCCCGAATCCCTGTGCCTGTAATCAGCTCAGGGATGCTGAGACAGGATCCCTGGGCAGGAGCTGCAGCTCCCCCGCCGTTGTTGTGCCGGGTTACAAACGGGCATCGCTGTCCCCGCTCCCGGCGCGGTGTTTGAACAGCCCCTGGACGGGCTGGGGAATGACGCGCGTTGAACCCTCCGCCGAGCGCCCGGCCGCGCACAGAGCCCGGCGCGCCTTCCTCCCGCCTTCCTGCCGCCTTTCCCCCGCCTTTCCCCCCCTTTCCCGGACCCGCTGGTTCCCCCTCGGCCTGCGCGGCGCTGGGAGAGGCGCAGGCAGGAGGAGGTTAAGGAGCGAGGGCGTTGCTGGATGCCTGATGTCATGGAGGCCGGCGGCTGAGGGGCCCTTTGTTGGCAGCGGAGCCCCAGCAGCGCCCGGCGGCTGCCGCGCACGGCCGGCACCACCGACTCTGCCCAACTTGCTTGGCTTCGCTTTTTTTCTTTTTTCCTTTTCTCCTCTTATTTTTTTTTTTCTTTCTTTATTTCCCCTCCCTTCCTCTCTCTCCCGCCAAAAGAGTTGGGAAGGAGGGAAGATGGCTGGAGTGAACTCCCCGGGAGAGGAGGTGCGGGGCCCCTGGATTTGCCGCCTCTCGGGCTCGCCCTTGTAATGCTTTTCGGAGCGCTGGATTTCGTCGAATTTTCCTGGATATTTTGTTTTAGGCTTCTCCTGGATATGTTGTTTTAGACTTCTCCTGGACTTTTTTAGACTTTTACCGGAATTTTTTAGACTTTTAAAATATTTAGTGTTCTAACGGATAATTCCACACAGAAGAAGCTGAAGGAGGAGGGGGAAGGGAAACCAGACAGCCGAAGCCAAACTCTAACAAATGAAAATGTTGGAGATTTGCTTGAAATTGGTGGGTTGCAAATCGAAGAAGGGGCTTTCCTCCTCCTCCAGCTGCTACCTGGAAGGTGAGTACCCAAAGGGGCCGGGGCTGGGATGTGCTCCGGGGGTACAGCCTGGTCCCATCACCCCCAGCTCGGACAGACACGAGTTTTGTCCCTCGATTGCGAGCTGGGGCCAGGTTCGGGGGATGTTCGGAGCTGGCCAGGTTCGGGCTGGGCTTTGCTGCGTGGGGTGAAGGAACCGAGCGGTGTCGGCGGCGTGCGGACCCAGGTGCCTTTCATTAATGCAGTTACAGAGGGAGCGCGGCTCTACCATTTATGGTTGTAAAATGTCAAGTGATCTTATTGCCGAGCCCATAAACAAATCCCTATCTTCAGGCCTCAGCTTTATTTTTTTTTTTTCCGGGGTGGTGATGGGGGGAATCTTTCTTATTTTGGACTTGAAAAAGCCCAACTCCATACTCAAGAAGAAAATTTAGATGAGTCCATCGGTAAAATATTTTCAGCGTGTATTAATACGTAATGTCTTGGTTCATTTTGGTTATCCCCCTTCTGAGTTTGCTTCCCACAGGCAGTCATGTAACTGAATTTTCTTGCGTGTTTGCTTGTAAAAAGTGATTTTTGAGTCACACTCGTGGTTATTGTAGACAGTGAGATGTTAAACATTTGGACCCAACTGGTTTGGATGGAGAGCCTGGGTGACAGAGGCGTCGTGCTGGGCGGGGGGACTTTGGGCTGAGGTCTTGCTTGGCGTGACCTCAAGCGAGATTTTCACCCTGACGTGGCTTCACACCCTGCCCGTTGAACAGCCTTGTGGTCCCTCCGTTCAGCCCCTTCGCTGCACTCCCAGAGCTATGTCCATCCCACAGCTCCGGGCTCCTTCAAACTTCTTTTGTGTTGCTGGATTGTTGTTTCAGTAAAAATAATCCTCCTGCCAGGGGGACTGTGCTAACTCATCAAATCAGAGGCACGAAAGGCAGCAGCTGATTTCCAGGGGCCTATCGCAAGTCGCTGTTGCTCAACTCTCAAATATTCAGTGCAGAAGCAGCCCTCGGAAATTCATAGGTTAGGAATCTCAGAATCTACAAATGGCTGCTCGTGGCAAACTCACTTGAAAGAAGTTTTGGATCAAGAGTCTATTTATTGGATACATTCAGTGACTCTGAGGAATTTTCTGTTCTCTAAAATCAAAGAACAGTTTCCAGAGGACTTTCTTTGCTTATTTAAAGTTTCAGAAACCAAATGGTGGGCAGATGCATGAGTAATTTTGATGGTTTTATGTGACTGAATTCTTCTGTGATCTTTTTAAGTGTACAAAACCTCTGTCTGTGTCCCCTGCCTCTGGTATTGCTCAGGCTCGTGTGTTGGGAAGGAGCTCCAAGCTGTGCTGGGCCTCCTGTCTGTGCCTCTGGATCTTTCAACACAGCCCTGGGAGAACAGGCAGAGCATCTGCAGGGGCCTCGTTTCCCTCTGCAGAAATGAATGCTAAAGGATGATGTTACAAGGGTGTTGCCCTGACTCTTCTTTGCGAGTTTTCTCTTTTGTGTTCATTACAACCACTCCCCTCCTCCCCAGTTTGCAATGCAGTTGCATAATAGGATTAGAGCATAGTTTGACTTGGCCGTACAGGCAGTATGAGTTAAGAACGTTGGACACAATTAATATTGTAGTATTTCCACCTTTTGCTTCCCTGGGACTGTGGCTGCATATTTATTTTTCGTGATGGAATGGGAAATGCATGTTGAAACGACTTTTACACAATCTCTCAAAGTAGCTCAGTCTCACTTAGCTCAGCATGGGGCAAAGCCAAAGCCAGTGTCAGAGGGGTGTTAAAGATGCACAAATGTGACAACTGGAACCTTAATGGGGCAGTCAGGACATAGCCTAGAACCCCCATAGTTGATGGGGCAACTCCTGGAGAACAGGGTGAGATGCTCATCTGAGGAAAAAGAAGTTTAAAAAAGTAGGATTTTCTGTTACTCCTTTCTAAAGCTGAAGGTATTCCTGGGCAGCTTTCTTACAAACGTTACTATGAGGCTGAAATCATTCTTGAGGACTCCTCCTAAAGAATGGTGGTGGCTTGTCCCAAACTCCTGAATTCCAAGAGCGCAAGTGAAATTCATTTACTTGTGTTGCCCTTAAGAATGTAACAAGTTTTGAGATATGGATTTGTTATTTTAAGCTTGGCAGATCATGAGAAGGGGACAGGGTTGTGTCAAGGGTCAGAAACTCCGGATCATTGCTCCTGGATCCCTGTGAACAGCCTGTGATGGCCAGTCCATTTCCATGCACATCCCTCAGCCTTTGTGAAGCTTCTGAAAGAATTAATGAGATGATGTTGATATCACTGGAGGATTTAACTCTGCTGTTGTTGCCTTAGCTGTATGAAAAGCTGAAAGCTTCTTTACTATGATAGATTAGGAAACCGTAAACGTAACTGCTTAAAGGCTGAAAGGTCCATTAGGTGCTTGGAAAACCAGTTGCAGCCAGGGGGATAGATGAAATTTTACTTAATTCCTTATTTTTTATATTCGTATGTTAGCAGAAACAATTCAGTTCTTGGTTGATGAATAGCATGGGATGTAACAAAATCAGGTCTATTTGTTGTATTTTTAAACATGCTTTTGAGAATATTCTTCTGAGTCTGGATGTGGTGTAAGGCTGATTTGGTGTTAGGCACATGTGTCCTTTGACCAAGTAATCAGAAATGCGGTTTTCTTTTCATGGTGGTCCCTTCTGAAAGGCTTTTATGCTCTGTTAGTTTGCAGGAACGAGGGTTGTTTGGAGATCCTCTGTGTGTGGTGTGGAGGGCTGGCAGGTGCTGTGGCCCGTGGCCGTGTGCAAGGGCAGATTGTCCTGCTCCCTGAAAAAGCTGAAATCTTCTCTTAACTTGATCAAAAATAGGTTCAAACTGCTTCTAGCAATGGCTGAGTTTTCATATTGATGTTTGAGCTGGGCATTTCTTTGCCCTCATTTCTATTCCCATTAGTAAATATTATTTTAAAATGTGACAAATCTGAATTTCTCTCATCTGCTTTCTCCTTTCTGCCTTTGCCAAAGTGAATAATTCCTCACCCACTTCACACCAAGAAAGGGTAAAGAGTAGAAGGGAAGAGGCACAGCGAGTACTGCTGCCAATCTGATCAGGAAAACAGAACGTGTCCATGTCCCAAATAGGGGCTGAAATAGTCTTGCTGCCTTTTTGGGCTTGGCTCTACCACTGAAAGGCAAAAGCCTTGTTTAAAACCTGTCAGTGTTCTCTGTGAAGTTTAAAAAAACATTTTGGGGACACTAGTAAAGTCCTTTTGTTTTCTGACTGAAAAGACTCCTGTCCTGCCAGCTGTCAGACTGGCTCTCTCTCTCTCTCTCTTTTTTTTTTTCTTTTCATAAATTTATTTTTTTTAGCGTGTCTTGTTACAGCTAGAGTAGGCAAGCCTGGGGAGGAGCAGCAGCCTGTAGCTATTGCCCTGTTCCTGGAGAGGGATTTTTTTTTATGCATTTGGGCACGTATTAAGCCAGACCTGAATCGTCAGCACAGCGACTCATCTACCCCGGTGTCACTGGGATCAGCAGGCAGGGCTTTGGTCACCCTGTTAGGCAGAGCAAATGCATTAACCTGGAGTTGCTTCCTCTCTTCTGTTTGTTTCCTCTCTTCCTTGGCTATTTTCTGCTCCTCACCTCATGGCCTCTCATCTACCACCACTCAGTAGAGTTCTTGCTGTTATACACATTTCTGGCTTTGTAGTGGCTTCTTCGTTATGTGCTTGTTCCAGTGCTTCTTATTTGTCCCATCGTTATTAAAAAATCTGGCTGACGGTGCTTGCTGCAGTTTCCTATGGGATGTGGTGAGGAAAGGATTATCATTCCACAGGAAAAGTTGTAACTGTTTTCAGACCTGAAACTCATCATCCAGGGATATGTCAGTCCTTCCCTGAGCAGTCTGTGGGGCTGCTTAGTAAAACAAGGGACTGTAACAGTAAACCTTGATGATTCTTGCTTGGTGCTTCCCCTACCCAGGGCTCAGAATGAGGCACACTTCCCTGCTTGTGCTCCTTTAGGAAGGAAACAAAACCAAAAGCTATAAAAGTGAAGTTGTCAGCAATACTGAAGTGTGTTCAGTGTTTGGAGCGCTGGAGATTCCTGGTGTCCACGTGGAGGGAGCACAGGAGGAAGGTGCCTCGCTGGGAGGGGAAATTGGGCAGCACAGCTGGGGAGACTGGCCCAGCTCTGGGGAATGGGGCTGGCTGGGAGAGGCTGGGTCGGTTTCTGCACTACTTCATCTCTGTGTATAAACACACAATGTTTAAAAAGTGGTATTTATCCTCATGCTGGCTGTAAGAAGGTGGGCTTTCCAAATATCAGCGAAGAGCAGAAACACCAGCAATTGCCATTGTTGCAGAAGGGTCTGTGGCCTGGGCTGTACAGTGGGTGACAGGAGAGGCTGAGCCTGACCTCACTAAAGAGATGAGTCCGAAATAAAGCATGAATCCTTCCTTCTTTTTGGAAATACCTGGTTTACAGGTTCTGTAATTTTATTTTTAAATCCATATTCCATCAGGCATAGGAAACCAGTGAGGGCCACCAAGGACAAATAGTGGAACAGAGAGGCAGCTGCTTCATCATATGTGCTCAGAGTCAGGAACATTTGGAAGGATTAAATCTGCATTGCTATTCTACCATTTATCATAATTTCTTCCAGGGAAAAAGAAGAGTAGAGGGAGTGTAGAGAAAGAAGGCTTAGGTGGCATGTGCTGTGCCTCCAAAGAGATTACTGGATGTGTTCTGCACTCCCTTGCTCTACAAACCTTGTGGAAAAAATGCCAGCACAGTTTGTAAGCCCACAGGATGTTTGTTTTGTAGGGAGACAGGAGGTCTCCTCCTTCCCTCGGGACTGCCTCGCAGTCAGCTATGGAGGAGCCGAGTGTAATTCTGTGCTCCTGCCTGTTTTCCAACTCTTCCCTTACATTGTGAAGGAAATTTGCTTGTGTTGATCTAGACCAGAATTGTTCATATCTGAGAACTTCTCACACAGTCCCTAACAATGATTCATGGCTTTGTATAAACAGTAATGAGCAGGAGATAGTTACACTTACAAAATCTTTTAGTGTGCAAGCATAAATACCTTCTGGTAAAAACTTAATTTAGGGGGGAAATGATGACATTCTTATGGCTGATGCCTCAAAATACAAGCTGCTGTTGCCTTATTTCAAAGTCGGCACCGCTTTAATTAAGAGTCATCATTTGGGTGGCGTTAGTGGAGAACTGAATTACAGCCCTGCTTTAGGACTCTTATCAGGAATCCAGGTGTTATCCAGAGCACGGTATGATCAGAGTAATAAATTGCAGCCTTGCTGGGATGCAGCATGAGACAAAGTGGATGTGTGGAAGGAGCGACAGCGCAGCGATAACAGATTGAATTACGCTCACTTCCTGCCCCATCGCCGTGCCAGGATGGCCTCCTGTAGGTGCAGCAGCCAGGCTGATTTATTAGGAGGAATCTGGCCCACTGAAAATCTCAGCAGTGCTGTAAAATTGTATTTAAAACCAGCAGTAGGAGGTGAAGAAGCTGTGTGTTGAAAAAGACCCTCAATATGCAGGAACAGCAATGTCTAATTGCTGCTCCAAAGGACTGGAATGTCTGGGCAGATTTGCTGGAGAATCGCTCAGAGGGATAAACGCTGCTGACAGCCGGCTGTACGTGGCTCCCAGATGGACATGTCCTGTCTGCTTCTCTCGCTTCACGGGTTTGTGTCCTCAGTCTGCTGACAGTCTCCTCTTGGGGCCCAGACCTTTAAAAGTGTGTTTTGTCATGGTCTATCAAGCTTCTGCTACACTCAGGTCACCACAATTCTGCTCTTTCCTTTACACTTTTCTCCATGTTGACTCAGGGCCTCATCCTGCCTTTCTGGACACTCTTCAAGCTTCATTCACCACTTTCCGCATCCCAGTTCTTAACTTGGGGTTCCTGTGTTCTGGAAAAACCAGCCCCACTCAACCCAAGAGCTGGATCTGACATCTCCCCATCATGCTCTCCTGCACGGCACGTTCACACAGAGCCTGCACATCTGTTGGGGTGCCTGTGGCTGCCCAGGGGGGTCAGACTGGGAGAGACAGGGGGTATGAGGATCCTCTGTATTCCCTGGGGGACCGGTGTGGCTTTCCAGCTTAGCAGATTGTCGTGTGTGTATTTAACAGCCTTTGCTCTTGCCGGTCCTTGGGTTTGCAGGTGTTATCCCTGAGTCAGTGTCTGTAGGAATGTCATCGAGCAAAACCAGCCTTCCCTGACTGCCGTACCACAGCTTGTGGGTGTTGTTGGCGGCTGGCACGGTGTTGTCTCACAGCTGAATCGAGGTGCATACCTTGGCATCCGTGTGTAGTGAGTCAATCCCAGCCTCGCCGTGGCCTGGGCACGAGGGAGGGATTCTTGTGAAGCGCTTGGCTTTGCTCCCACCTCCCCATCCCTGTCTGTGCCTGAGCCGTCCTCCGCTGGGCTGCGATCACACTGGAGTTGGAGGGGAGCCTGCCTTGGATTTCCTGCCTTCCTGTGAAATCAGTGCCCCGTGTGGGAGGCATTTTCCTTCCTAACAGAGGTTATGGTCCATCCCACAGAGCAGCGAGTGCTGGTTTGTCCCGTATTTGGGGGAGAGCATCCCAGCATTGCTGCTTGAGGTTGTGTATGTGCCACTTGCAGCTCTCTGCTGTCTGTCTGTCTGTTCCAGGTGTTTACTGATGGTGTAACTCCTTGGAGTATCTCCAGTCACTGCAGTGCCCTGTGTTTGATAAGGGAGCTTAATGGGCTTGACAGGATCAAAGCGCTCTCATGGTAAAATGATTATAGCTTAATTTCTGAAAGTGGATTTTCTGTTTCTTTCCTCATTGTCCCTTTTGAGGGAAACCCAGGCTATTAAAGTATATTCTCCTGCAGGACACAGGAAGCCAGGATATCAAGGTGCTTTAAAATAACCACCCAAAACACTACCACTTTTTCTGACTGTGGAATCATTTAGAAAGTGGAATTATTTAACTGCTCTGATTCACTATGGAAATATATCTCCCTGCAGTTACAGTTTGGCTAGGAAAGCAGGCCCAGCAGTGTCTGTATTTGCTATTTTGCTCACATGTATCATACACATTTTCCAAAGAATACAGTAGTACTCATGGACATAAATAACCACCCAGAGAGCCTTTACCAGTGATCACCTGACCAACTCATCGAGGGTGCCAGATTGTCCTTGGGTAAATAGTGGCCACCACTACTATTTTCACTTTCACTATCAAAGATAATAGGTAATATTAGAAAATAATCTGTATTGTTAGGATTTGTGGGGTTGAATTTTGGAGGGTTGGTGGGGATCTTTTTTAGCATTTCCCCATTGGGAACATATTTTGGATATGTTCCAATCCACACTAAACTTCCACGCCTTTTCCGGTGTCAGTTGCATCAGTTCTTCCCTGGTTTACTGGCACAGCTTGTACTGGATTCCCGGGCCAAACAAACAGTAGTGTTGAAACCATATTTTGACGGGATTGCATCTGTAGCAGCACAACACTACTGAGTATTGCAGGTATAAAAAGAGTGCTGTGCTCCCAGGTGAGCTGACAGTCTAGGAAATGCTTGCCATGGGATTTCTCTGTCCCGAGCCCTGTCTGTGCAGAGGAGGGATTCAGCAGGCAGGGGTGATGCTGTGTAATGCAGGGCAGTTCCGTGGCGCAAGGGGCTGATGTGACAGTGCCGTGTTTGCTGTCCCCAGAGTCGCACTGACGCAATGGTTTGTGTGCAGCACTGTGACCTGGCTCAGCAAACTCATCCAGATGGAGAATGACCCTTCAAAATACAAGAATTTCACAACTGATTGTTGTGGCTCTGTGCCAGCACAGTCAGGCGTGGTGCTGCCAGCACATCTGGGGGTGGCGTGTTAAGGAGTGAGGGGGCACAAATACCTGGAGCATTTCTGCCCCAAACTCTAGAATCATTCTCCAAAGGGAAGGACTTGCAGGAACAACTGCAGTAAAATTCTCTGATGTATTTGGGCTTGCCTGATACTGAATATTGCATGCCTAATATGCTGCAGTGTACAAAAAACTTTGGAGGTTGGTTTTTACTCACCTGTGAAGCTCAGTTTTCAGAAATCTCTCTCTATGGAGGAGTCTCAGGGTTCCTAAAAATGTAGAAGTATGTTCAACACTGCTCTGGTTTCAGAATGATGGGCAGGAGAGAGGGCAACAAAAAGGGCACTGCGTTGTCCTCAGCTAAGAAGAGAAATTATTAAAAATACTGTGAAGAACAGAAAGACCTAACTCCTTCTTAAATACCATGTCTTATAAATCTCACCCTGCTTGGCTCCATTTGCTGCACATTCTGGCCATTTCATTTATAGGATAATTAAGGGATTTACCTTTTAAAGGTCCTGGGTTTGTTTTCAAATCTAACCATTGCAGCAGTTAGGTGTGAGCCAGAGGATTTACAGGCAGCAAACAGCCTACGTGAGCCGCATTTGCTGGAGGGACGGAGAGGGGCTTTCCCTCTCCTGCATGTCCTGGGAGGCGGGAGCTGGGGGCTCTGGGAAGGCTGGGGACAGCTCTGGAACAAGAGTGTCCTGCCGATGTGGCAGGAGATGCATTGAGACGCTGTCCATATCTGTCCTCTGACGCACGAGGAGCACACGTGTCATGAAACAATGCAAGTTAGAAAGTCAGAGTGCGTGGGTTGGCCAGATGGCTTTTATCAGCCAAAATGAAACCTGCTTTTTCCTTTCTCTCCCTCTTTCTCCTCCAGAAGCCCTTCAGAGACCGGTAGTGTCAGACTTTGAGCCGCAGGGTCTGAGCGAAGCAGCTCGCTGGAACTCCAAGGAAAACCTTCTGTCCTGCCCTAGTGAAAATGACCCCCATCTCTTTGTTGCACTGTATGATTTTGTGGCGAGTGGGGACAACACTCTCAGCATAACTAAAGGTAAGGTCACTGGCCAGAATTCCACTGGGAGTGTGAGAGAAGGTGTAAGGAGAGTTGCTGTGAAATAATTAAGTTATACACCAAACCCTGTGGAATTTTTTTTACTGTGGGAAATCATCTTAAACAAACACAAGTATTTCACAAAGTCATAACCTTTTTAAAGGTTATAACTGTCTTTTTTTTATTGCATTGGACAAGAAACTGTTTGTCAAAACTAAAGTCTTCATTAGGAGCAAGAATTTGAACTGAGAAATTAAACTAAGCTGATTTTGGAGGCTGGCCTCTTATTTTCACAATTCTTCGAAACACAGTCCCTGTATGAAAAATAACTGTACAGATATAAGGACCAGAAGGATTGAGTAAGAAAACACGGAAAACACTGTATGTACTCCAAGTCCCATCTACTTACCTTCCTAATTGAAATTATTTTTTTATTGTTTATCCACTCCAGTTCTTGCCTAGCTCCAACAAGCCAACTCAATTCAAATAAAATTTGCTGGATTCATTTTTTAAACTTGAGCAGTATTGGAGCTGGTGCAGAACTGCAGGAGAGCCTAAAAATCTGAAGCATGTGACTTTATTTGGCTTGGAGAGGTCCACTCAAGCCTGAAGAGAAACACATGCTCCCTGCTGAGTCAGATACCTATTCTTTTAGGAGATTATTTAGTGATCTGTTAGGCAGAAAGAACCTATCTTTGTCCTCAGCTCCAGGGCTTGCCATGTCTAAATAGATTTTCTTTTCCTCAAGGTGAGAAGCTCCGTGTGCTGGGCTACAACCACAATGGGGAGTGGTGCGAGGCACAGACCAAGAACGGGCAGGGCTGGGTCCCCAGCAACTACATCACCCCGGTGAACAGCTTGGAGAAGCATTCCTGGTACCACGGCCCCGTGTCCCGGAACGCCGCCGAGTACCTGCTGAGCAGCGGCATCAACGGCAGCTTCCTGGTGCGGGAGAGCGAGAGCAGCCCCGGGCAGAGATCCATCTCCCTGCGCTACGAGGGAAGGGTCTACCACTACAGGATCAACACCGCCTCCGATGGCAAGGTAGGCTCCAGGCTGTCCAAACCTCCTGGGACACTTGGTCTGCACCAGGTCAAGCAGGAGCAATGGAACTGAGCAGTTCTGAGCTCTGGTCACGGCGCTCATCACCTGTAGTTACAGTAAACTCTGAGATTCTGACATGGCTGGGACAAAACAGTTTTATTCCATCAGCAAACTGTATAATACAGATCATCAGTGAAACACTTTCAGGGAGAAAATAGTAGAGTTAAATCAGAGCAGAATCTGATAGATCATTTATAAGAGATTCCAAGACTTCTTGTCCCTTATGTTCAAAAGATAATCTCTTTGCCCAATCAGAAGAGTCAGCACCTGTTGCTAATAATCCTGTCAATATTAGGGACAGAATGCTTCCTGCAGTATTTTTAACTCCTGTTTTGATTTCTCTACAGTATTTCAGCGTGATCATTGGAGACGGGTAGGCACTTTCACTTTTATATGGGCTTTGTCCCCAGTTCCTTCATTTCTCCCCTAGATTGTTGTGTGCTGTAGCAGTGTTGCAATGCTGTGCTTTGTGGATGCTGCAGAGAAATGTTAGCATAAAAGTGTAGTTTTCCACAGATTTTTGTTTTAATTTAACGGAAACATTTCTACTGGCATTGGATTTCGGAAAATGTTGTATTTTAACAAATCTATTTTAAGCAGTGTCTCTTTAGATCCTGTGCAGAAGTTGAAGTGTGGGGTCTGGAGCATGGCTGCTGAGGCTCTTCTTGCCAGCATCTAATAGATGACAGATTCTGTGCCATTAAATTTCTTCAAAAGAAAAAAAATAAAAGTAATCACGTATAGTAGCAGCCACTGTGTCCAATTTTCCCTCATCCTCTGAGAGCTTTACTCTCTTACAGCAACGCTGACAGCAAAATCTTTAGCATGAGAACACAGGGACCAGTACACTGTGCTTCCTATTTATCAGACTCAACACTAAAACCTCTAATAAGATTGACCAGATTTTATTCAGTGATTAAATACTTTTTGTGTGCTTTAGCAAACGGGTTGTAATTGAGACAATTCTGACCATGTTATTTAAGGCAAAGTATTTCCAACTTACGGTGCTTTGATTCTTCCTTTTCCCTCCCATGTAGACGCTCTCTGTGGTCAGCATCAGCTCTGTGAAGTGCTGACGTGCAGCATACTTGAAGGACTACATGGAAATCTGGAATATTATTCCCCCTCCTGTCTCTGTAGTGGATATTCCTTCTATTCCCATAGATGCTGGCAGATGAGCGGTGCTCACATGTGAACGTTTTGAACCGAAGGCTCCTCGGGTTGGTGTAAATAAGCATGTGTCCATGAGGAGATAGCACATGGTCTCCATTTCAGCTGTAATAGGGTTTGGCATATGAAGGCTTTCATCCCAGCAGAGCTGTTTTTATCCCAGAAAAACAGTTCTGCAGAGCTCCAGTGATCCATTCAGGTCTGTGTTAGCCAGGTTAACCATTCATTTTCCACAAAGTTGCTTGCACTGAGAAAAAGTGCAGGTTGGAACAATTCACTAAAGCAGAGCTCATGGTAGTTGGAAGTACAGAATTGAGCAGCAGCAGTGACCGAGACTTGTGGCTTTTGGGCATTGCAGGATCAAGCAGAGCCCTCCTGCTGCTGTGCCAAGTGCCAGCGTCCCTGCAGAAGGGGCACTTTGCCATGGCCATGCATCACGCGCTGCAGTTCGCAGCCTGCCGTGTTAAACCTCATCGGTTTCAATTTGCGTTAACGAGCTGGGCAGTGAATTGCGACATCTTAGCGGCAGATGTGCTGCTGGGCTGGGGACACTGTGCTCTTCCAGCACCCTGTCCCTGGCTGTCCAAGCTGAGGGGCTGGGAAGAGAAACAGCCGATATCCCTGTTTGTCGCTCTGCTCTGAGCTGCTCGTGTTGCACTCGATTTATTACCGGCTTCGGAACAGATCATGGCCGTGCTGGAGGAGAGCTCTTACCTTCACTGCCCTGAGCACCTGGGGCCTTCCCAGCCTGCTGTATCGTTAGTCAGCCTGTCCAGGGAATTTAATATCTCCCAGTGCTGCAGCAGGGATGAATGGCTTTGGTGGGATCATATCCTGTGCCTGACAGAACACGCTTTGGGAGAAACAGGTATTAGAGGAATATGTGGAGCAGCTGCTGCTCAGCATGGTGGTGTGTCCTGCATCGCAAAGCCTTACCCAGACTTTTTCTTGGAGGAAAATTGAAGGGACTAGGAAGAGATCAGAGGTTTGCACATCTTAATTTTAGTACAAATGATACTGAACGCATTGGCCTTCAAGAACATCCAAAAAATTCCTCTGGGAGTTTTTTCTTTATTTCCTGCTTTAATGGGTCGTATTTTTCTGGACCACCTTCTAATGTTTTGTTTTGTTGGTTGGGGTTTTTTTAAGGAAGGTATTTTTTCATTTGGCTGGCACAGTCCAGCCAGTCATCTGGTAAACCACTTCCATGGTACAGAGCTTGGTTTTCCTGACTTGATAGTACTTGGGGCAAAGCCTCCCGTTGAGTAACCCAACTGAATAAACAGCCTGGACCAGCCAGTTCTTCAAATCCTGCTGTCCTCAGCATGAAGGAAGCAGGAGTGGGGTCCTGCTTCAGTCTCCTGGATCCTGCAGTGGCTGAATTGGATGAAGATTTGAACCTTCATGGATTTTTTGGTGTGGATGTTCAGTTTTGTCTGCTGGGTGGGGAGAGGGAGTGCCATTGGATTCAGGATGTGCTGAGGCTGGCATGGGCCGGTTTAACTACCTGTGTAAAACACCCCAGCCAGGAAAGAGATGTGGTCTGGTGGCAGAAATGCAGATCAGCAGCCCATTTGTGCAGCAGAGCCCCTTGGAACAGGGCTGGTGTTTATGGTTTGTTTGATACACAAAAATTGACCAAATAATGTCTCAACAACATAGCCAGGAAGCAAACTGTGAGTCCCTACAAAACCCAGATTTTGGGTCTGTCAGCTGTGTGAAAGTACAGGCAGCAGCACCACATGGTTTTCTTGCTGGATGTCATCACTGAGAGGTTAGAACAAACCTGCCTACAGAATAAACATGTTTACTGGTGTAAGTTCATCTTAATGTAAATGGAAACTTCATGAGTGTCAAGGCATGGAGTGTTGTTTTTGTGGCCTGGAAAGGGCAGTCCTGTTCTGTTTCCATCCTGCTACAAGTTTTCTCTGAAACCTTTGGCCATTTATTTAGCTTCTTTCTCCTTCTATAACAGGATCATACAATCTGTCACACTAAATACAGATATCTCTAATTTTCACGAGATGTAAGTTGTCATAAAACCATGAGGGAGCTTCCTTCTCCATGCCTCTCTAATACTTCCAAGTAATCCTGGAGCTCAGCTTTTTCTACATCCTTATTTTTAGGTTTTAATTCTCAGTGTAACATGGGAGCTGCTCATACCACTGCAAGTACACAGGCATGGCTTGTTTTAAATTGTGGTTGTACTGGCTGATGCTTGGTCACTCACACCAAGCACCTGTAAAAGCCTCTTACGTTGTCACTTTTCTGTTCTCAGAACGTCTGGTTTTAAGGTGATTTCACCTGTTTGACCATGAAAAGTGTTGTAGGTTTTTGTAGGGTTTTCTTTTGTTTGTTTGTCTTGAGGGAGTTTTTTAGCCATAGTGTTGAAATGAGATTTGGTCCAGTTACTTTACCAAAAGAATATCTGACTCATTTTGGTAGAGTTCTGAACATGCTCCCTAGGAGGTTGCCATTGTTTTCCAGAGTCTCCACTACAAAGACTTCAGTCAAGTTTGAGGGTGGTTTTGTCCCTTCCTGCAAACATTTTTTTCTCTTGCAAATGCAGCTCCCTTTTTTGTTGGACATGGTCTTTTATTGCTGGAGCTTCACAAATGCATTTTCTTTCTCCATCCAAAAATTCTGTCTAGGTGGAAGAATCAGAATTTGACCCTAAGTTTGGGATTTTTGGATGCCGGGCAGCCCCATCAGCTTCCCAGCCTTCTGAAATCCCAAACAGATGGCCACTGCACATGCAGAGACTGTTGAGTGTACATCCAGTGTGTCAGAAGCATTTGGGAAGTTTGATCATAGCTGTTGGCATGTGATGTGAGCAGTAGGACTGGTGTGTGGACTGGACAGGAATTTGGGTGGCCAGCACGGTGCTGCTCTTCCTGCGAGCTTGTCCCTTGCCAGACCTTGGTCCTTTGTGAGAAATGGAGCTCTTCCATCTTCTGTGTCTGTTGTAGGCTAGACTGATGCCAAATGCACTTTGATGCAAAGATTTCTCCCTCTCGTTCAGATGTAACCAGCACTTCTCAAATAATTACATTTCTAGCTTTGTTCACCTTGCCTGGCAGAAGAGGGCTTGAGGATGAAAAGTGGAAACGCACAGCTCTGGTGGGAGGCAGTCAGTTGTCCGTTACCTTTAGCAGGATTTTAGGTTTGAAATGGATCTTCTGTATAAATGTTAAGAAGGTAACAAGTATGGGTTATCATGCCTCGCAGCAGGTTTTCATTCAGCGGTAATGATTTTCTTTCCGTGCTATCGATCAGTGCCCATCACAGGGATGGAGCAGCCCAGCGCCCTGACTTCATGCTAAACCTCTGCAGAAGCTCAGGCCTAAAGCAGGGAAAACTCTGGTTTGCCAGTGACACTTGAAGGAGAATTTAGGCAGGTGAAAATGTCATAACCCAAATAGTAATAGTGAAATCGAGACACTGAGGCTGACTCACAGTCACACTCTCCAGGAACTGCCCCACAATCTCTACTGACCAGCCTCAGAGAGACATCTCAAGCACCAGCATGCCAGTCTAGTGCTATTTGCAGCCCTTTCTGCCCTGTTGTTTTGGCAAAGCGCATGTATTTTCTCCTGAATCCATGCCTTTCCCATGTAAGCATTGGTTGTTCTGGGCTCTGGAGCTGATTCCAGAGCTTGTGGAGCACATGTCTCGAGCAGAAGCAACGCCACACTTTGCTTTCACAGTTTTGTGACGCAGTTCCTGTGTACGAGCTCTCCGAGGAGCATTACCTGAACGAGCTTTTCCCTTCCCCTTTGCTTCCCAGCTCTATGTGTCTTCAGAGAGCCGCTTCAACACCTTGGCAGAGCTGGTCCATCACCACTCCACCGTGGCAGATGGGCTCATCACCACGCTGCACTACCCGGCGCCCAAGCGCAACAAGCCCACGATCTACGGCGTGTCCCCCAACTACGACAAGTGGGAGATCGAGCGCACCGACATCACCATGAAGCACAAGCTGGGTGGAGGCCAGTACGGAGAGGTGTACGAAGGAGTCTGGAAGAAGTACAACCTGACGGTGGCCGTGAAGACTCTCAAGGTAGGACTTGATCTCAGAGCATTCCCCATTCAGCAGGAAGCAATTTCAGCCTGGCTGCCTGCCCTCAGTTCTATTTAGGTGTTTGTGTTGATAGCAGCCCTCCCTTTGTGTGCTGTAGGCTGGAAATAGAGTATTTTTGAAAGAGCTTGATCCTCTTACGGTTTATATGATGCCTATAGCACTTGGATCTAAACAAAGTAGGATGTAAACAGCACAATTTTTCCTGGAGAATGGATGAAACCTTAAAAAAGCAAATAGTGCTGTGGTGTCTGGCGTTCAGGGTGTGGTAAAGGTGAGCTGTTCACGGATGAACACACCAGCACAAGCTGGTGTATTAAGGAAGATTGTGGATTGTGAGTCAGTCAACATAAAATTCAAAGGCTGTGCTTCAGGGAGGCTTTGCATGTTTTGATTTTCTGTCTTATGTGGCATCTTTCCCAAAAGACAAGCTCCCTGTATACCTGGAAGTCTTAAGCAACTGTTCACAGCTGCTTCTTATCAAAAGCCACAAGAGGAGGAAAAAGGGTATGCGAGCTAAGGTGTATTAAAATTCATAAGTGGCTTTAATGAAGAACTGGATAATCAGTTCTGTTTCTGGCTCTGCTCCCTGATTTCTGCGTCTTGGTTTCCTTGTCTCTTGAAATGCAAATAGTGCTCTGTGAGTTCATAAGGTCGTTGCTTAATTCATCTATGTTTATAAAACTGTCTTGAGATCTTCTGGCACCATCTGCACACATTGCATTTGATTGCTTAATAGAAGTTTATGCGAACTTGACACCATGTTCTCTCTCCTCGAATGGGGACGTGGTTTGGTCTTGCAGAAACAAACAGAACCGAGGGTTTCGTTTGTTTCCTTTTGGTTTCTTTGCAATGGAAATTTTGAAGTGGAGAGAATTGTGTAGACGCTTCAGTGTCAGGGGAAGAACCTTTCCTTGGCTTGGGGAAAATATTTCTTCCTCGCTCTCTGAGCAGCGGCTGCCTCAGTACTTCTGGGTTGCCATGGCTGCAAGAAAGTATTTTCATTTTGGCCTTTTCTGTACTCTGGAGGTTCCTGCTGCTGCTCCCAGCGGGGGAGTCCAAGTGCCGCTTGCACAGGGAGCGAGTGACATCTAGTGTTGTCCCTGCTTGGGATTGCTCGGAGCGGTGCGGTGCAGGTGAGCTGGGATGTGCCCCGGCTCAGCAAAACACCTGCTCACACCGAGGAGAGCTCAGCTCTTCCCTGGAGCACTGCTTGCAGCAGCATCTTCCTGCTGCAGGTTGCGGCGTGAGGATTCCTGACGCTTTCAGGCTTCCCATCTTGCTCCAAACTGAAGTTGTTGCTTTCATTCTCTTCTTCCTAAAACCCATCAACAACGACAAATTGCATGTTATCCCATCAAATCTATTTGTGCAAAGGAGAAGCCTTAATACAGACCATGGCTGTTTCAAATATATCAAATAAATATTTAATGAAACATGACTAAAAGTGGTTCATAATGTAGTACTGGAGCAGCATGTTCCACTGGGGAGTGTAAGAAAAACCAAAAAGAGAGTTGAGAAACACTTCAACCTGCAATTATGCACGCTAAAACCATCCTTAAAAGCAAATTTATAATCCACCTTCTTTAAATCCATTAGTCTACCGCCTGACAGGTGGGATTATAGCTTTCTTCAAAGTTTTGGGAAACATTTAAAAATCACATTTATATCCCAGTTCTACTGGGAAAAACAAGCCTTTCACAGCTTCTGCCCAAATCTTCAGATGACTCATTTTATTTTCCTTTGAGAGAATGTTTTTCAAAACTTTGTATGATTCTTCTCGCTCCTTTCCCATCTACCTCAGATATCTCTATACGAAAGATAAAGGAGAGCGAAGACTAAAAGAGCGAGGGGGAGAAAAGTCCTTCCAGCGTCTTTTTGAATAATGATGCTTACGAACACCCATTTGTTGTTCAGTTTTTTATTAAGTGTCTAAACATAGCTCATGGCTGGCACAGAACTGGAGAGGATCGAAGCAGCACACGCTGTTCCTCGGTGTTTAACGCAAGAGGGCAAGACCGTGTTTTGGTGCTGAGATGTTGCCTGTGAAAATCCACCCCTGGCAGCTCCGTGAGTTGCACAGGACACATCAGTATTTATCAGGGTCTGTTACAATAGGATGTGCTCTGAATTCGTGTTTTTACCCCCAAATTGGACAGGGGCACAAGGCAGTGGCTGCGGGGACAGGGAGCTCTGTGCCCTGCACTGGACCAAGTACAGCTTATCATGACTGTGGCCACAGCGGTTCTCCTGAGGGCCATTTAATGGCTGAGCTGCTGTGAGCTGGTCAGCTCAGCACATTTCTTACTGCTCAGCTCGGCTCTGCCGCCACTAGGACTGCCTCCGCTTTTTCTTTTGATTTTTTTTCCCTCTCTCCTTTATTTTTTCTCCAGCAGAGAAGCCTGTGTTTTAAATTAGGCAACATGTAACCCTGATGTCCCTTAATGCCATGGCATGGCCCTGTGCTGTGCTGGGAAAATGCTGTACAGCCAGAACTGTTTTATTTCTGCCGTGGTTTAGTACAGTGGGAGCTGGAAGCTGGTTAAGCTTGGTCCTTTGCACGAGATCAGGTTTTCAGAGAGATCATTGCTGCGGTGGTTCTCTGTATGTGTCCTTCCTTTTAATTTGGTCACTGAGAGCTAAGAAACCTCAAACTGTGGAGCAGCTATGCAAAGGACAAACCTTCCAAGGTTTGTGTAGCATGAATAAGACAAAGGCGTATTTAGGATAATTTTGCAACCTGAATTATTAACCCAGTTTCCTTTGCCAAAGAGAACAGTTTAAGGTTCTGATCACAAGGACCTTTGGACTATTAGTTTTGACAGTGTGTTGAGCAAATCGCAGCTGTCAGTCAAGCTAATTGGCAATGAATAGTAAATGATTGAATGGAAGTGTTGGAAAAATGTTCTCAGTGCTAAGTGCAGAGCAGGGAGCTGGCTGGATCTCACTGTGGCAGCCCACTGTTATCGTTCTCACCAGCAGCAGTAAATCCTTTCCAATCCTTCCTTAAAACACTTTGTCCATGTAGCCTGTCAACATTAATCCGTCAATGAAAAAAATATGGATATAGAAACATAGCTTTAGGAATAGATCTGTATTTTTGCACCACTTTGAAATGACCTTCCGGCCATTTGGGGCGTGTTTGCTTCAGAAAAATATGTCTTTTGAGCAAGATTGTATCTTCCTTGGTTTTGTGCTGTGCCAAGTAACTTTATGGTGCCAAACAAATCGGTAGTGACACGTCTGCCCAGAACGGGTACGTCATGGGTCAGGCTCTAAATGCCAGAAATGAATCTGTGAAACCTTGGGCTTTCAGTGACGCAGTGGCTGCCATCGGTCGTGCCTCCCTGACTGAGAGAGGGAATTTCTTGTTCCTACCAAGTGAACCCAAGGGCCTGCATTTCAGCAGCCTCTCAAGCATTTGATTTTGGTGTATCCTTTCTTTTATGTTCATTCTTGTTCCTTTTCTGTACTTTTTATTTCATGTTACCTTTTTTTTTTCTTCTGTTAGGAACAAACTTGTTTTTCCTTTTCAGCTCCTGAGTGTTCTGTGAGAGACCCTTCACAAAAGGCATATAGATTTTCTTGCCCCAGAAAGCTCAGCTACTACAAGAATGATAAAAATATGTATTTTTTAAAATCATACAAAAAATTAATGTTTGTAACTCCCTGGCTTTGTGTTGTGGCTACAGGGAAAAATTACCTTGCGAGAGCTGCGGCTTATGTTGTCAGTTTTGCAGTTCTTTTTGTGTCCTCATACAAAAATCTCTTCCTCCTTTGTGTACACTGCCTTTGCCAAAGCTTTGCCATTGTTCTGCAGGAGGATACCATGGAGGTGGAAGAGTTCTTGAAAGAAGCCGCAGTAATGAAGGAGATCAAGCATCCGAACTTGGTGCAATTATTAGGTAAGTGATAAATACCAAGCAGAGGGATTTGAACTAAACCCTTGTGCAGTGATATGGATGTTAAGGAGCAGATAAGCTGCTTACCATGCCAAGGCTTTAAATACAGACAGTTATTGTCTGGCAAAATTCACAATTTGTACCACTAATACATGATTTTTAAGGATCTCGTCTCCCTAATGTTTAATTTGCCAGAGCCTGAAGCAGAAAATTAAACCCCTCTATTAACCACTTCCAAGCAGAATCTATTCTTTCTATGAGCCCCAGTTTTCTGCCTTCTGGAGGTACAAATTTCTCTCGAGTACAAAACCTGAAGATTCAGGGATATTCTCCGACATTAATTGTCGACTTGATGTTGTTCCCCAGGGGTGTGCACACGGGAGCCTCCTTTCTACATCATCACGGAGTTCATGACCTATGGGAACCTGCTGGATTACCTGCGGGAGTGTAACAGGCAGGAGGTGAACGCTGTGGTGCTGCTGTACATGGCAACTCAGATCTCCTCAGCCATGGAGTACCTGGAGAAGAAAAACTTCATCCACAGGTAGGAAGGGCAGTGAGCACCCTTGAATCTCGAGCACAGAACACCCCTTGATGTATTTGCCTCCCTTTCAGGCTATCACAGCATTGATTGGTGTCATATATTTAACACACTACTGCATGTCTGACACAGTCTATTAACCTGTCCAAGGGATGACTTTTCTCTCAGGATTTTTCTCTTGCCTTTGACGTAGATGCAGGTGAAAGACACATCAGTACTTGTATATTTTGGGCAAGGCCTTAAATACGAATTTTAAGCCCAAAGTAATGGACTTTTAATGAACCAGATAAGCCACTTCCTTGTTTCTAACAGCCTTTCAAACCAGCTGCAATTGGTGATGCTGGATGTGTGCAGATCCTCGCAGCAGAATCACCCTCCGAGCGCCGCCTCAGCCCCTGTTCTTTCTTGTTTGATTCACTTTGTTTTCCACTGCAGGGATTGTTCCCTGCCATTGTCCAGATTGTGTATTCACTTTAATAAGCATCTCTGCCATCTTAAAAGTCTCAGGGACTCTGACCTTTAAAGTGTGCTGCAATTATGGCTGGAGCTTTGCGTTCCTCGTCTGCAGCAATGGGCTCCTGGCAATATAATGACACATCCTGCGCCAGGGCCGGAGAGTGGCTGGGCTTTGTACAAGATGCTCTCGGTGTCGTAGCGTGACCTTTCCTGCCCAATTAACTGGAATATGGAATTAGCACGTGTTCTTTTCGTAGAGACAAATATGAAGATCGTGTGTAAAGTTCTAGGTGCTCCTCTAAGCCATGAGTTGCCTTTGCTGCTTGAAAGGCCTGGTTAAATGCTGCTATCAGTCAATAAATTGAACAGTGATGCTGCCAATTAAAATTGCCAGCCTTTGATTTGCTCTGTTGAAAGGATTTCGTCCCTTCAGCCTGCAGGAAGTAAACTTTAAAAACCGCTTTGTGTAAATCTCATTTGTCTTCTCTGCCATTCATTTCATTTCCTCTTACTTTTGATGACCCATTTATCTAAAATAAATAGTAGCGTTTTTCCTTATCAGCCACCCCCATAACCACCTACCCAATTATTTGAAGAGTGTTGTCACAATTCACATCCATGGATTCAAATGCTGGGCTCTGACCTCATTTAATGAATCAGGAAGGAGGAGGAATTTGATTATGGAGAGGAGCTCTTATTTAGATACACATTGTAGTAATCAGCATTGATAAGGAGGTGCATTCAAAAACACTGTGAAATTTAAATGGGCATCTAGTAAGATGTACTTTTTTTCTGTTTTTTAATTTATTCTGATTGAACGGAACAAGCAACAAAAACAGCAGTGTCTGCCTCATATCTAAGGATCTCACAGGAGCTTCCTGGTACAATCAATTTTTAGTTCAATGTGACATAAACTGGAAAAGTGTTTTTAACAAAACCTAATATTAGGAGAAATGTACTTCTGTGCTTTACATTTTTATCCTCCTGAAGCATTTCCGAGGATGCAGACAGCATGTACAAGCCAGGGAAGTGGCAAGTGGAACGTGCACGTCTCTCACCTGCCAGGATGGGGCCAGTGGTGGAAAAAAAGTGGAGAAAAAGTTAAATTTTCTTATTGCCCTGTGGTTTGAAAATGGCAGCACTGATAGCTGAGGCTGCAGCAGGTTTGCAAAGGCCGAATGCTGGTTGTGAACAAGGTGTGTTGTAAAAGGTGGTACACCTGGGAGGAGGAAGAGCAGGGCTGGGAGCTAATCCTGGTGCTTGAGCAAGGACTGGAAAAGGAGTTCTGGAGAATGATTGGTGTTGGCTGGGGTGACTGAAGCGCTGCAGAGGTGGGCAAGAAGTGAGGAATTGAAACTCGGTTTATTCAGTGCTCATCCCCAGCTATTGATAACTTGAGCACTGACATTTCTTTGAAATATTTTTATCCCGAGGGTGGCAGCTTTTATTGAAAGTGAGGGGGCTTCTTGAAGCTCTCACTTCAAATTAGAAGAAAAAAAAAGAGTTGGGATGACAGTCTTATGAAGACGGAATGGAAAATAACTTTCCCTCTTGTGTGTGTGCATGTAACTCCAGAATTTCTGTGTAATATTTGGATCAAAATAATCACATAGGCCCAGGTTTCTTCGCGAACAGCAGGCTCCCTTGCTATCGCTAAAAGTGAGATGGTAGAGACTTCTCAATGCCTATTTTTGGCGTTCTTTTTAGGGACCTTGCTGCCAGGAACTGCCTTGTAGGGGAGAACCACTTGGTGAAGGTGGCAGACTTTGGCCTGAGCAGGTTAATGACGGGCGACACCTACACGGCCCACGCCGGAGCGAAATTCCCCATCAAGTGGACTGCACCAGAAAGCCTGGCCTACAACAAGTTCTCCATTAAATCTGATGTCTGGGGTAAGAACTTGCATGGACAAATTAATGCAGATTTTAGTCTTCTTTTCCAGGGCTGTGAAATGGGGCTGTTGTGGAACATTTTGGGGGGGAGCAGCAGGTTCCCTGGTTTGAGCCAAGTTGTTCTCTGAGCTTGTCAGAGTGCAGGAGCTACTCTCAGCTTGGGCAGTCTCAGAGCAGAGCACAGAGAATGCCAACCTGATTTTATGTATTTGAATTTTTGTTGGCAAATACAGAATTAAAAAATACTGTAGTGTTTATAGAAATGTATGAAATGGGGCTGGAGGGCACCAGTGCTACTGCCTTGATGGAGTTCTGGCACAGGACTATGAAGTCATGCATTGTTATATAGCCAAAAACTTTCAAACTACTTCAAGGAGTAAAGAATCTGGTTCGTTTTATGTTAAAAAGAAATAATTATGTGTGTATCTGTCTAGTGATAGCTCCAAGCTCGTCTTTCTGCATTTTAAAAGAATAATCTTTGGAATGAGATGAGGAGAAGCAGAGGGAAAATTTGATGACAAATGGTTATTGAAGAGCCCTGAAGTGCTGGTGATAAGAGTAGGCTTAGCTAAATGGAGCTATATGGTATCAAATCTGACCACAGAAAATCTCACTGTACTTTTATCAGCCTTTCTTTGGGTTTTATATCTCTGCCATAGCTGTTGGTCAAATTCTCAAAAGTCCCCACTGACATGAGATAGAAGTTTGTGGAATGTGGTCCCAAAGGCACTTGGAAAATGATATCCTGAGCATGTTCTATATATAAACCAACAGACAGTAGTGAAGCAGAGAGGAAGTTTTCTGCAGTTTGAGGGGAAAATGTGCAGAGAAGGGTTTTATGTTGAAGAAACTTTTAGGTAGATGGCTGATGTAAAATGTTTTGTAGATGGAGGAGGAAAAGCCAGAACAGCCTCCCAAGGAGTATGTGATTGCTGAGCAAGGTGTTTCTGCTGCTTTGGGTTTCCATGTGGTGTTGGCTGCTGAGTATCTGCCTGTCTTAGGGTGTTGCTGTACTGCTGTGGTGGCTGCAGGATCCCTGTTGCATTTCAATAGCAGGGGAGGAAAGATGCCAAAGGAAAACGGGGTATCTTTAGTTAGGGTTAATGTAACCTTGGGAAGCACATTTGGGGCAGTGAACTTGGGGAGCTCATCAGAGATCAGCTGTCCCCGGAGGCCAGGGCTGCTGCTGGGCACGCCAGGGTTTAGATGTTTTCACCTCACTGCCTCAAGACAGCAATCAAAGAAAATTGTGCACAGAAATGTCTAATGTAAATTGCCCTTGGTGGCGTTGCCATGTAATGTGATGTGATTTCCTTACTTATGCAGAATTGTAATCGCTTTCTCTTCAGGTTAAGAACAGAATAGGGTGACTGAACTAATTACATGCAGGTTGTTGAACTGGTGTTGGGTTTATTCAGCGTGCCTGACTCCTGGGTTAGCTGCCTGACCCCGCTGCTGACCTGCATCCCCACTGACTGCTGCCACTTGAATGCCTTGCCTGTTCCAAGACCCGTTTTGTGCTCTCCTTTTTCCTGTTCAGCTTTCCCTGGGACCAAAATGTCTCACCCTCGCTGTATCTCATTGGTAGCAACTGCTGAAACTTTCCTCTCACTGCTACCTCCCAGATTTCCCTCCTAGACCACACTACAGCTAAACAAGGGCACCCCAAAAACACTGAGCTATTAAACTGTGCGGGTCTTCCGGGGAGAGGTTGCAAATGAGAGGAGCTGTCACATTGAGGGAGCGACTGCAGTGCAGCAGTGAAGCGGTTTCAGCTAATCCACTGTGAAGTCTCTTAATTGTGCCTCTAATAGGACTTGAAGGATCTCAAGGCGTTCAGGTTTGAGACAACTGATACATTGAAAATTAGTCTAATTCTACCCTGTCATATCGCAGGAGGCTTGTCTGTGCTGACGGAGAGGCTTGTTACGCTTCTTTAACATTTAAGCTGCTGCTGAGCATGGGATCTGAGCCACCCAGAGCGAGCTGGTCTGAGTGTGCAGCGCTGTTTAGGGACTACTCCCACTAAACATCCTCTCAAATTCAAGATGAAAACAAAGCTTATTGATTTTTTTTCCTCCCTTTTTATTTTTTTCTTCCCTCTTGTTCTCTACTGCAGCCTTTGGTGTTCTGCTGTGGGAAATTGCAACCTACGGTATGTCCCCTTACCCTGGGATTGACCTGTCTCAAGTCTATGAGCTGCTGGAGAAGGACTATCGTATGGAGCGTCCTGAAGGCTGTCCTGAGAAAGTTTATGAGCTCATGAGAGCATGTAAGTGTTTCTTAGCCCTGCAAATGCTGCTTTTTAGCTCTGCAGGGGTGCAATAAAAGCACTGTTCTCTGGCTATGTACAGCAAGGCGCGAGAACCCCCTGCCAGTTGCGGGGAAGGTGCAGTGCTGCGTGGAAGTGTTTGGGTAAAACTGCTTTCCCCAGAGGATGAACACGCTAGGAGACCAGCTGTTCATCTCCACTGGGAGCCCACAGGCCCGGAGAGGAGATTTGTTGTGGATCTCAATGCTTCCTTTGTCTCCCTTTTCCTGACAACTTAAAGAAAAGCTTGTGCTGCAAGGATGAAGCAGGAGCTTCATTTGGCTTCTTGCGGGGCTGACTGTGACTCTTCACTGTGGCCTTTTGGTGCGTGACTCAGTGCCCTGCACTTTTCCCCAGCAGCGCTCAGCACCTACTGTCACACACTGACACCAAAACCTGATTTAGGGAGTGCTGGGTGTCTGCAGCTGTCACTGAGCCAAAGTGGTTGCAGACACCCAGCACCCTGTAAATCAGATTTCCATGTCAGTGTTTTATCTCAGTGTATTGGAAGGGAACTGTGATTTCTGGCTCCTCCTGGTGCAGGGGACTGAGTGTCTGCTGCTGGAGGGGAGTTTTGAGTGGTGATGTGGTGTTTTTTTTCAGGCTGGCAGTGGAGTCCTTCTGATAGACCGTCCTTTGCTGAGATCCATCAGGCCTTTGAAACGATGTTTCAGGAATCCAGCATATCAGATGGTATGTCTGGGTCCCTGTGGGACCAGCAATTCCAGGGGTGGGGAAAGAGCTGACTGCATCCTTAGCTCTGCCTGTTATTCATAGACTGCTTTGCAGCAAAACTCGGTCCTGTGTTATGTTACCTGGTATAAATGATGTAGAAAACAGTTATTTGTTTACATGTGGGGTTTTTTTTCTGGGCAGACATATAATTTTGAAGGGCTAGATGGCTGAATAACCCCAAGGAACCCCTATTTTGTGTTGTCTGCTTTTCTTTTGTGCTGTTAATTCCAAACAGAGCAGTAGTTTTTTCTCTTAGGTTGATTGCAGTGATTGTTTTTCTTCTGTGCATTGCAGAGGTGGAGAAGGAATTGGGAAAGAAGGGCATGAGGAGTGTAGTGAGCAATTTCCTCCAAGCCCCAGAGTTGCCAACCAAAACGCGAACATCGAGGAGAGCTGCTGAAAGCAAAGATGCCAACGAGAGCTTGGAGACTGCACATGCTCGAGGCCAGGGGGAATGTGGTAGGTTTTAATTAAAGTCATTATTCCTTCAGGAAATACGGGGGGAAACGAAACGCACATCTAGCTCCAGGCCTTCACGTAGGCAAGGCTGTGCCTAATAACAGGTGCCATCTCTCTGTACCAGCGCTGTGTTTCTGGGTGACAGGCTGCTGAGTTTGCTGTCCTGGGTCCAGAACTCCTTTTATTAGTTTTTGCAAAGGTAGGTTGTTAATTCTGGGACTAGATACACACAGCAGCTGGGAGTGTGAATCCTTAACTGGCTGAGGGACTGGCGCTCTCCCTGCCGTTGCTTAGAGAAGCCCTCAGAGTTCTTTTGACTTAATGGCTGTTGCCTGCAGCTCCCCAAAGACCAGAGCCTGAGCACGGAGCTCTCTGATCATATCCTCTTCCCATTCCCTGGCAGGAGCTATCAGAGGGATCTCCCACTACATCTGAGTGCTGGGTAATCTGCTGTGTTCAAGCCACTTTACACTACCACACTGCATAATTTAAAGCGGGGTGATAGCTAGGGTTTAGCAAGCCCCATAAGGGAGTTTTCTTCACTGTTCCATCCTACCAGATTTGTGCTTGCAGCTCAGAAGAGCATTACTCTTGGCAGGCACCAAATATAATTTCAGCGAGGGACAAAGAGGTATTTACAGGCTCTTCCATAAAATTAAACTTCCAATCAGTTTCTTCAGGCACTTACCTTCCATTCCAAGGTAATAAAAGCAGTGGTAAAAGGTTGAATGAGTACAGGAGATTTGTATCTAGCTCTGTGCTTGAAAAATAAGAATGTAAAATGAAATAAATAAGAATGTAAAATGAAATACAGTGGGGTTTTTTCCAGCTCCTGTTGAGGCTGCCTCTTCTGACCATTCCTGTATGGCACTCCCCAGGCAGGCCTGCCAGGCCGAGGGCCTGAAGGAGAGCCACACAAGAACACACACAGACACAGCAGGAGAGAGAGCAGGAAGAGAGGGGGCAGAGCCCTCCGACTTTATTTATATGTTTTCACACATCACTGTGGATTGGAGGTAGAAATCNCCATTCCTGTGTCTGACCTTTTTTATGTAGTGTCAGATTCACCCAGCAGTACATGTTTCAGTAACCAGTGTACATCTAGGCAAAGGCGGGGGGGAAAAAGAGGGGATTTAAAATGTTGGCAGAAGAAAGTATCAGTGACTCAGGAAGGAAGGTTATTTACCTTATATAGGAAATATAATTGCCTATTATTGCAAGCTTTTGAAGTAAAATAATTTCATTTAAATACTTGAGGGCTTTGAGAAATTCAAGTACAGCGGGCATAATATGATTTTAACATTATGCTGGGAATCATTTCACTCTTTACTGTGAAAGAAATTTTTTCACAATAAAGTTTTATTGCAGTTTCCCTTCCAATTGTCAATGTTTCCATAGCAAGTCTAGCAGCTGGAAGCTGATCCTCGGTGCTAGCTGCTAGTTTTCTCTGGGTTTCTGCAGCTCCACTGTGTCTGTACTCAGTAAGGCCATGGCCTGGCTCTTCTGGCTGTCCAGGTCCCCCTGAGTCCTGTGGGAATGGTGTAACTGCAGCATTCCTGTGCAAACGTGTTATCCTCTCAGAAGTACACAACTATTTGTTTTCAAATTCTCTCCCCTCAACTAAAATCCATTCCTCAGCCAAAATCCTACCCATGGCATGATGATCACCAGTTTGTGACTAAGAAGCATCCTTTCTTATGACTCTGCTTCATCTCCCTTCTTGCTGCCTAGTCAAGCTGTAAATGTATATGCTGCCCTGCAGGCATTCCTCCTTTGGATTAGAATGCCATTGGAGTGCCTGGCCTAGGAACGAGGCCCTCTGTCAGTCAAACACAGAGACCTTCAGGACTCTGTATGAATTTATTATAAGCCATTATTCATTTTTAAGTACCGCTTGTAAGTGGAGAGAGGGTCACCCCATCGCTTCCCTCTGCGGCAGTGCTGCTGAAGGAGGCTGGTGCTGCCCCTTTTCTCTGTTGCTTTACAAAGCTGAGCATCCTCACAGTGGTACAACCTGAAGTGTCACGTCGTGATCTCGATTTCTGCTCATGAAACTGTTATTTCCATTCCCCACAAAGGATGACATCAGGAAAATGAACGAGGAGCCTGGGGACGGAGGTGGGTTACAGAGGTGCCTTATTAATTCAGAGGGTCAGCGATTCAAAAGACAGCAATAGCACAGGGACTGAAGCAAAGGCTTCTTCGTATTTATCTTCTTCACAGTGTGAAGTTTAGACAAGTCTCCAGATGTCAGGATGGGAATCTGAACACAAACATGTAGTGTTTGTGTGTCGCTCTTCCAGTCAGAACCCACAGGGAAAGTAGCTTGGCAGCCACCTTAGGAATGGATGGATGCAGGATCACAGACCACGTTCAGTCCAGGCTTGAGTGTGGCTGCACACACTTTATTTCTGCTCTGAAGCTGTGTTTGTTTAGAGAACCTGTACCTTTTGGAGGTGCTGCAGTGGTTTGATCTGTAAGAAAATGGGTTACTCTGGCTCTTGGAGCAACGCTCAAAAACTCTTTTTCTTTTCCCTTGCAGACCCCCTGGATCATGAACCTGCTATTTCTCCCTTGCTCCCACGGAAGGAGAGGGTGGCCCTGGAGAGCAGTTTGAATGAAGATGAGCGGCTGCTTCCGAAAGACAAAAAGCACAATCTCTTCAGTGCCCTGATCAAGAAGAAGAAGAAAACTGCCCCTACTCCTCCGAAACGGAGCAGCTCCTTCAGGGAGATGGACGGGCACTCGGAGCGCAGGGCGGGCGGGGAGGAGGAGTGCAGGGATGCTGGGAATGGAGCCTTCATTGCCCCCCCTGCAGACACAGCCGACCCCTCCAAGTTCCAGAGCCCAAGCAATGGGGCTGGTGTCACCAACGGGGTCGTGGCTGGGAACTCTGGGTTCTTATCTCCCCACTTACGGAAGAAGTCCAGCACCATGAGCAGCAGTCGAGGGGTGGCTGGTGAGGAGGAGAGCGGTTCCAACTCCAGCAAGCGTTTCTTAAGGTCCTGCTCAGCCTCCTGTGTGCCCCACGGAGCGAAGGACACAGAGTGGAAATCCGTGACTCTGCCTCGGGATTTGCAGTCCACGGGACGCCAGTTTGATTCCTCCACTTTCGGGGGGCACAAAAGCGAAAAGCCAGCGCTGCCTCGGAAGCGGGCGAATGAGGCCAAGACTGACATTGCTGTCAGGGGAACAGTGACCCCTCCTCCACGGCTGCTTAAGAAGAATGAAGAGACCACTGATGACGTGTTCAAGGATGCAGAGTCGAGCCCTGGCTCCAGCCCTCCCACCCTGACGCCAAAACTCGGCCGTAGGCAGCCTGCTGCCCCTCCTTCCTCCAGCGGGCTCCACAAGGACGATGGAGTCAAATCCAGTGCCTTAGGTACCACTGTGATGATGGAGCAAGGTTCTGCTGCCAAACCCAGCCCTGCTGGGTTCGTGGGGACCAGCAAGGCTTCCTCTGAGGAGCCACGCCTGAGGAGGCTCAAGCAGACCTCGGAGTCGGCAGGGAAGGACAAAGGGAAGTTATCGAAGCTGAAACCAGCCCCTCCACTCCCACTGTCTTCATCCTCCATTGCCAAGCCTGGGAAGGTTTCTCACAGTCCCAGCCATGAAGCAGCAGCAGATGTGGTGTCTGGGCCGAAATCCAAACAGTTGACTCAGGTTGGAGAGGCTGCAGGCAGTGATGCTGTCAAGCCAAACCAGTCAGGGGAAGGTGTGAAAAAGCTGGGGATCCCCTCTGTACCAAAGCCACAGTCCTCTGCAAAGCTGCTGCTGAGCACAGCAACCCCAGCTGCCTCTTCCTCATCCATACCCTCTGCCCCAGGCGGGGACCAGACATCATCCACAGCCTTCATCCCCCTCATTTCCACCAGGGTCTCGCTGCGGAAGACCCGGCAGCCCCCAGAGAGGATCGCCAGCGGCACCATCACCAAAGGGGTGGTGTTGGAAAGCACCGAGGCTCTGCGGCTCGCCATCAGCAAGAACTCGGAGCAAATGGCCAGCCACAGCGCCGTCCTGGAGGCTGGCAAGAACCTCTACACCTTCTGTGTGAGCTACGTGGACTCCATCCAGCAGATGAGGAACAAATTTGCCTTTCGGGAGGCCATCAATAAGCTGGAGAACAACCTGCGGGAGCTTCAGATCTGCCCAGCGACGGCTGGCAGCGGCCCTGCGGCCACCCAGGACTTTAGCAAACTGCTCAGCTCAGTGAAAGAAATCAGCGACATTGTTCAGAGGTAGCAAGAAACCAGGCTGAAAAAACAAACAAGTGAGTCAATCAATCACAATGGGCCAAAGCCAACTGTGCAGAGAGTAACATGTGGACTGACCAAGGAGCGGGGCTGAGCCAGGGACGCAGACTGTGAATGGACGCCCCAGCTCCGAAGGGCAGGGCTGTGTTCAGCAGGCACTTCCCACCCTCTGAACTCAGATTCCCTGTGTTTCATATACTTGTAATCGTCTTATCTGTGGAGTTCTTGCCTTGTGGACTACAAGTCTAAATGCTGATGTCACACCATGCCTTTTTATTAATATTTTATTGTTCTGGACAGACCATTAAGACTGAAGCCAGACTGGTGGACACTGAGATGCCATCCTCCTCAGGAGGACTTTGTACTGCATTTTTGTCCCCCCCCTCTGCCCCCCTGTTCATGAGGATGAGTGTTTGGATAGCAATACACCCACTGCATTTCTTGGGAGGGCTTGCCCAGCACGTGCCCTTGGCCCAAGTCTGACATTTAACTGACACTAATGTTGCAGATTTGGTGCTTGGGAGGGAAGGGGGAAAAGTTATTAATGTAAGGTTTTTTTAATGACAGAATGCTACAAGTGATGATTGCCCAAATTCTTCCTGTGATTCCACCTGCTACCCCTCGTTTCTGTGTTTTCAGTAGTTTCTCAATGTTGTTGAGCTCCAGTGAATTGCTCGGGCTCACAGCACCCGCTGATGTCACAGCCAAGGAGCCTGTTTGAGCATCTCCCTTGGCAGCAGAGCGGGCCTGGAGAAGGTCTGGAGGAGGATGTGCTGTGGCACTCTTGTGATGTCTGACACGAATCAGGCTGGTGTTGGGGTGAGGGCTGCAGAGCTGGGGCAGCTGGGAGGGTGGCAGTGGGAAGGGGTGGCTTGGGGTGAGCTCTGAGACACCGCTCCAGCACACAGCAGCCATTCCAGCTAAGCCTGCACAGCACGGTGGGTGAGAATGGCCATGTCTCCAGCTGAATTTCCAACTTTCTGTTTTGTGAAGGGAGATGGAGCCTGGCCTCCACCCTCCTGCAGAGCTCTGCGCTTTGAGGGGCTATGGTGCCTGTCTTTCTGTGCCACTGGAACCCCGGGAGGAGCTCCAGTGACAGTACTTGGGTTAAAAGCATTTCTACCTTCATGCCAGTGTGGTTCCACCCAGCAGCACACAAGGATCTGTGAAGGCTGCAGACACCTCTCTTGGGTGCATCTCCTGAGGAAAGTGCCACGACATGCTGACAGCAAGGCTCCTGGCCTTCCTTGCCCAGCTCCTGTGACCTTCCCAATTAATGCTGGGAACTAACTGTGACTCGTGACAATAGTGAAAGAAAAGGTTTAGGGCTATTAACAGTGCAATTTAACTCCTCTTAACCGTTCCAAACATGAGAGAAACACATTTGCCATTTTCCGTTCCCCTGTAACTCGTGGCCCCTCTTGTGTATCTTTAACACTAATTGCCTTCAAATGTATTTTATGCTGTTCTCTTTGGAACTGTTTGTTTTGTATATGATTTCTAGTAGTTCACTCGTGTGTGTTCACGCCACTTCTCGCCCTCACAAACAGCCATGACTTAACACGTGACAAACGTTCAAAAGAAAATACACACTTCTGCCACAGGCTGCCTTTAAAAATGTAAGAAAACACCCAGCCCTTGGATTGTCTCTTTCCTGGAGGTACTGTTTTTACTTTGATAACATATTGTGCCACTATATTATACATTTGTATCTCGTTATTACACACTTTTGTAGACTTGTCTTTTTTACAGTGTGTAAATAGCTCTGTCCTTCATCTCTGTGATACTTAAGGGGGTCGTTTCCCCTTTAATTTAGTCCAGTACAGATTGTTTCTGTACACGACTTTCAATTCTTTCTTCTCTCTCTCTCTCTATTTTCCATTTTTTTGATTTGTTTTTTATTCCAGTCTCTCTTGCGTAGTATATTTAAAAATAAATCAATGTTGAGGAAAACTTGTGTTTGTCTGTTAGTGAGGCTTTTCCAACCCAGTTAACTCCCCTTAGACTCCACATCCAAACGCAGGAGTTCCCTGTGACCCTTCAGCACAGTGGGATGGTCAGAGCCAGGCCAGCAGCCCCTTTCCGTGTGCTTTTGATCTGGCTCTGAAAAGTCAGGAGAGAAAAGAGATGCACAGAGTAAAGACTGTGTCATCACCTCTTTTGAATCAAAGACTTCGATGTTGTCTTCAAGGAGATTTAAATCTGAGATTTGACTAAACTTTTCCTCTCTTAATGGTTTGTATTCAGTAATTCAGCAGCTGTTGTGTTTTCCTCCTCCTCTGCTGTGAAATGACCCATGACTTTCTCTCCTCATACAGTTCCCTCCCTCGTTTCTGGTTGCCCATTCTTATTTTCTGTTTCTCCTCAGCCTTTCTAGTAAATCCTGGGGGAGGGACGTTTCCAGGGACTGAGCAGCCTCTAAAATGAGCCACTGCCTTGATTAATGGAGATGTTAAAGACTAAAAAAAGGATGAGGAGGAAACAAGGGCAGATGACGGTGGTGTGCCCGAGGTCCCACAGTTTCACAGTGATGCTTTAGGGTTATAACCCAGCTCTCCCCATTTCTAATCCCCTCAACAAGTCCCTGGTGAAATCTCTGGGTCCTGGCACTGGGATCTGCACTCCTGGGCTTGGGGGACAAGGCTCATTGAAACCTTGGCTTGCTGTGACGGGGACTGCGTTGGGCTGCTCCTGGTGAGGCTGGAGAAGGTGAGGGGAAGCAGGAGGATGCACTGGTGAGTGTAAACACAATTAATGGTGAGTATAAACACAACTAATGGCTGGCACTTGGCACTGCATACGCTGCAGTGAGCGGAGCCGCAGCACTCTGGGAGTTGTGGGTGGGATTGTGACCAAGACCCTGGCAAAGGTTGGTGTCCAGACTTGGATATGAGGAGTAGCTGTGGCTGAGGGGAGGTGGAGCAGCTCAACCTGCCCCTAACTGCAATCACTCCTGGTGATCTCCATCTCTGCTGGCTCAGGGACCAGTCCATGGTGCCGTGGGAAGGCAGAGGCCGTTTGACCTGGCTGGGGAAAGCCCCCGGATCTGAGGTGTTGGGAGTGAGAGAGAGGGGATTAAAGGCTAAATTTAGCTGAGTACAGTAGGAGTTGATTTAACAGATCGATGCATTTAACAGTTTGATTGCTCCAATTTTCAAGGCTATTGAGCTTGAAAGTGAGAGTGCTCTGGGGGAAAAATAGCTGTGTTTGTGGTTTTGTTTTGGTTTTCCTGTCTTTGAAATTACAATGTTCACTCTTTTAAGTTTTGCTTTAATGTCATCTTGCCTTTTGTTGGGAAGTTGCTTGTCACAAGATGTGAAGTGTGGTCAGTGTTTTACGCTCACTCTTTTTCTCACAAACCTCATGTTTTTATGGTCAGGCTGGGCCAGCAGCACTCTTGGGTGTGCAGGAACACCTCCTGTGCCCTGGGATGGTCAGGGACAACCCACAGCCTCTCCCTTGGCTGACTTTCCTCCTTCCACAGTTGAAAAGACACCTAAGCACAGTGTCACCTCTGAGGAGAGGGTTCCTGTCATCACCTGTGCATCCAAAAGCGGGCTGGCAGCAGAGCAGAACACACTCCTGGTCCGAGAGTGAGCCCTGAGCTGGGGGTGCTGCTGAGAATGATGCTCCTGGATCAATTCCGGGTCAGTCCTGATGCCTTGGCAGTGCCAGTGCCCCTGAAGCTGTGGGTGAGGGACAGCCCTTGGTGATTTCAGTGTTGAGGCTGGGCTCAGAGCTGTGCTCCCTGGTAGTGCTGCTCCCTGCTCAGTGGCAGATCCAGCTCAGCAGAAAGCTGACCTGCAAACCAGGCTGTGCTGAGCGTTTTCCTGGCAGTCACCCCCCTGTTGAGGGTTCTGTATTTGTCCTACCATCTATTCTGCTGGTAAAGGTCTCACCTGTGCTCCTGGAGCCTGCATGACCCAGTTATGATGCACAGAGTCCCTCGGACACAATTAAACCAGGCTTTTCCTCTGCAGAGCATCCTTTGGGTTTCTGGGATTCGCTGTTCCTGTTGTGTGTGTTTGTAGTGCTGCACGTCTGCCCGGGGTGGAGGAAAGGTGAGGGGCAGCCCCTGGGAATGGAGCAGATGAGCAGAGGCCAGGGCAGGGCCAAGGATTGTGCCTGGGCAGGGCAGCGGAGGTTAACAGGGTGTTCCATGGAGGGTCCCAGCAGTGGTGGCAGTGTCTGTCAGCTCTGCTGTCTCCGTCCGCTGGCCGTGTGTGGAGAAACCCAGGGCCTGTTTGATGCAGCTCCTCACAGATTGGTGTGGGTGGGTTCCAAGCTCTCCACCTCTCAAAGGTGTTCAGGGTCTGGCTGTCCCCTCGGGAGCTGCTCCCCTCCTCAGGAAGAGGGGAACTGGGAAGGGGTGTAGCTTGCTGTGGGAGCTGGGTGGGAGATACCGTGTCCAGTGTGCACGGGTGACCTTTGCAGCCCTTCAGGGGTCGTTCTCGGCATGTTCCCCCGTCCTTCCTCCCAGCCACACCCCCAGGCTCCAGGCAGTTATTTTCCATTCACTTTCACCTCCCCTCCTCAGCATTAATCACCAAGGAGCAGTAATCAAGAGCCTGGAACTCTGCCTCTTCGCAGGCACACCAGGCACCCTAAGGTGTGCTCAGGGATGCCATGGCCCCTCACCTGCCCAGTGTCACAGCCTGGAAGGAGCCCCTTTCCTGACAGAGGGTGAGGAGGGTGATGGCATTGCCCTGCTGGCACCTCAAGGAGCCCTGAGGCGTGGGGGCTGAGCCCAGCTCTGTCCCACCTGCCAGGTAAGTGCTCCACTTTTCCGTGAGTTCTCCAGAGGTTATTGCACATCAATCAAAGCCTCGTTATGTGTGTGCTTTTATGAGGCTGTTCTGAGCCTGTTCCTCTCCCGGACCTGAGTGCAGGAGCCCAGGCGTCCCCGCAGCCACAGCACTGCCCAGCAGGATTCCTTTCCCTTTCCGCAGCAGTCGGTGCCACTTTCCCCTGCAATGATCCATCACGGCAAAGCCAGGGATTTACCGGCCCTCGCTAACCCTGAGTTACTCCAAAACTCTTCCCCTTCCTCCCTTCCATCCCTCCCCCCGACTCCAGCGCAGGGTAAAATTGATCAGTGCGTGTTTATTGATGGTTTCAACACTCGAAAGGAAGGGGTGGGGGGAAGTCGTTGCCATGGAAACGTCGATAAAGCTCCGTCTGCGCTGCGCGATGCGAGCGGCGCCTGCGTCCCCATCCGAACGGGGGGACTTTGCTGGGGCAGGAATTGAGAGGGATCAGGAGGGTTTGGGGGTGCCTGGGGTGGGCTCAGCCACCCTGGGTGCCGTCCGTGCTGCTGTGCTCCGCAGGGTGAGCCGGTCAGGGATGCAGGGGAAGGAAATGCCCTCCCTCACCTTCGCAGCCGGCGCCGTCCTCGCGTGAGGGCCAAATCCTGGCATCGTCCGTGTCCCTGCAAAGCCGGAGCCCCTCCTGTCCTGCACCCTGCCTGCCTGAGCCCAGTCCTGTGCCTCCATCGCTCCTCCCTGGCCCTGCTGCCCCACGGCTGTTTCCCCTGGGTTCCAGCTCCTCCATTCAGCCTCAGTCACCGCTCCTGCTGCCAGAACAACTCACGCAGCACTGCATTAAGTGGTCTGTCTGCTTGATGGATATTACAATGCACCTCTTGCAGCCTGATTTAGGGTTTTTTTTAATCTTTTTACTCCCCCAACCAAGTCCTGCCACGGTCTCTGATTTTTGAGGGTGCAATTTAGCGCTTGCAAATCATCTCCCGGCTCGTTTTTGTGCCTGCAATGAAATATCAGCAGTGGCTCAGTGTGTAAGTTGCCGTCAGTGCCTGCAGCAGGTAGTTAGAGCTCTGATTGCTGGTACCTCTGGCAGGGACAGAGAAAACACTGGCATTGGCACAGCTAAATCTGCCCAAAGGAGGGGAAGGCAGTGGCTGGGTAGTGGGGCTCTCCCTGTGTCACCATGGCTGTGCTGGTTTTTGGGGTTAATGGTTCCCAAAGCTGCACCACTGGTGACCCACTCAACACTTTCAGTGGCCCTGGCAGGTGCACAGGTCCTTGTTTCAGTCCTTCTGCACCCAAGTTCCACAGCAGCTGCAGCTGGGAATAGGCGGTGATGGGTCCAGGAAGGCTTTAGGAAGGGCCAGGCTGTCAGGCAGGAGCTGGGGTGGTGTGACAAGGACGTTGAAGGTCGCTTTTCTCACCCTGGTGAGGAGTCTGGGGGTCAGGGCACGAGCAGGGCGGTGGGGCTGTGGCAGGACGGGTGATGCCAGGGCAGGTTTCTGTGCTCACATTAGGGATTGTTAAGGACAAGGTTTTCTCAAACCCCGCTGCTCTGCCCTGGTTTCGCAGGCAGGAGCTGCCTCGTGTGAGAGACATCTTGACACGAAGCAGAATTTGCTGCCGGAGGGACTTCTCCTTAATAGGCAGGAGAGCAGAAACTCAGTGGAGAGCTCCGAGGGACCCTCTCCTCCCTGACAGCTGGCCCTGGACTACAGGCAGTCCCTGGGGACTGTCACCACCAGGACTATCCTGCTGTAACCCTCCAGCCTGGCTGCCTGGCCCTACTGCCCATCCCCGTTGTGCCTTCCCTGCCCTCTGCCCATCCCCGTGTGCCATCCCTGCTCTCCACCTATCCCCTTGTGCCTTCCCTGCTCTCTGCCCATCCTCGTGTGCCATCTCTGCCCTCCACTTGTCCCCGTGTGCTATCCCTGCTCTCCACCTGTCCCCGTGTGCCATCCCTGCCCTCTGCCCATCCCCGTGTGCCTTCCCTGCTCTCTGCCAGCCCTGCAGCAGCAGAGACCCAGCCCTGGGCCCTTTCCCGGTGCCCCAATAAAAGCCGTGAGTGACCAGGGAAGGGATTTGGTGATTTCTCTTTAAGGCACCCTCCTCTTCTTTCATTACATCGGTCGGGAACAGGGATGGGAGATCTAGAGCAGAGCTGGGAGTGGAGCAAACGCAGCGTCCCCCTCCCCAAGACATCCCCAGCAGCAAAACCCCCCAATACCCTTTTGTCCGAGCAAACCCAGGTGAGACGGAAGGGAAGGACGGGACGGGGCGACCCGCAGGACGTGGGGAATCAAGTCCAAGCTCTCATCTCCCAAAGCGGAAGGTGAAGCCGCCCTTTTTCCTGTTGTATCCGTTGATCTCCTCGGCGAGGTTGCCCAGGGTGCCGCTGCGCTTCTCCCCTCCGATGGGCAGCAGCTCGGGGCCGCCCCGCCTGCCCGGCCGCTGCCCGGCGCCGGCCGTGCCGTATCCCCGCAGCTCCCGGGCGATGCTCAGCAGCGCATCCAGCTCCTCGCTTCGCCTCCGCTTCGCCCCTGCCCTCCAGCCGGGACCCCGGCCCTCCGCCGCCGCTTGCCAGCCGGCGCCGAGCAGAGCCCCTTCCCCGGGGTCTCTGGGCTCCCACCGCTCGCCGGGAGGGAAGCAGGCTCCCAGGCTCAGGAGGAAGAGGCAGGACAGCGAGTAGGGTGCTCTCATCTGGGGGAAGCACGGGAAGGGAGAGGAAGGTCAGGGAAGCACCGAGCATCCTCGGGCTGCGGCAGCAGCACGGGCTTGTTCCACGCTTGTCTAAGGGGGCTGTTTCTCCTCTGCCAGACCCAGGGGCACTCAAGCCCCTTCCCAACACCTCTTAGCCCGGAGGCTTCACTTCGGGCTTCACTCCCCACCTTCACACCTTTTCTCTGTTCTGCTCTCCCCCTTTTTGCACCCCGTCCTGGGGTCTGGGAGTGCCGGTGGATCCCCAACTGCTTCCCACCGGCTTTGCCTCCTCCCTGGCTGTGCTGCCCATCGAGGCAGGGGTGTAAAGCAGGGACAGACAGACAGACAGACAGACAGACACATGGCCAGCAGTCACTCACCTCTGCGCCTCGGCGCTGCCCGGTGCTGCCAGCCCTGGCACCTCTCTGTCCACCCTGTGTCCAGCTGAGCGGCCAGCCCGCCTTGGGCTGTTAAATAGCCACCAGCGCTGATTGCCACTTCACCCCTTGGACATGTGGCCACAGAGAGAAGGGGTGGGATCCTCTGGGAGGGGGCTGAAGAGGGGGACAGAGGGGACAGGGGTTGGTGGAGTTGCCACAATGGGCGCGCGGCAACGCCACTCATTAGCGCGCCGCCTTCGTTTGCTGCCTCATTTGGAAGAGCAGCTGGGAGCTGGCCTTGTGTCCCTGGCCGTTGTCAGGGATGTTGCTGCGAGGGAGGGTCAGGTCTGGGGGCACAGGTGTGTCCCCTCTCTGGCTGGCGTGTCCTTGTTGGGGGTCCTACACATACGTGACTGAGGTGGGTGCTCAGGCACCACGGGAGACCCCTGCACCCCCAAACCCACCCAGGGCCTGGCCCCACATGGGCACCCCCAAGTGCTCCCACCCTCCCTGGTCAGTGCAGCCAGCAGTGCTGGAACATGGTCCCCAGTGCACCCTGCCCTCCCCTCCAGGTTCTGGCCTGTGGCAGAGTGGGATGTGGGGTGGGCAGCAGGAAGGGACTGGGGACATCGCTCAGTGCTCTGTCCATCGGAGCAGGGAGCAGGTCCCCTTGGCACAGACACCTGCCACCCTCCCGATCCCAGCCCCAGGGCACCCCAAGGTCCCCCAGGGCCTGGATTTGGGCTGGAGCCTTGGGAAGCTTCCTCTGCCCCCTGGGTCTCCCCAGCTCTTGTTTTGCAGAGTGGTTTCAGTGTGGTGAGTGAGTTCCCAGGGATGCCATGAGCCTGGCACGGGGAAGGAGCCATCACCCCAGCACAAGGAGGAGCTGCAGTGTCACTCCCTTGGCTGTCACCACAGGAGGTCCCTCCGGCTGTGTCCCCGCACTGTGCCAGCTGTCACACAGTGAGTAACGATGAGATCCTTTTATTCAGGAGTTTAGAAAGTCCACATGTACAGTTGGACACACTCACACACGACCTAGACTTCACGGCACTGCTACACACCACGGCCTGGCCCAGGGCTTCTCTGGGAAGGTTCATGGCCATTCCCCAGACCCCCGGTCACCCCTGCCCACCCCTCTCCAGGGAGGTGTCACCACGGATGGGTTTAACCTAATCTGGGGCCATGGAGCGATGCGTGAGCTCTTGGGAATAATCCTGGGAAATCCTGCGTCCTGGCATGGATTAAATACCTCTCGTGCAAGTCAAAACAAAGTCTTTGGGGGGTCCCGGGTGACACAGGCAGTTACACAGGGGTGTGCTACCGACAAACCGACGTACAACGTTCCCTCCCCGGTGTGGCAGGACACCAGCGGAGGGGTCTGGGGAGAGGATGGGCCTTCCCACCCGGCACATGGCTCCATGTGCATTCCTGCCCAAAGCATCAGAAAACCCAGCTACAGCTAATCCACCAAAATAACTGATCGAAAGGTAAGGATGGGTGCAGGCAGGACCCTTTCCAGAGTGGTCCAGTGGAACACAGGAAGCTGTCAGGGCTCCTGCTGTTGTGCTGAGAAATGCCACTGCTGAGTTCCCCCAATTCCCATTGTTCCAGAAAGCCTGACCAGCTGCTCCAGGCGTGGATGGAGTGAGTAGAGCTGGTGCCTTCACTCAGAGCTCATCCTCACCTGAGGGCTCTGAAGAATCTCTCTGGCAGAGTAAAAAGCTGTGATGGCCCCAGTGCATCATTTGTCCCCGTTTCCCTGGCAGGGCAGACAGACAGGGGCTCACCCAGTAGGTGAGAGAGCTTGTCCAGCACAACGTCTGAGGTGGGGAAGGCTTAAAAAAAAGAAGAATCACAGAGGGAAGTACAAACCTGGCACAGTTGGGAAGCTGAGCCTTTGATCTCCCCATGCTTTAAGCCCCCTTGGAAATGGGGACAGCAGGAGTTTCACTCCCCTCCTCAGTCTATCCGTCTGTCCCATGGTATTTCTTGGGCCAGGGCTCTGCTGCAGCACAGGCAGAAAATGACGTAAAGGGTGTCAGGGTTCCGTCTGTCCCCTCCCCTCCTTTTTCAGAGTCTGCTCACATTTGGTTCTCGGGGTTTTTTTGGACAAAATCTCCCATTTGAGTCCTTCCAGGAGCCAGCAGGAGACATCAGTCCCGCACGCCATGGCAGCTCCTGCTTGGGCCGGCTGCTGCTGCCACCCGGTTATCAGGGCCCTGCAGATGCTAAGCCCCACTTGGGGCTTCTCTTTTGCAAAACCTTAACGGGATTTGAGGAAATGAAAGGCTTTGGATATCTGCAGGTGCCGAGCCAGCGCCATGGCTCAGCCGGGGTGGAAATGAACGCGGGTGCCCAGGCTGGCAGCGAGCGGAGGGGGCTCACTGGGAGATGTGGCTGTGCTGCCCGAAGGGGCTGGGGAGAGGTCACAGCTTTTGGATGGTGACAGTCCGACATGAATCCGAGTGGGTCTGGGAGGGAGGGGCTGTGAAATGCAGGCAGAGCTGTGTTGGGAAGTGAGCCTTCCTCACCTCCTCCTCTTCCTTGTTGAGCTCCCTGTTTCCCCAGCACTGCCGAAACAGCTCCGTGCCGTGCTCGGTTCTGGGTGTGCGTCCTTGCAGCACCGTGCTGGCTCACTTTGGGATGTCCTGACCTGCTGGACGGCTCCAGGAGTCAGGACAGGGACCATGGGGACTAAGGAGCTGGCGGTTGTCCCTCCCCAGCTGCGTTGCTCTTGCAGGGGCAGAGGAGAGCGTTCTGCAGTCCGGAGAAGGAATCACTGGCACAGTCAGGCTGGCCCAGCTGAGCCCTCCCCATCACCAGTAGCACCATGGGGGGAGCTGGAGCTGTGGAGCAGCAGCCTCATCCCAGTCCTGGGGGTCTGGGGGGCCTGGGGTTCCCCATAGCAAGTGCCCCTAGTCCCTTGCCAGCTTGGCAAGTCCACTGGCAGGTGTCAGTGCCCAGAGCAGAGGTGACCAGAGGTGCTCAGCCTGCCTGGGCTGCTGCATACCTCCCTCCCTGCCTCCTTCCCTCCAGACAGCCCCTTCCCTTCCTTGCGGGACCCTGCTGGGCACCTCTGCCCAAATCCCTGCACCCTCTCTGCCCCAGCCATGAGCACGTGGGTCACACTCTGGCCAGGACACCCCTCCTGGCTGCAGGGGAGCCATGGCAGTGGGAAGCAAAGGTCTGGCAATGTCTGTGGGTGCCCAGGAGCTGAAGTCACCCTCACCGGCAGCAGGTGCTCCCCAGGGGCCCCTCAGAGATGGACAAGCCCTCAGAGAAGATGGGGAGGGTGGCAGCTGAGGGAATGGGTCTGCAGGGTGGTGGGGAAGGGCAGGGGACTGGGCACGGTGAGGGGGGGCTCATGCCATCAGCTAATTCTCCTCCCGGATGGGCCGGATCTTCATCTCGGTGAACTTGAGGGAATACTGCCAGCCGGTCCAGGAGGACCACTCGATGCCGTCGGCGTAGGAGCTGTGGTGGCCCTTGAGGTACTGCCCGTTGAGGTTGGAGGTGTGGCAGTTGCGGTACCACCAGGCGCCGTGGTAGAAAGCGGCGCAGTTGTTCTCCGAGTGGTCGTTGTCCAGGTCCTTGGTGGTGAATTTCATCCCGTTGTGCTTCAGGAAGGAGTCACCTGTCCCAGGGCAAAGGAGTCCTGATGGGCACGTCCTGCCCTTGGGCTGGGTCCCTGCCCTGTGGGGCTCCCCTGGGCACCCCAGTGGGGCTCCTCCAGCAGATGCCCAACCCCAGCCCTGCTCATGCCCCCAGCTCCCTGAGGCCGCAGGGCTGCAGCCAGTGCTGCTGCCAGAGGATGATGGAACACCCCAGCAAGGGGGTTTGGTGGCTGTGGGCTCTCCCTGCCCTCGGGCCCATGTGTGTCCCCCCATGCCGCTGCCCTACCTGCTGTCCCTGAGTAGTCGGCGATGGTGATGGGGTACCCGTCCTCCTCGGGGTCGACGGAGAAGAGCCCCACGCCGAAGCTGCCGTAGTGGGCGAAGGCGGTGCCATTGTCAAAGTCCTCCAGGTCGACGCGGAGCTCATAGCTGCCCTGCACCGTCAGCAGGTGGATCCTCTTCAGCCCTGGCAGAGGGAAAGGGGTGAGTGTGGGGACACCGTGGGGATGGGGTGGCCAGGGGTCCCCAGGAAGGGAGTGCAGGGCGGGACAGGGAGCAGTTCCCACTTCCCATCCTCGCCCTGGCTGCACAGCCCAAAGGCACGTGCCCAGCTTGGGGAACCTCCCCAGCACAGCCAGACTTTGCCAGCCTGCCCAGGATCGAGCACTGCCAGCCCCACACACCTAACCAGTGCTCTCCTGTCAGCTTCCCAAAGCCGTCCCGGTAGGCTTCCCAGCCACGGAAAAAGTTCACAGAGCCGTCCTCCCGCCGCTGAAACACCTGGGGAGACACAAAGGGCATCAGTTGTGAGGCTGCTCCCAGCCTGCGTGCCCCAGGCAACCCCTCTGTGCTGCCCACCTCTCCCTGCCACTGCCTAATTAGACACGGGCATAAATTAAACCCTGTCGGAGTAGTGATTACACAGGGATGCTGGGGAGAGGTCCCTGGGGAAATGCTGGATCATTGCCTGCCGGCTGCCAGGGGTGAGTGAGTCGGTTCAGATAAAACCCTTCACAGGAGCCTCTGTCTGGAAATGTGAGCAGAGCTCAGGAAACCTGCAGCTCCGTGGGAAGTCACCGGGTGTCCCGGGAGTGGTGTCCCTGCACCTGCCTCCAAAGAGCCTGGGTCTGCTGCTGCACGTGGGAGCAGAGACATGGACGGCGTGACCCGAGGTCTGTCCTGCAGCACGCGCTGCCCAGGTCAGTGTGGGCCCTCCTGCCAGCCGTGGGTGCCCGGAACTGAGTGAAGCCCAGCTGCTGATTTCCCCCTCCTGGATCCCCTTGCTCTCCTGGGCAGGCATCCCATCATAAAGCATCATTTCTGTGAGAGCCTCATTAGTGCCCCAGGGAAATTACCTGTGGGGCACTGACTGCCCCGACCCCTGCAGAGCCCCCAGATCCCAGGCAGATCCCAGGGCTCAGCGCAGCTTTTCTGCTTGGAGCCTTTCCCTTTTCCTCTCCCATCTGCTCATCGGCGTGTTCTGCCCTGTGTGTTTCATCCCCTTTTATCCATAGTTTTAGGTTTGATTTATTGATAGCGATCCAGAAAATGCTGCTTCATGCCCGACCATTTGAACTTAATTAAGCCTCCAGCCTTGGATTAATTGCATCAAAGTTGGCTGAGCAAGGCTGCCCCACTCCCACCGAGCTCCATGCTCCAGGGGCTGTGGTGGGGACAGCTGGGGCACTCGGTGATTTAGGCAGAGCCATCCCATGCTCTGGCAGCCCAGGGGCCAGAGAAACCCATCTTCAGGCTGAGCTCCCAGCATCCCGGGACTGGGGAGTGCGGATGAGCCCTGAAGTCAGCTGGGAGCCACCAAGCTTTGCTCCCCCTGGCTGTTTCTGCCCTCTTGCACAGGCCGAGTTTCACCCTGGCATGTGAAGCAGAACCGCCTTGTGAACCTCTCGCTGCTTTGCCCTTCCCCAGATGGGCATTTTTGGGGCTGCGTGTGCTGGCTGAGGCTCCGGCACACTCCTGGGCACGGCACGGCTCTGATCCTGCTGTACTTACCTTCTAGAATTAGAGCCTTAATTTATATCCCTGCGTTGAGCACTTGAGAAGCTGTGGTTAAGCCCATTTAAAGGGGCTTTCTTCAGGCTTGCTGGGAAAGGGGGACGGCGTGGCTGGACAGGGGCCTGAAGCTGATTTTCCCCGGCCGGCGTCGGCTCCGGCGCAGCCGCGTGGGGAAGGCGGTGGATGCAGCACCAGGGCTCCCTCTTAATCAGCTTTGACCCACAGTTGTAAATAGGCCAATTGCCTGAGCTGTGCCCAGGGGAGCATGTGGGCCATGGCTCCATGGCCTGAGCCCTGACACAGCTCAGGAATCACCCAGGAGAAGCCTTCAGTGCCCCCCTGGCCACCCAGCTCAGCCGCAAGGGCGCTTGGAACCAGGTTGGTTGCTGAAATCTGGTGAGTGCTGGAAGTCCTGTGTCCTCCCAAGTCTCCTGCTCCATCCCCATCATCTCTCTTGCACAGTCCTTTCTGTGCTTCTTCTCTGCACCCACCATGAACAGGCAGGGATGTGGGAGCCTCCTGCTCACTCCCTGCACCGGGATTCCGGGAATTCTGGGTGCACCAGTGACCCGCAGACTCGTCATGCTCCCAGCCCCGCCTTGCTGCTCTTTTTCTCCTCATCAAATATGCATCACCCCCTCTCAAGCAAAAAGGATTTCCTTCCCTTTAAAGGCAAGGCTGAAATATTTATCTCCCTCATTCTCTGCCTCCCCCAGTCTCTCTTGTGGGGCAGGGACAGGCTCCTGCAAAGCCACCAAACCAGAAAAATGGGTTAAAAGTGGAGAAAAGAGAACACCAACCTGTGCCTGCCATAGCACCGGCAGCTTCCTCTCCCTCAGCTCCACCAAACTCCTGGTGAGCTTGAAACCCCATCACAGCCTCGGTCTGGGGACATACTCAGCCATCACTTCTCCACCACCACAGGGCTCAGGCTTCTGGCCCAGTTGTGGCAGCCATGGCACAGACCCCACAGCCCTGTCCCCAGGGTGTCCTCGGAGCCCTGTCACAGCAGGGACACCATCTTTGGGCTCAGCCAGGGAGAAAACTCTAAGCATGGCACAGCCAGTCTCCAGGAAGTGCCAATCCCGTGGGACAGCCTGTGAACAGCACAGCACAGCCAGCAGCACAGGAACTGCTCCTGCCTGGCCCTGCCAGCAGAATTGTCTCGTCCCTGTTTGTGGTGACACATAAATCACATCCTTTGGAAACACCACGTGTTTCTCCAGGCTCCTCTCACCCCTTCCTTTGGTCTACCCCAGCCCAGTGTCAATGCACTGGTGTCTGCTCAGCTCCCATCGCTCTCCAGGACCCCTCCAGCAGGGGATGACCAGGCTGGTGAAGCTGTCCCAGCACAGCAGGTGCCCCTGAAGCTGAAAGCTGTCACTTAATGTTACCACAGCCCTTGTCCTGCTGGTACAGCATTTTCTTCCGCATCCTTCGGCTTTCCCACCATTTCCTGTTACGTGCTGTACATGGAAAATGATGCTGAGGCACACAGAGCACCGCTGCTTATGGAACCGAGATGCTGATCCCAGGGGATTTTGCCCCAGGTGAGGAGCAGTGGAGGCTCGGGGTAGTGGGAGGAGCATGGGACATTTGTAAAGACATTCTGAAGACAACATCACGTGAAAAGGCAACTTTCACGGCATGCTGAGCCTCCCCGGCCTCCATCATCCCGTTGTTACTTCAACAGAGTTCCAGAGGTGAGTGTCGAGGGGGGAGCTGGGCTGGGCACTCACAGGGGCAGTCACTGCAGTCACAGTCGGTGCTGGGCACAGGATGTGGATGCTCCCCTCAGCACCGGTGGGCACTGACTGAGGTGCTGAGCTCTCCCCCCTGCCTCGCTCCCCACGGCCGCTGAGCTGTCCAGGCAGGCTAAAGCTGAGCTCAGCAGCTCCCAAGCTCCCGAGTCAAAATTGATTCAGCTGCTGCCATCGCTTCCACCCACCCACCCACATGCAAATAAGCCCAAATGTCAGGAGTAATCGCTCCAGAGAGGAGGAGGAGGAGGAGGAATGGGGGAGGAATGGGGGGAAAGGGAAGGGAAGGGAAGGGAAGGGAAGGGAAGGGAAGGGAGAAGGGAAATTTCCCAGGCTCTGCGCCACAGCACCCCGCTGTGCCATGGCTTACCTGGAGCCTGGATCAGCCAGTGTCCCCCCACCCCCGGGAGGTGGCTGAGACAATCCCCGCACCCAAGGGACTGGAGGCACGTTTGGGACCCCCCACCGCAGAGCAGCTCCAAGAAACAGGAGCCTGGGGCACACACCATCGACCCTGCTCTGGCTGTCTCTGGAGCACCGGGATTCAGCACCTGGTTTGGCTCCTGGCCCCATCAAGACAGGGCAGGGCCGAGGTGTCTGTGCCGCTCCACTCACAGACCCCCGGCACTGCCGGGCTTAGAATCACTCGCTGCGCCCCCTCCCCAGCCCAGCCCGAGCCCTCCCGCCTGCAGCAGCTTTAAATAAGCCTCTGAGTGTCTCGCTAATCACCTTGGGCTGCTCTTCAGGCATGGCTGGGGCTGATGGAGGCTGTGCAGACTGTTTGCAGGGTTTGCAAGGACCCTCCACACGCTGAGGAGCCAGAAGGGCTCCCCCTTTTCCCTCTGTGAGCCCCGAGGAGCTGAGGTCCCTGGGCTGAGCTGCGCCTCAGTTTCCCCACTGGAGCTGCTGATACCGCCCAGAAACCACAGATTCCCCCTGGGGTGGGCTCTGGGAGGTCGAAGGCTCATCAGTCCCTGAGGGCAGAGGGGCTAAGCTCCCTCCTGGCCCTGCTCAAAGCTGCTTAGGGGAATCAGATCGTGGGGATTTGTTTCCTAGAGCACCCAGCTGGAGGGGTGCTGGCCAGCTCGGCTCACCCAGCATGTCCTCAGGGCAGAAGCTGCCTGCCCACCCCTCTCTGTCCTACTGACACCCCAAGTGATGCCCTCCAGGGCAGGGGGTGCTGCTCATACCCAAGTGGTCCCTGGGGCAATGGGGGGGTCCTAGCTTAGGGCTGGCAGTGCCGTGTCCCCCCGTCCCCCTGCTCCCTGCCCCCATTACTGTGATTACGGGGCCATCGCAGCTGCCGTGGCAAAGCAAATCGGACAGGGAGTGAATCAGCGCAGCATCCAAGGTGCCCCGGGCACCCCGGCCTTAGATGGGGGCAAATGTGCCGGGTTTGGGGTTTGCCCTGAGCCCCAGGAGCACTGGGTCCACGAGGACAGGGCAAAACACAGCCACATGCCCCATGGCACAGCCACACTGTGCCCCAGCCATGCCCCTGCCCTGCTGAGAAGGACAAATTCCTGTGGTGGCATCGAACCCTCTGCCTGAAACCCTCCTCCAGCTCCAGCCAAGCTCCCCAGCCCAGGGCAGGGCACTGGGCTCTGGCTGGCACCACTGGGGAGCTCTGGGTGCACAGCCAGGCACCCCTGACATTTATTGCCCATCCTGGTGACACATCCAAGTGTCAGAAGTGACATCTCCCACCCCCAGCATCCGTGGCTGGGGGCGGCATCACCCAGGGTCCCCAGCTCACCGTCCAGCCACCCCCGTCCGTCGTCATGTCACAGTAGACCTGGAAGCCGTCGGGATAGTGCGTGGGGAAGATGGAGTAAATCCCATCTTCTTGCTGTCCACTCGCATAGATGTCAAAGCAGTCTCGGGGCCGGGAGCCTGCAGCGCGGCATTGGGATGGGGTGGGATGAGGGGAAAGCTGGTTAATTAATGATCTAATTTAATGTCTTGCCATTTCTCCCAGGCTCCCAACCTTGCTTCCAGCTCTAGTTGGCAGCTTGGTGCTGCTTTGCTCTTTCCCTCTCTCCTCCTCCGCTGCTCAGGGCGAGCAGTGCCCAGGGGATGCGGCCACCATGGGGACCCCCCAGCAGCTGGAAGGGACTGACCCTGTGTCCCTGTGTGATGACAAGGGCAAGCTGGGGCCTAGATGGGGACAAGGGAGAGCCGATGCCCAGAGAAGTTGTGGGGACGTGCTCCCAGCTCCAGGACAGACTCAGCTGCAGCTCAGCCCAGCGCTGAGGAATGGGACTGTCGATGTCGAGCCTGAGCAGGGCCACCCTCCACAGCCGAGGGAGGTGAATGGTGGCTCCTTGCTCTGCCTGTGCCCCTGCTACATCTGTATGGGGAACAGGGGGGTCTACAGGGGTGTGAAGGGGCTTTGGGGCTGGTTTATGGACAGCTGGGGGCTCAGGGTTGTCCTTCCAGGACACACCTTTCCATCTCCCTCCTTCTCCACTTCCTTGCCAGCCCCTGCACTGTATGAAATCCCTTCTCCAGGATGGTTTGCCCTATCCTGGGTGGTTGTCTCCCTCCCACGAGGAGCCCCACAGGAACAGCACACCCCTCTCCCCAGGGACTGCCAGGGATATGGGCTCACCATTGGAGCAGCCCCGGGGCCGCGCTCCCCTGGCCGGCGCTCGCTGCAGGTCAGCCTTGAGCCGGGGCCGGGCCCCACCGCGCTCCTTCTGCAGCGTGTCCAGGACGTCACTGACGGAGCTCACCAGCCGAGCCATGTTGGTCTGGCTCTCCGAGAGCAGCTGTGGGCAGGGAACACATGGGGGCACACGGAATTGTGGTTAAATGGTTAAATCCCTTCCATATCCCAGCCCCCCCAACCATCCGCCTGCTCCCACTGCTCAGCAATGTCAGGGTATGGGCTGATGGGGACATAAATCCACAGCAGATCCCATCAAATATCTCTGTTGCTTTTGGCAGGGGCCAGGGTCCAGATAGCACCTATTGGAGAAATCCCCAAACCTGGGCGCACTGGTGCTGCCACCCCATGGGATAAAGAGCATCTCTGGGCAAAGGACAGGATGACGGAGGCGGCAGGAATAGCTGTGTCCTGAGGCAGCCGCCAGCTCTTCGTCGTTCCCCGAGGTGACCCAGGCTGGGAGAGTGACACAGGGTGGCCGTGGCAGAGCAGCAGGATGGGGAGCGAAGTGAAGCAGCGAGAAACAAGCAGCTCTGGATGGAGGGAGCTGAGCACCAGGAGGCTCAGACATGGAGCATCCAGCCATGCCCTGGACCTTGCTACAACATCTGGCAGACCCTGGGCATACTCAGGTAAGCATTTCAACCCAGTTCATTGGCGGGAAATTTTGGGGACTGTAAATGGGGGGTCTGACTGCTGCATGAACTGCCCTTGGAAAGGTTCTGTGTTGTGCTTGGCTCTGGTTGGAGCCGCCAAACTGGACCCGGAGCTGGGACACCCACAGCGTGGGAGGCTGCACACCTGGCTCACTGGCACTGGGGTGGATTGGCAGCAGGGAGACACTTCCAGGTTTGCAATTCCCAAGCACCGGCCTTCAACCTCAGCTCCTTCTCCTGGAGGCATCCCCTGGATACTGTGGGCAGGGGCTGCAAGCAGCCATGCCCTCAGGGATACTGGGACAGTTCTATCCCCAAGGAGCCCTGCCTGGCACCGCCAGCCCCGGCTCACCTGGATGAGCCTGCCCTGCTCTCCCTGCAGGGTGCTGAGCTCCTGCCCCATGGCGCTGTGCCCCTTCTTGAGGCCGTCGCAGTCGGCGCGCAGCTGCACGGCGTGGGTCAGCAGCTTGGCCACCTCGTCTGCCACTGTGACCAGCAGGGCCTTCTGCTGGCTCTTGGTGGCCTTGGCCTCGGCGTCGTGGTCGGTGACGGCACGCAGCAGGGAGGTCTGCAGCCCCTCCATGCGCCCCAGGGTGCCGGCGGCGCTGGGGCAGTTGGGGTCGATGAAGATGTTGATGCGGGAGCTGTCGGCTTTCTCGATGGTCACCAGCGCATTGGCTTCCTCAGGGTTGGTGCTGATGACGGGGGGCGACTCAGTGACGGGCGTGTGGTAGTGGTTCATGAAGAGGATGGCCCCCGTGACTGTCACTGCCAGGAGGACGGCCACCGAGAGCAGGACAGTGCACAGGATGTACCCGCAGCTCATCCTCTGCAAGCAGAGACACAGACACAGCATCAGCACCCCTCAGGACAGACCCATCCCGTGCCCCTTCATCCCAGAGGTAAGTTCAAACCCACTCGGGCTTTGGGGAGCCTGGCGATGACGCTGCCCGTGGGGGTGGGTGGTGGCAGAGGAGGGAGTGTGGGGACCCCAGGGAGCCCCGCGGCTGTGCCAGGAACGTGGAGGCCACAGGCGAACACAGTGAGCAGAGCAGCTAAACCCGCCTGGGAGCGGGGTATGAAATAATAACGAGAGCGAAGGCACGGCAGCCGCCAGCTCCCGCTGGCATGTTTTATTTACAGCGGTGATCCTCGGCTGGAGCAGCCCTGGCTCCCCGGGAGACGCGTGTGGGGCTCCCTGCTGCCCTGGGCACAAATATGGGGAGGAAAAGGGAAAACACCTTGTGTCCCTCACAGTACGGGCCGCAGGGAGAGCAACAAGGGGGGCTGTGGGTCACTGCTGCGGTCACATTGCCCTGAGCATTGTGGAGACCTGCTCTGATGGGGCATCTCCCAGCTATGGCAGGCCATATATCTCCATCCCCCTTGTCACCTCATTTCCTGCTGGAGAGGGGCAGAGCTGCTCCCAAAGCCTTTGGGTCAGTCTCAGAATCTCCCGGCAAGGGGGAGTTGCTGTGGGAAACGTCTCTGACCCCCCAGCCCTTCTGGCAGCTCTGCTGCAGTTCAGACCCATCAGCTCAGCCCATGGGAGCTGCTCCATGCCCACCAAGAGCCTTTTCCTCCTGCAAAGCAGGAAGTGCAGGAAGTGCCAGTGCAGTCAGTGCAGAGCGAGTGAGCTGCCAGCCGGTCCCATCAGCTCCCAGTCCCCCTCCACCTCCCCTCCTCATTACACCTGCAGGACAAGAGGCTGTGATTTTCCCCTGACCCTGGCCACGGCTGTCACAAGGAATTGCAGGGCTGGCAGCAAACTGCAGATTCAGAGAGACAAAGACTACTTTCCCCAGAAACGAGGGGAAAATTGCTGCATCTGCAAAGATTTCCCAGGCCCTGTCCCCTCCCGTGAACATCTATCTGGAGTGACACCTTCCTTCAAGCACCCTTCATTTCATTCACGCTCACGCAAACATTTGCATTAAGGTGACCCCGGCTGCAGCGGGGCTGGCTGGGGGGCCAAGGGTGCCCCACCAGCCCCAGGGTGTGCTCCAGGCTTCTCCCCCTCTCCGTGGAGTGAGGCTGTGGATGCAAACAGCGCTGGACGGAATGGGAAGCCACCTGCAGGGACCTCTGTGAGGCGACAGCCCCAGGCTCAGCCCCTCACGTTAAAAGGAGATGTCAAAGGTAAAAAGGGGAACTTTGGGCAAGCAGGGGGTTGAGGAGTTTGCTCGGTCAATGTAGACACGGAGCCCTGGTTTGGGAGCATGAGGGACACCCAGGAGCAGCAGGATGGTGGCAGACAGAAGTGGGAGATGCCCATTGCTGGGATCCTCATGTGGATACCCAGGGCCTGGGCTCAGCTGGGTCCCTGAACACCCTGCAGGCGCAGAAGTGACAGGAGGGGTGGCTGCTGGCCAAAGGCCAGTGTCAGGTGGTTTGGGATCTACAGGGTGAGCAGGGACCGTGTCCCTGTGGTTCTCCTGGCTGTGACAGCACCCTCATCTCCAGGACTTTGTGCCCTCCCATCCTACTGCTGCTGCTCCCCACAGTGCTGACATCCCCAGCTCGAGGGGCACATGGATGGGCTGCAAAGGCTGAGGGTCCCCTCTGAGCAGTAAGAGCTCCCAGAGCAGAGCCGTGAATGGATGATGCTCCACTTCCCACAGCAACACAAATCCCAACTGGGCTGTAACACACCAAAGCCTCTCGGCTCTGCCCGGGTGTACAACCACACTGGGAGCTTTATCCAGCTGTTTTCCAGCCTTCAAGCCCCAAAATCACTGCCCTCCCACTGGCAACAGGAGTTGGGGGCCAGTCCCCTTTCAAAATTATCCCCTCTGCTTGCGACTGCAAGATCCTGAGTGGCGGCAGCTTCACGAGTCCCACGGCATTCTGCTGGCAGGTTGTGTTACCTGGCAACCTGCAGTGGGGAGAGGAGGGAAACTCAGCCAGTGGCACCAGCAACATTCCAAACTGGGGTGGGGGTCCCCCCAAGCCCCTCCAGCACAGCAACACTGCAGCAGCATGCCCAGCTGCTGGCATGGGACCCTGCAGACGCCCCTGCCACACGCTCCTGCCTCGCCATGACCACAGCTGTCACGATCCCAAGGGTTCCTGCTGTCTGTTCCATGGCCTCAAGCTCCTGGAATTCTTGCCAAGACTTTTGGGCAGCTGTGGGACATTCCCCTGCCCTGGTTATTGATGTTGCCCTGGGGACATCCATTGGGCTGGAGGTCCCAGTGTATTCAAATCACTCCTTCCTAAGGAGAGCAGAAGCTGGGAGATTGAGTGGTGCTTGGGATGAGCAGATCTTCACTTGCAAACCCGCTCTGGAGCCTGGGAGGGAGCCCCAGGCAGGATCTGAGGGTTGGTTGTGACCTCAGTGCAAAGCTGAGCCGGGCTCTCTGTGCCCTGCACTGGCACAGGCAGATCTACGCTTGCTCACCCGTGGAGGCTGGGTCCTTGGTGACCCAGCCACACTTCATGAGCAGCTCTGGACCCCATCAGGCCCTCAAATCATCCCGCAGCCTACTCAGCCAGCCAGACTGGCTGTGCTGGGGATGAAGGCAAGCAGCTCCAGCTCGTGCAGCCTGTGGGAAGGGAAGGACACGAGCTGGCTTGTCCCCAGGGCATCCAGAGGTGGCTGGTCCCTGAAGAACATGGATGGAGAGTGGTGGCGGGAGAAGCTGAACTCTGCCCTGGGAGTGCTCTAAGATAAGGAAGTCCCCTTTGCTCCTGCGAAAATCCCTGCTCCTCTCCAGCTCACCAGACAAGGTGTGGGATGGCAGGCAGGATCCAGCAGCCGGGCTGCTCTCCCCCTGGGCTGTGCCCTCTGCCAGGTACGAATCAGAACCTGCATTCTGCCTCCCAGGCAAGTGGACGCTGTGGTTGGCACTGCCAGGCTCAGCTGCTGGTGCAAACTTCAGTCCAGGCACCCCCACCTTCCTGCCGGGGTTCACCCAGCGCTGAAGGCGCCCCAGGGCAGCAAGGGTCAGTCCCTCACCCCGAACCTATCGCTCACCCAGAGCTGCCTGGCAGCTCAGTTTGCATCCGTGCCCTGCTCCACTGCTCCGTCCCTCTCACCCGCCCTGCCCATCCCGCCCTGCTGCTCCGCCTGGCTCCGGGCTGCAGCCCCGTCCCCTCGCCCTGGGCCGGAGCTGTGTCCCAGCCGCCCCCCGCGCCCTCCCGGAGCCCAGCGCCGCGCTCCGCCGGCTCCCCGCGGGCACGGAGCCGGTGAACTGAATCCCGCTCCCGTTTTCCTGCTTTCCTCAGTCACCCAGCGCCTGCCTGCGACCGCTCCCACGGCACGCCACACTCTGCGGACCGGGAAGAGCGGAGGAGAGGAGCCGGGAAGGATGGCGAGCGCCCCGGAGCCGGCTGTGAGGGTGAGCATGCAGGGGGGCTGGGATGGGATTCCGCCGGAGCTTGCGGGAGCTGGGATCACAGCACGGCAAACTCCGTGCATCCTTTGCAACCCTCCGTGAACCACCAGCTCCGCGCTGGGTTGTCCAACCCCTCACGGGTGCTGGGGCTGGATCCATCCTGCCCGGCTCGCCCTCGGGGCCACGGGGGGCACAAAGCCGGGGCGATGGCGGCTCCAAACGGATGGCGCTGCTGGAATCCCTCCGTGCAGGGGCTGCGCACAGGGAGGCAGCTCTGCCCGGGAGGGGAGGGCAGGGTGGTTTCTCTCTCGGGGGTCAGGGGTCTCTCGGGGAGCACAGCCCCTCTCCGGTGAGGCGCGGAAGCTGCTGGGCACAGGGAGCTGAGCGAGGAGAAGGGAGCGCGGGGAAGGGGGTGCAGAAGGGACAAGTCAGGCAGGAGCCCCTTTCTTGCCTTGCTTCGGGTGTCAGGGGACAGGGAAGTGGCGGACCTGGGGTCGAGCGTGTCTCAGGGCTGCTCCCCCCCTCCCTGCCCAGCTCCTGGGTGCCGAGGAAGGGCAGCACTGCCAGCTCCTGGCTCCTTCCCTTCACTCACAGGCTCGCTGGAGATTCGCCGTCCTCCAGCTCTTCCCAGGCGCGTTTGCCCATACTCCGCGCTCCTTCTTCCCACCCTGCCTGCGCTCAGCGTGCATCCATGCCTGTGCCTACCCCTAGAAGTGTCCGAGGCCAGGCTGGATGGGGATTTGAGCAATCTGCTCTAGCGGAATGTGTCCCTGCCCGTGGCAGCGGGGTTGGAACTCGGTGATCTCTCGTGTCCCTTCCAAGCCGAACCAGCCTTCCCGGACTCCCCACCTGCTCGGCCGTGCTCGGAGGCTGGCTGCCGGCCCCGCCGGGCTGCCGGAGCTGGCACACGTGCAGCGGGATGTGCAAACAGGCTCCGGCACGTGCCGGATCCCCCGCGTGTCACCTCAGGCTCTGCCGCCGCTCACCGCACCCCGCCGCAACGCCGGCCTCCCCCAAAAAACCAGCGGGGCTCCTGGAAGCTCAGAGCGGGTCGGGAGCCCCCGAACCGGGAGGGATGACTCCGGCTGCAGCGCCGGGCTGAGATGCTAAATCCCTTTTAAAGGGTTATTTAAGCAGTTCGGAGCGGGTAGCGGTTCAGCGGAGGCGTGTGGCAGCCCCGGAGCATCGCCCGCTGCCCGGCCGGGGCAGCCCCGGGCGGGGGGGGATCCCTGGCTGCAGGTTAATAAACACATTGGTTTGGAGCGGGGTGAGAGGTGCAGCCCGGGGGGCTTCGCACGGGGGGGACTCGGGGGCAGCTCGCCACGCTGGGGTGCGCCGGGAGAAAAGCTCGCCGGGGACACTGAGGGGTCTCTGGGATCCCCGGGATGGTTGACCCCTCTGCCCCCCGCCGCCCCCCGCCCCGTACCTGTGATTTCTCCTGCTGCCC
>VYZT01004731.1:243250-342334 GCA_013400735.1 Pomatostomus ruficeps | reverse complement strand
CAAGCTTTTTTTCCCCCTCCTCCCTCCAAACACAACAAAAGCCCCAAATCCTCTGCAAATGAGAAACCTCTTTTTGTTCCTCTTTTCCCTTTGCTTTCTGCCACGGCAAAGTATTGATTGGAGCTGATGTGCTGTAATCCTCTGTTTCTGTGAAAAGTTGGCATTCCAGGGTCCCTGGAGGGGCCGGATCCTGCCCTGGTGTGGGTCTTGCTGCTCTGCCAGGTTTGTGGATGACTGAAAGGCTGCATTCCTCCCCATCCCATCCCATCCCATCCCATCCCTGCAAATCCAGGGGCTATAATCCAGGGTCTGAACCCTGGCTGGAGACCCCCCTGTGCCCACCACCCACCCAACTCCACCGTGCTGCCACTCCATCAATACTTAATGACGGCAAATGGGCCGGAGAGCTGCAAAGTGAGGGGAAAGAAACCCAGCCAAAAAGCGCCAAAAAACACAGGAAAGATTTTAATTTAAAACCTTTTCCCACATGGAGAGCAGCAGCTTGGGCCATCTGGAGGAGCATATGCAGGTGAGGGGGGGCAGTGGTGCCTCCTCCAGCTCCCTCTCAGCAGCCCCCAGAAAGGGCTTCAGGCTGGTGAAAACTAACCCTGGAGGGGCCTGGGTACCCCAACCCCAAACATCGGCCTGGGGGAGCCCAGCTTTCCCTCCTGAGCTACCAAGACCTCTCTGTTTAATCGCTGTATTTGCTGCAGAAGTGATGATGAATCCCAAAGCAAACTACAATAGCAGCTGAGTTTACTGCGAGAGATTAATTCAGTGGTTTAATTGAAACCACAGGGGCAGGATGGGAAAGCACCAGCGTGGGGCTGGGAGGAGGGGGTCAGGGTCAACTGTGCTCAGCACCCACATCCACCCCTAACCCCGGCAGTCAATGACTCCCGAATTAGCAGATCTACTCCTCAGAGGGCTCCTCCATTGGCTGAGCAGCACATCCAGCATCCCAGAGCCCCAAGTCTCCTAGCAACTCCCCAGCGCTGCCTCTGCCCACCCATTAACCCCTTCCCAAGCCCCCCCACGCTGTGTGGAACACACGGTGCTTTGAAGGCGTCGCTGCCACACTGGGTGGGAGCGGGGATTTATGCAGCAAATAAATCTGCAGGATGCTGGGAGGAAGCTCGGGATGCTCGGCTGGGTGGGAGAACAGAGGCGGGCTGGTTAGCCAAGACTCAGATTGTTTGATTCCGGGTGGCACAGATAAACCATCAGGTTTATGTTTTGGTGGTTTGGTTTCTAAATGTCACGTTAGTTTGGAAGGTTTTATCCTCCTGTTTTGTGGAGATGCTGGGAAATGTCAGGGAACCCCCAAATCGTGGCCAGCCCATGCAGCTCCCAGCTGGCATCGGCACCAGGAGAGGCAGAGCACGAGCCAGCCTCTTCCTGCAATTTCAACAGTAAATCAATGACATAGTTTCTTTGGGAACAGGATGGAAGGGAAATTTTCAAAGAAAATGGCCTTGAAAGTGTAAAATCCCAGCAGGACATGGTGTGATGGCCAGGCCTGGGCTGAAGGAAGTGGGGCTGCTCCGTGATACTGTTTTAATTTGGGATATCCAATGCTTCCCTGGTTTTGCCTTTAGAGATCAGAAGGCAGCAAACGAGGGCTGGAAAAAATAGTGGAGTTTATGGTTGAAAAATAACAGTTGACATGGAAAAATAACCAAACAAGTTTGGGTTTTTTTCCCCAGCTGTCTTAATATATATAGACTGGAAAATGTGTCCAAAGATCATGTGCCACTGAAAAGAATAAATCACTTCTTTCACTTTTATGTGCTTTGTTGGGTTTTATCAGAAACATTGTCATAAAATTACCAAATTGAAATTTTAAATGGGGGGAGAGAGGGGATATCTGGAGGGTTTGTTCTTGCTTCTCTTTTCTTATTGCCAAATAAAATACAATTAAAGCAACATTTTCTATGCCAGCCAGCCTAGCTAACATTGCTTTTCTGACGGCACTTTTTTCTGTCAGCCAATGAAAATAAATGATGCAGGATTACCAGGGAGCATTCAGGCTCTGTGGCTGGAGGGGGATGCGGAGCAGCAGGCATTCCAGTTCGGAACAGAAGGATTTTATTCCCGCGGTAAGTGGAAATCTCTGGGGATGTTTCCCACAGAGCTCTCTGCCGCCGCCTGGAGCGAGGCTTTGCCTTTCCTTTGCTCTCCCAGTTCCCACCAGTGCTTCCCAGTCTAACCCACTCCTTGGCACGGCCGCGATCTGGGGGGGCCAAATTAACTCAGAACCCCCTGCAGCAATTTTGGGGTGACCCCAGTGAGGTCACCGTGGGCCTGGTCTCCCATGGGGCTCATTCCCATGCTGGGGGCTCATTCCCGAGCCAGGGGCTACCGGTGGTTCAGCTGCTGCCTGCACCGAAATCCCCGTGGTAATTGGATGAGGGCCCTGGTTTCCATGAGAATATTAAATCAGAGCCCCAGCCCCGATGCGGGGCGACACGCTTGCGAGTATCAAGACACGGTAGATCACGTTACAGAGGAGTTATTTCTCCCACTTTAAAGTCAAAGGTATCGCAACAACTTCTTATTTGTCACAGAGTGTATTGGGGTACCTCTGATTGATGGGAGGGGGAGGGAGGGGCAAGGCAGCCCCCAGCAGAGGGGCTGAGCACTCCCAGCTCATCACAGCGATGGGCTCTGGGGGCTTTGGGACAGCAGGCTCAGAAAATGCTTAAGTGCTTTCCGAGCCTGATTTTCCAAAGCCCCCTGAGAAAGCATCGCTGTGATGAGCTGTGAGTGCTCAGCCACTCTCAGGGCAGAGCCCAGACTGTGACTGTGGCCACAAACCATGGTGGCAGTGCCAGGGCAGGTGTCCCAGTGCTGCAAAGGTCCTGGGGGCTTTGAGGGCAGCAGCTCAGTGGCACCATCCCGAGCTCGCTCCTGTTGGGACTGGTACAGGGAGTCACTTAGCAAATGAGGGGCTCTGGTGTCCTCCCAGTTACCGGTTTAGCTGGGTTCCTCATTGTGGTGACCATCTGGTGGCATCTGCTGCTGCTCAGCTGTCACCCACCCTCCTGGTGGAGGGGAAATCCGGGCACCTCCTGGATGGGCTATGGAGGGGACACATCCAGGGATCCAGCAGAGGGTTAGGGGAAGCCATGGCTGGAACGTCTTGCCATGGTGGGGATGGATGGATGGATGGATGGATGGATGGATGGATGGATGGATGGATGGATGGATGGCAGATGGACATCTCCCCACCGACAGCATGGAGGCAGGGGGGCACAGACAGACAGATGTGCCTCGTTAGTCAATGGGGTGGCCTCAGGTGATGCTGACAAGCCCATTAAAGGGGTTTATCAAGGGAACTGAGGCTGGCAGGAGGCTGCTGGTTTTATCTGAGATGCTGCTTTTGGGCTGGGAGAGCCTAAGCCTCCGCTTGTTAATTAGAAAGGCTTCGAGGAGGTTTGTACTGGTTGGCCTCACTTGTGAGCAGCCGTAATATGATGAGCGATTAGGGACTCTGAAGCTTTTTAGCCAGTGTCATTAAGCTGCTGATGAGCTCAGGCGAGGAAAGGTACTATTTTGGCCGTGCCTGAAACCGGCTGGTCCTGCTCTGACCTGGTGCTTCCTCCTGTCGTGGTCCCCGACCTCCTGAGTCCGGCGAGATGTGTATCCTGGGGACACTGATGGCTTGGCTGTCCCCCTGTGTCCTTGAGCTGGGTCAGATCCAGTGCCGTTCAGCTCATCAGTGAGATGATGAGCTTGTGGTCATGCACGAGTGAAGCTGAGATGTTCCTATTTTCACTGCCTGCCAGGTATTGAGAGAATTTGGGGATGATTATCTCTGAAAAGGTGACTTTAGACCATTTGTGCATCAGGGAAGAGGATGGTGATGTGTGTTCTGACAATTGCTTTGGGAGAAAGCTCCTTTCCCTGTTATGGGGTTTCCCCACTTGTCTGGGCACTGATGGTGAAGCCTTTTTGCTCAGGGGACATCCTGACAGTGTTACTGTCCCATCCTCCCCTTGCTTCTTGAGGCCCCCCAAGGGCTGTGGCAAAGCAGGGAGCAAAATCTGCTGGATTTTCTCATCTTCTCCCGTCTGCCTTGGCAAAACTTCCTGCAGCTCAGCAGCACCGTGCCCCGCCATGGTCTGCCTGGCACCACTAGCGCTGTATTTACGGCAGTGTTAATTAAATACTTTCCGCAATCAGCGCCACGCATGACCCCGCTCCCCGAGCCGGGCTGGGCTGTAATGTGCCATCATCGAGTGAGAACATGACTGCTGCCATCCCAGGGAATTTCTAATAGAGATTTACTCATCCCAGGCCTCTCGTTTCTCCATTTTGTGACATTTTGCAAAGTTCAGGTTTACAAAATAAGCCAGTGCACACGAGAGATGCTCCAGCCATTATTTACACCACATGTGCAGTTCCCTCCTGCACTGATGATAGGATCTTCACTGTGGTCAGCAGAGACAGGGGTGCACTGGCAGCTCCCTTTCCTCCTCCCTGCCCAAGGGGCTGCTGTTTTTGACCAAGAGCACCCCATCACCCAGCTGTCCCCCCTCGCAGGCTGTGTGTGCATTGTCTGTGCTCATTGAAATGCTCGTGGCATCCTGCAGCTCAACCTGCCTCCAATCCCTGCTCCCGTCCCAGGGCGAGGGATGGGGTGGGAGAGGGAATGGGCCCCAGTCTCAGGGAGGGCTGCTGCGGTTTTGGGCTGTGATTTGGGATGCTCAACTGCTCTGCTTTTGAAAACAAGCCTGTGCTGAAAGCTGGAGGAGAGCATGGAGGCAGCAGCTGCCAGCAGAATCCTGTTACTGTGCCCCAGCCTCCAGGTCTCAGCTACAGGCAGAAAAGCCAATTTTGACAAGTCTCTGGTGGTAGGAGCTGCCCGCTCTGGGAAGGTGAGGCAGCATGTGTGCTGAAGACAGGCAGGGGGAGAAGGTGTCCATCCCTGAGGCTGGTTCCTCCATGGCACAAGGTGCTGGTCAGTGCCTTTCTGACCCTCTTCCATTTAACCTCTGCCCAGTTACCGGTAGTGGGTGTTACTCCTGTGGGTGGTGGGACCTGGGACAAACCGCCAAGCTGGGTGACCAAACCTCCTTCTCCTCTTCCTCAGGATGAAGCTGGCATCCTGTCTTCCTCCAGCAAGGTCAGCTCATCCCTTCTGGAGCAGGCTGGAAACCAAGGGTGCCCATCTCACAGTGCGACTCCAGGAGTGCAGTGGAGCCAGGGGCAGTGATCCAGCTCTCATCCCAGCTCCAGGGCATGGCTGGGGCCACCCTCAGCCTCAGGGGTGCTGCAGGCAGGTAGGTGGCACCCGGTCCTACTCATCCTGTCAAAACCTGGCGATGCTGCCAGCCTGGAGCTGGGCTCTGGGACACGAGGGGCTGTGGGATCTGGCACACCTCGCTGCTGCCCCGCGCCTGCCTTGTCAGGTCTGATCAGGAGGAGGATCAGTCGGCCCTGTTCCTCGCTCTCCAGATTTAATTAACGGGCCTTTCATCTCTACCCTGAAGGAATCTGCTATCTTCTGTCTTCTTAATTAACGTTCATTAAGCAAATCAGAAGAACATTTTCTCCTCTCCGCCTCCACGGCTTTTAACCCTTGCGGGGTTCCAGGTCTGTGTTGGGACAGAAGAAGGCTCCTGGACAGGTTGGTGTCATCACAACCTTGGTCACCACATCCCTGAAGTGCTTGGACCAAAGCCCTGGAGCAGTGGGTGAAGTCTCTGCAGGTACAGAGGACTCCAGGTGAGGCTGGGATTTGTTATACCAGTGGACTTTGTACAGCAAGTGCAAGGCATCCCCTTGGGCAAGGGGCAAACTTGTGCTCAGCACCCAGCAGGAGCCTGGTGAGGGGCTCCAGTCTGGGGTATGTCTGGGAATGTGCAGCTGCAGCATCCCCACTGCCAAGCGCAGCAGTGCCACCACCTACTCCCATCACACTCTGGCCTTGTGGGCCAACCCCCCATGCCCAGTGGGCTGTGCTGGAGGAGGAGGAGAGATTGGGATACTCATCACCTTTGCCTGAATCCTTTCTTCCTGAATTCCTTTTCCTGAACCCTGGCTCTGCGGTCTCATCGCTCTCTAACGTGGACCCCTCTGCAACAAGGGCAGGGAAATCATCTCCTGGCTGTGTGTTACAGCCCAGGGAGGAGGAGGCAAACCCATGACACGAAAGATTTGGTTAGAGCATGGTGTTAACAGTGCCAAGGTCATGGGTTCAATCCCCGTATGGGTCATTCACTTAAGAGTTGGGCTCAATGATCCTTTTGGGTCCCTTCCAACTCAGAGTGTTTTATGATTCTATCTCCCGCCCAGAACTTACAGCCTCAGTACCAAGGGGAAAGCAAAACACCTGGAAAACCTCACCTCTGCAGGATGCAAATCCCCTTAAAACTGGTGGTGGAAACATGCGGGGCAATTATTGAGCTGAAAACCCTTCTCCTTCTCCCTGGAGGCTGACAGTGGGTTTGCCACTGGCCGCCCACTCCCAGGCAGCTGCTGTGCAGCTCCTCGGTGCTGGGAAATTCACCCTTCCCAGCGGAGCTGGCTCTGGCTGTCAGAGCCTGGGTCAATATATGATAATGGGGCTTTGAAACGACGCTGCTGCGGGAGCCGCTGCCCAGGACTCTGATTCACAGCTCCCCTCTGGTGCTTTCTCCCGCAGTGTGTACGGGGAAGGAGAATAAAATAAATAAGAGTAGAAGGGAAGGGGAGGAAGGGAGCTTAAATTATAAATGAGAACTAAGTTTCCAGAGCCCCCGTGGGCAGCTCAGTGAGGCGGTGTGGGGGTCAGAGGCAGAGCTCCCCTGTGCATCCCACTTCTGCAAATGCTGTCCTGTGGGGTGTGGGTCAGGGTCTGCCCAGGAGCATGGCACCGTGCCAGGCTGCCCCTCTCCCTGCTTGCTGTCACCTTCCTGCCCCCACTGGTCAAACCTGGAGGGTGCTGTGGTCTCCAGAGGGATTCCCCCGGCACAGACTATAATTAGCATTAGCTGAGAACTGCTAATGAGGTCTGGTGATGATCTGGTTTTGCCACCCCATGGAGATGCCTCCACAGGAATGTGCCCTCGCTCGGGTCTAGGGGACTGGGCTGGCTCATGGCAACAGGCAGGGATGGGACCCCCACTCGAGGGTGCTGGTGTGGAGGTGTTGGGGGTGTCACAGACCCACAATCCAGGCAGGCTGGTGTAAGTGGGAAAGCAGTCAGTGCCCCATAAATCAGTGTGGGGGAGAAGAAAGTGCTGAATCTGTTTGAAAGCCTTTCCCTAATCCCCTCTTGATTTTGAGGCTGCAATAAAAGTGGCGACATCCACCAATTTCAGGAAAAAGCCTCATGTGAGGTATGTACCACCCCAGGCTCATTCCCAGGGCTGAGAAATGGAGGAGCTCAGCTACATCCACGCAGCTGAAGATGCAAATCCCCAATCCACAAAACTGCAGAAATGCTTTGGGGATGGAGCACTGGATGGTCCCATCCCCACGGCCCGGGGACTAGGATGGCCTGCGGGGATCCCAAACACCACAGCTCTGGCTCACATGCGAATATTTCGACATTCCCAGCAGCTTCCACAAGATGGACCTCGGAGCGAGAGGAGGTGCCGGGTAGGGGGACCCGTCCCATCCCATCCCATCCCGTCCCGCCTGCTGCTGCCCTGACATCCAGAGGAGGCTCAGAGTCCAGCCAGGAGAGCCCCGGCATGGCACGGCCTCCCGGGCTCTGCCTGCTGGCCCTGCTGGGGCTGGGGCTGCGGGCGGGGGGCTCGTCCGCCTGCTGGGACCCCCGGGGGCAGCCCCGCCGCTGCATGCCCGTCTTCGAGAACGCCGCCTTCGGCCGCGCCGCCCAGGCCACCAACACGTGCGGGTCGCCCCCGGAGGACTATTGCCTGCAGATGGGAGCCCGCGACGCCAGCTCCCTGTGCCACCGCTGCGACGCTAGCGACCCCCGGCGCCACCACAACGCCTCCCTCCTCACCGACTTCCACAGCGAGGAGGAGAGCACCTGGTGGCAGAGCCAGTCCATGGCCTTTGGCATCCAGTACCCCAACTCCGTCAACATCACCCTGCACCTGGGTAAGTGCCAGCAGGAGCCCCGGCGCTGTCGGCGGAGGGCACCGGCTGCGGGTGCAGCGAGATCAGGGTGCAAAGATGGGGGTGGATGCTCCTGCATCCTGTAGCTCTTGCTGCCAGTGCTGGATTAAGGACAGGACCCTCCCCAGGGCTTTTTAGGGGGGTGTATGGAGGGGGCTGCCCTCTGCAAAGTCCTGAAGGGACTCGGGGAGGCTCTGCCCTGTCCATCAGCAGAGCCCAGGATGCCAGAAGCTGTGCCTGTGCTGCTTCCCAGCCAGCCATGCCCGGAGTGCCTGCTCTCCCCTTCACCCCGGGCTGCTTTTTGCTGATTACGGAAGCCTGCAGAGCAGGAGGCAGATGCTTTCTCCCCTGGGAGAACCTTGCCCGGGGAGGGTGACTGCCATGGGTGCCAAGCCCCTTCTGTTTCACCCCCGCGCGTTGCTCAGGGTGCCCGCTATGTCTCAGGGTGCAGAGCTCCAGGCACACCGTGCAACCCCAGTAGGTTTCCCCCGCTGGCATCCGACCCTCTGTGTTTTAAATACTGCGCAAGCCGCCCACTTGGAGGGTACTTAAACCCAAGGGGCATGCCTGGCATTTTAAAAAGGTTTTATAACATTTTCCTGCCATCTAAACTCTCCTGGCTGTTGGCCAGCGCTGTAAAATCTTCATTCTCTGCAGTCTCCTGCCATCTGCATGCCGAAGGCGGGTAGTGGAGGGGCTGCGGCTGGAGCTGGTGGGGGGACAGCCGAGTGTGGCGAGGGGACAGCTGGGTGTCGGTGTGGCACGGAGCCGTGCCGGTGGGACCCGGCGGGGTCGGGGTGACGGTGGAGGATCCGTGGCTGCCCCGGCAGTGACGCGGGAGCTGCCCGGCTGGGTGGAGGTCACTGCTTTCCCAGCCCCCTGCGAGCGGGCGGACATCTGGTCCTGTCCCCGGGCCGGGGCTGGGCTCCCCGCCGGGCATGAGAAGCGGTGCCGGATCCTGCCATCCCCACTCCCTGCTCCTGCCAGCCCTGACAGAGGCGATTTGCCGGCCTCTTGTCCGCCTAACGCGGGCTGTCAGATTGTCCCCAATCCCTTCGTGTGTGACCCGGGGCACAGACCACCCGAGCGCAGCCTGTGTGGCTGAGCCAGCTGCTGCCGGGCCACTTTGTGGCCACCAGTCCCAGCTCGGCACAGCGACATGTGCGGGCTCTGCAAGCCCCGGGGCTTCCTTCCCAGTCTTTGTCCTTCTTCCAGCTCTTCCCTGGCTCCTCCGTGGTCCCTCTTGGACCCCACATTGGGGTTTCCTGTGGAGTCCAGTCCCTGTGACTGCCCTGCTGTCTCTGTTAACACAACCAAGGCTATGGCATTGTACCGAGCTCATCTTCCAGCCTCCCTCTATAGCCCTTCATGAGCTGGAGCATCCTCTGCAGTTGTACTCTTCTTCCTGCATGGCCCCTGTATCTTGCCATGCTAAAAAGTACCATTTTGGTGCTTGGCACATCATTGTCTGACCTTTCCCACAGTTACTGGGCCCTGTTCTTGTCTCAGCCATGGATTTTTTTATTGCTGTCTAAACGCTTTCATTTAGATTAAGGAAGAAAAGCTCAGCTGACCCCCAGAGCCCCCTGGAATGCAGCCTGGGCTGAATCCTTGCCCCTGAGCTCCATGGAGTAATTGGGTGTTTCAACCCATGTAGAGCATCCCCCCAGCCTGCCTGTCTTGCTCAGTCACACCTCTCGTATGTTCTCCAGCGTGGTTACCTGGGGATCTTATTAAATAAGACATGGGATGACTTGGACAAGACCTGTGTTTACCTGCATGTTGTTGATTGGCGTTAATTAGATTACGCTCCTTTAAATCTCTCCTCCCTGTGAGGTTCCAGCCGTGCTGTTACAGTGCATTGGGCTTGCAGCTGGTCGATCCTCCCAAGTGTCCACAGCTCTTGCATTTGCCCTGTCAGACGTCAGGAAGGAACCCAAAATATCCGCGGCTTCCACAGGCAACAGACACCAGGGCTCCTCAGGAAGCAATCTGAATGCCAATGGCTCGTTTTGGAGTGTCTAGATCAGGCGCTATCTGTGTCTGTGACTCTGACTCTGATTTTCCTGTAGGATGAGAGCCCGGGGCTGAGGTTTGGCGGGGCTAGAGATGACAGGACATGTAGGTGACATAACTGTCCCACAATGCTCCTTTTCTCCTCTCCAAAATTCTCTTCTTGGTGCAGTCTGGGCTGTGGGGGAGGCAGGTGCACATTTTGTTCAAGTGACAGCACAGCTGGGAGAGCCCTCAGGGGTCCTGGTGCTGCTCGTTCACCCTTCCCAGCATCACTGTCCTGCGGCACATCTGGCTTTGGGACATGTCACACCTGAGCAGCAAAGAGGAGACAACCAGCCTGGGTTATTATCTGGATCTTTTTTTTCCTAAGGAGAAATTGGCTGATTAAAAAGCCTGTCTGAGAAAAGCACACGCTCCCTCATGATAATAATTCCTCAGAAAAGTGAACCTCCTCCATCCCAGCTGGAGGCACCAAAATGGGGCTCCCCCAGCCTGGCTGTCCCCTCCCCTCGCGCGGGGCCGCTTGGGGCAGGGGCGGTTTATTGACACAGCACTGCGTTCCCTTCCTCTCCCAGAGGAAACTGCTCCGGGAGGTGATGGCCCCGACCTCGCTGCTTTGGTAGACACCCCCCCTGGGACCGTGCTCTCTGGGAACCGGCGCCTGCCAGGCGTCCCCCCTGCCCGGGGTGCAGGACAGGGGCACCCCGCTGTCACCAGCCCGGAGCGGTCCCAGAGGGAGTGGGGAGGCACAAGGCGAGGGCGGGACAGCCCAGCTGCAGCCCCTTCTTGGCCCTCGGCACCTCCGGGTGGGCTGGGAGTGGGTCTGTCCCCCTCTCCAGGCGCTCTGCCGGGCGCTTCCCGCATCCCTGATGGGATGCAGCTGCTGCTCCCAGCGCTGGTAGCCGGCTGCCTCGGCTCCCCCGCAGCAAAGTCGCAGCACATACGCGACAGTATTCATATGGGCCCAATTAAAGGCTTGTTTTCCTAGTCCCGGAATAACCCCTCTAACATTCCCAACTCATTATCTTTTCAAATAAAGCCAAAACCTTGCAGCTAATTGTTTTGTGCTGTCAGGAGTGGTGCTGTTATGGAGCAATCTGGGCTTTGAGCTGGTCCTTCATCTCTGGCAATTAAGTGGGTCTGATGTTCACTTTGGTGTTTTCTCTTTTCCTTTCTGCTAATTCTTTCAAGCTCTTTCAGAGCTCGCCGGACGCCCCAGGGATTGGTGGCCTCTCTTTGTCTTCATCCCAGTAAAGATGGAAGCAATGCTGGGTCCCGGCATGCAGCTCCCTGGGAAGGGATTGGCCTTGACCCTTTCCAGCTCTCCATCCCTGCAGCACCGCTGCTCTGGGGATGCTCTCAGCGCTATGGCCCTAACTCTCTCCCACAGCTGCTGGATAGAGCCTGGATTTGGAACTGCTCTTTGTCTGTACAATCTACCCAGTGCACCCTCACAAGGGGTGGGCACTGTACGGGGGTGAGAGGCAGTTTGGATCTGGACAGGGTTTGGGCTGCACCAAGGAGGAGCTGGTGAAGGGTAGCTGGGTGGTGATTTCTCTGGTTTTGGCTGTGGTGGGTGCTGCAGGATGCTGCTGGGATAATTCACCTTTTGGGTAGAGGATCTCAGCATGGTGGGTCTGTCCCCAGGCAAAGCCTACGAGATCACCTACGTGCGGCTGAAGTTCCACACCAGCCGCCCCGAGAGCTTCGCCATCTACAAGCGCAGCCACGCTGAGGGGCCCTGGGTGCCCTTCCAGTTCTACAGTGCGTCCTGCGAGAGGACCTACGGGAAGCGGCCCCGGCAGTACCTGCGGCCGGGCGAGGACGAGCAGGTGGCCTTCTGCAGTGATGAGTTCAGCGATATCTCCCCGCTGAGTGGAGGCAACGTGGCCTTCTCCACCCTGGAGGGACGGCCCAGCGCCTACAATTTTGACGGAAGCCCCATGCTGCAGGTACCACCAGGGCAGGAGGGGGTGGTGGTGCATGGACCCTCAGGATCAAGAGCAGTATTACACCCACTCGGGGTAAAAGTGCTGGTGATGCACTGCATCTCTGCTTGAGAAGGTGCAGGATGTGTCCCAGCTGGAGTGGGAGCTGGTAGTCCAGGCCTCTCCACCAAGGTGTCTTCCCCATGTCCCCTGCAGGAGTGGGTGACAGTCACTGACCTGCTCATCTCCTTGAACCGGCTTAACACGTTTGGGGACGACATCTTCAAGGACCCCAAGGTGCTGCAGTCGTACTACTATGCCATATCTGACTTCTCCGTCGGTGGCAGGTGAGGGGCAGCCAGGCAGGAGTATGGGAACCTTCTTGGGGGTGTAGAACTAGGGCAGCTGCTCCCCACCTCGGTCTCATATGAATTGTGATTTTGGGGCAAACTGCTCAGATGTGGCTTCCTCCATATGTAAACTGGAGCTGGAAATGCAGAGATGGATGATTAAACCTAGAGCCTTTCCAGCTGGGTAGAAATGTTTTCTTTTCCCCATTAGCCCACTCCACGTGCCACCAGCTGTATTGGCTTTGTTCCCTCCCAGCCCAATGGCTTTTAATGACACTGGGGCTTGTGTTGCTCATCCTGTGACCCTGCTGGTCCCTGCGCACTGCACAAGGGGAGTCCTGGGGTTCTAGTGGAGAAATTACCTGAAGTTGCAGAGGCTGGTGGAGGTGCTTGGAGTCAGCATGGCCACAGACAGAGAAGCTGGAACAGCTGCCAGCAGGAAAAAGGGCAGCAGATGTGGGATAGAGAGGCAGGTGGCACCCACTTGGTGCTGCTCATGGGCTGTGCTGCACATGCCCTTCCCCAGCTGGGAGAAGTGGAAAATTTCCCCAAACCTTTCCCAGCTGAGAGAAGTGGAAAATTTCCCCATTCCTGAGAGCACTGCCTGCCCCAGGCAGCGGGGCTGGGACAGCTCCCAGCCGGCCGGCAGACCTGTAGCTGTTGTCCCACCTCCGGGGTCAGCAGCTGGAGCTGGTTAGCACGGGCCACCCTCGGCGTGTGACCTCCCGACTGGCCAGGCTGGGAGCGCCTCGGGGACACGATGGGCAGCCTCAAGGCCAGCACAGCCTGAGCTGCTTCCACCCCACAGCCAGCCCAGTAGCAGGGTCACACACTGCATGGCCTGGGCACCATCCTGCTGCTGCTGCTGCACACTCCAGTGCTCAGAGCAGCTTCCCCGTGCCGGGGTCTCACCGCAGGTGCAAATGCAATGGCCACGCCAGCGAGTGCGCGCCGGACGAGGCCGGGCAGCTGGTCTGCGTGTGCCAGCACCACACGGCCGGCACCGACTGCGAGCGCTGCCAGCCCTTCTACCAGGACCGGCCCTGGGCGCGGGGGACGGCCGAGGCTGCCAACGAGTGCCTCCGTGAGTATCTCGGTGCCTCTGTGAGTACCTCGGGCTGGCCTCGATGGGCTGCGCTGGAGCTGCATCAGCTCATCCGGCAGCTCCTGCCCTTCCTGCAGCTGCTCCATTTTGGGGGAGAGGGAGGATTTGTACCCCAGGGCTCCCCTTCACAGCAGCACCCTGAGGATTCCCCGTTCCCTTTAACCCGCGAGTGCAGCCATCTGCTCCGAGGCAGTGCTGCACCCACCTCTGCTTCCGAGGGTCGAGGCATCGCTGAAAGCTCTCACCGCTGAGCCACGGGGTCCCTCTGGCTCATCCGACCCCACAGGAGGCTGCCGTAACCTCCAATGTCCGCCAGGTCCTGACCCGTCCTTCTGCCTCTTCCCCAGCTTGCAACTGCAGCGGCCGCTCCGAGGAGTGCTTCTACGACCGGGAGCTGTTCCGGCGCAGCGGGCACGGGGGACACTGCCGCAACTGCCGCGACAACACGGCCGGGCCCCACTGCGAGAGCTGCAGGCAAAACTACTACCGCTGGGAGCCGCAGGGAGCCTGCCAGCCCTGCCACTGCCACCCCGCAGGTGCGTACGGCTGTGCCCAGCCGGGCTCCGGCTGCAAAACTACTGCCCCGGCTGGAGTTTGCTGGGAGGGAAGGTTTCAGTGGGTTCTCTCTCGCTCGGGGTTTCCCTGTCCTGCGTCTCTCCCCGGCTGGGGCTGAGCCTCAGGGCTGGCCGGGGTCCCCACAGGCTCCCTGCAGCCCCAGTGCGACAACTCGGGCACCTGCCTCTGCAAAGCCAACGTGACGGGCTGGAAGTGTGAGCGCTGCAAGGACGGCTACCACAGCCTCAGCGAGGGCGGCTGCAGGTGAGGAGGGACCCGGCCTGGACAGGAGCAGCGGGATGGGACCAGGGCTCACCTCCTGCCTTCATCTCACCCCATGCAGACCCTGCACCTGCGACCCCGCGGGCAGCGTGGGCACCTGCGACCCCAACACGGGGCACTGCACCTGCAAGGAGAGGGTGGAGGGGCACCTGTGCAACAGGTAAGCACTGTGGCCCTGGCACGGGGACAAGAACACTGTCCCTTTCCAGTCCTGGAGCAATGTTAGGACCTGGTGGCAAGGCTGCCTTCCTCTGAGCCACCGGGACTGGGCTCACAAGGAGCTCTCATTAGTGTCCCACCCCGGGACACTGCCGTGGTTCCGTGCAGCTCTGCCTGCCCTGTGCCACACACTCCTGTTTCCTCCCCGTGCCCAGGTGCCAGCCGGGCTGGTTTAACCTGCAGCCCCACAACCCCGTCGGCTGCACCAGCTGCTTCTGCTACGGCCACTCCAGCGCCTGCAGGGCAGCAGATGGCTACGAGGAGACTCACATCCGCTCTGACTTCAGCCAAGGTACTAACCCCCAGGGCCCGGGAGAAACGGAGGGCACAGCTCTGCCAACTCCCGCCAAAGAAAAGTTTAGGAAGGATGTGGCCAAGTGTCCCTCATAGGAGCTGAGCATCCCCCTTTGGAGCTAACTGGTGGTGATGGCTGGAGAGGGTTTTCTCTCGGTTGTCCCTATTTTACTGTTAAGCCTCTGTTTCCACCCCCAGCTCCATGGGGACAGGCTCTCCGTGACTCCCCGTGGCATCCCTCCATGCCAATCTGCTCCTGAGGCTGTGCATGGCCCAGGGAGGGCTGTGGGGCCAGGCGTGGACATTCTGCCACACTGAAGGGACTGCAGGAGCACTAAAAATCAGCTCAGAAAGAGAAAAAATAACAGCATGGAGCCTGCTGGGAACTTTCCCAATTATTCCTTCCTCTCCCCATCCTCTGTTGCGAGGCTGGGAGAGCGGCATGGGGTGCTTCTGCCTGGCTGCTGGCAGGGCTGGATTGCGTGCGGGATGCTCGGGGAAACCCTGCCATCTGCCGCGCATCCCGGCGTGTGCAGCCCCGCCGCGGGGACCCCGCAGCTCCCGCCCGCCGGTATCCGCGTCCCGCAGGGACGGACCCCCACGGCAGGGACCCCGCTCCGCCTCGCTCGTTCCCAGATGGATACGAATGCGCCAGGCACGGGTGGATCCCAACTGCAGCTAAACCGCGCTGCCAATTGCTGTGCTGCTGGAATGTCTTCCACGGCCTTGAAACTGAGCCAGGCTTTAAACCGAGCCTTATTTTCCACCCTTCACACAGCCAATTTGGGGCTGCTCCTTTGGGGACTGGTTTGGCAATCTCCGAGCTGAGATGCAACCACGGCACCCTCCTATAGCCCTGCTCCCCAAAACACTCCCCAGTGCACAGTGGAGGTGGATCAGATGGAATTTTCTTATACTGGGTGAAAAAGTCCAAATTGGGGATGATTTGATAACAGAACACAACCCACTTGAGAGATTTCCAAGTGTTTGTCCTGCAGGGCTGGAAGAAATAACTAACCCTGGGGAGTGGGGAGGAGTTTAACTGGTTTCTTAAGGAAACCAACTTAATGCAATTACGCCCCGTCTTTTCTGGGCTTCTCCACATCTCTCCTCAGGCTTCCTGTTCTCGCCAGCCCACATTCATGTTAGAATGGCAGCACAGGCAGGGGGGCTAAAGTTTAAAGATAATAATTTCCTCCAAATCTACGAAAATAAACAGATGAGGAGTGGTTAAGGCCACTTTCCAGTGTGTGAGAGCAAAGAGCCCAAGCGGAGTAGGGTGTTACAAAGTGCTGGCCCCTTCCAAGACTTGGGAGAGTGTTGGGAGGAGGGACAGAGTCCCTGAAAGCAGCACACAGCTGGGGCTGTGCTGACGGGGACTCACTGCTCCCTTAGCTGTACACTGTCACTCTGTGCTGTCACAGGGCTGGAGGGCTGGGCTGCCACAGCTCCAGGCACCACCGACCTGCCTCTGCGCTGGGCTGGTGGGGAGATCGTCACCGAGTGGGATGGAGCGGAGCCAGTGGAGTTTCTTGCACCAGGTATTGTGTGTGCTGGGTCCCTGGGGGCTGCTCTGCTGTGAGGATGCCCTGGTGCTCTAATCCCACTGCCATGCTGGTGCAGGAGGCACTGGGCTCCATTCTGGAGCTGAGTATGTTTCTATATCAGAAGACAGTGGGGGGTATTGGAAGAGTGGACCCGGGAGGGCAGGTTGGAGCTGGCACCACTCTAGGAGGGTGACTGTGGCTCCTGACAAAGCTGGTGGGAATAGGACTGTCCTGGCAGAGCTGGGGCCTCCATGTCCTACAGACTTTGCTCCTCTCTCCCCTCGCAGAGAAGTTTCTGCAGAACCAGTGCCTCAGTTATGGGCAGCTCCTGTCCCTGCTGCTGGGAGTGGAGGAGAACGGTACAAGAACAGAAACCGGGGTGCCCCTGCTCCAGGTCCAGCTGGTGCTGGAGGGTGAGGGGATGGAGGTCACCATGTCCAGCAGCAAGAGCCAGCCCCAGCACGGAAAGCAGGCTGTCACCTTCAGGTACCCACCACGGCGTTTTGGGGAGCCTCAGTGGGGTTTAGGGCACAGTGTCTGATTTGTCTGGGCTGCCCTGTGCTGGGGGTTCAGCCCCACTCTCTGCATCCCTTGGGGATTTAACTGTGCTGTGCCTGAATCACAGCCAGGAGCCGAGCTGTCCTGCAGCACCCGGCCCAGGCTGGCCCTGTCCTGCCTCCCACTTTCCCTCTCCCACAGGCTGCATGAGGCAGAGGAGGGTGCGGAGCCTTTGCTGTCGGCCTTCAGCTTCCAGCGCCTGCTCTCCAACCTGACCGCCCTCCGCCTCCGTGTGAGCTGCGGCCCTGTGAGAGTGAGAGGTGAGTGGCTCCACAAAACATCCCTGTGGGGACCGAACTTGAGTGGGGCTGGGGACATGGAGGCAGCATCAGGCTCTCGGGAACCAGAAGGATTGTGGAGGGTGTTTTGGGGCAGGGCCTGCCTCTTCTCTGTGAACACCTCTGAGGTCTCAAAGAGGTGTTTTGGGGTCTCCTGTGCCTGTCTGGAGCATTTCAGAGCAGAGCAGGGGATGATCCCATTCCCACCCTGCTCTCCCCTCTCACAGGCAGGCTGTCCCTGAGCGAGGTCCAGCTCACATCCGCTCGCCCCGGGCCAGGCACACAGGCAGGCTGGGTGGAGGAGTGCACGTGCCCCATGGGATACACCGGGCAGTTCTGCCAGTCCTGTGCACCTGGATTCAAGAGGGAGATCCCATTCGGCGGCCCCTTCGTCAGCTGCATGCCCTGCACCTGCAACCAGCACGGGGACTGTCACCCCCTCACAGGTGTGCACCCCCGAACCCTCCACTCACCTGTTGCTCCTTGCATGGGTGACAAATCCATGTCTTTGCATGTTCTGAGGGAAGCTGGAAACAACTGGTGAGGTTGTGGTTCCCAAAATTTGCTTGGGTGGTTGTAGGGACAGGGTTCATAACTGCAAAGACAGAGATAATTAATGAAGCGCAATAATAGTGGTAATTTATAATTAGAGGCGCATTTTTCATGATACTTTAGGACCTCTAAGGAGGAGAAGGGAAGTGTGCTGGTCCTCAGAGGAGTGGGGGAGCAGGGGTCTGGGCAGCAGCGAGGGTTTTGCTAGGCTGGGTCTCACAGGAAGCATCACTGCCCGATGAGAGGGGCAGAACTGGGCACAGCTCTGGAATCTGCCAGCTGAGGGTTAACCTGAGCAGAGAAACAAGGGGAAAACCAGGAAAACACAGCGGTGCCAGGCGTGGGGGAAGACACCAGAGGAGTCAGCTCGTGTGCTGCCAGCCCAAGCCCTCGGCGGCTGGTTCTCCTCAATGGGGAACAGCAGCGATTTACGGCCGGCATGGAGAGGGCTGGAGGAGGCAGAGTGCTTGGCGAGTGCCCCTGCCCTGCCCGCGGACACACGGCGGCAGCTCTGCAAACCCTCCCGCACCCCACAGAGCCGGGGCTGGCGCCGCCGACAGCGCAATCCCCAAGGATGGGGCCAGGCTTTTGATGTTCCGGCCCGGGCGCTGCCAGCCCGCGCACTTCCTCTAGTTTATTTTTCCACTTCTTCCTGCCACCCGCTTTTCCTTTCTTTTCCATCGTCTGACTCTGCCTGGATGTGAGGAAAATGCAATAACACCCCCTCCTGCGCAGCCTTCCTAGTATGACCCGACCCCACAAAACACGGGGGAAACTCCTCCCCCCGACTCCTCTCTCTCCGGGGAAGCAGAGCATCTGCCTGGAGGTGGGGGGTTCCTTGAGAGGTTCTTCCTCCTCTTGCTCCCTCTCCTCCTCACAGCCGATTTCGGAAGGCTGACTCACCGGCTCGGCTCGTTCTGGAGGAGATGCTCTCCGGTGGATGCCGGGCCGGCTGCTTGTGTTTTCCAAGACAGGCTGGAAAGGACGCGCCTCGACGCTGAGAAATGTGTTGTGGATTACGGCAGGCGCCGGCAGCCTCCGCACACACTGATGGTGCTGCCTGTGCCAGCACAGCCTCGTCCCTGCATCGCTGTGGCCTCCGTGCCCTCTCTAAAACCTTCTCCCTTGAGCAAAGACAGGGTGGGGAGGGAAAATGTCCCGAGTAGCGGTTGGAGATGTGCAGCGCCTTGGCTGGAGCTGCACATCCCCCTTGCGATGCTCAGCGCTGGGCTCTCCATCCCTCCCGCAGTCTCTGCTGTCATTCGGGGTCGGGTTTTCGCAGACCCTCAGCTGCGTTTTCCTCCCCGCAGGGCACTGCCAGTGCTTGCACAATACAGAGGGTCCCTCCTGCGAGCGCTGCAGCCCCGGGTTTTACGGCAACCCCTTCCTAGGGCGCTTCGATGACTGCAAGCCCTGCCCCTGCCCCGGCCGCTCGCCCTGCACCGAGGTGCCCGGCAGTGGGGAGGTGGTCTGCACCCACTGCCCCCCGGGGCAGAGAGGTGAGGCTGGGGCTGGGTGGGCACAGGGGCTGCGGGCAGCGTCGGCACGGCTGGATCCTCCCCACCTTTTCATCTTCGCCAGGAAAGCGCTGTGAGCTCTGTGATGATGGGTTTTTCGGGGACCCGCTGGGGCAGAGAGGTCCCGTGCACCTCTGCGAACCCTGCCAGTGTCACGGGAACGTGGATCTCAACGCCGTGGGGAACTGTGACCCCGTGTCTGGCCGCTGCCTGCGCTGTCTGTACAACACGATAGGCGATCACTGCGAGAGGTGCCGGCCGGGCTTCTACGGGGATGCGCTGGCTCCCAGCCCCGCTGGGAAGTGTGCACGTACGTACAGCCCCCGGGGACAGCTCACTTGCAGCCAAAATCCTCACAGCAGCTAAGGAAGAGGGTGGAAGGGGATGCCCAGCAGGTTTAGGGGCTGATGGATGGGCCAGGTTACCCCTAAGTGTTCCAGAATGTCCTTTGTCCTCGTGCTCCACTGCCATCCTTCCCCAGAGAGACTCTGGCCTGCAGGGGCTCTTTCTCTTGGAGCCCTGTTTGATGGGGGATCGTGGCTCTCCATGTTGTCAGGAGCTCAGCCCCAGTGCCCCATTCCTGCAGTCCTATTCACCAGCCCCGTGCTGGGATTTAAGAGCTGTTTTGTCTCCCGTAGCTTGTGATTGCAACCCCAACGGCTCAGACCCGAGGATGGAGGGCTGTGATCCTGGCACGGGCCAGTGCCACTGCCTCCCACACGTGACAGGCAGAGCCTGTGGGCAGTGCCAGCCTGGCTACTACGGCCTAGAGCCCTCCGTGGGGTGCAAGAGGTATGTGGGGCGTGGCATGGGGCTGCCAGGGGACAGCAGTGGCTCCATGTTCCCAGCTCTGGTCTCTGCACTGATTGCCTGCTCGTGACCCTCCACTTCTTGTGCCAGCTGTGAGTGCCACCCAACAGGGTCGCGGGAGAGCGGATGCCACGTGCTGACGGGGCAGTGCTCCTGCCAGCCAGGTGTCACGGGGAAGAAATGTGACCGATGCCAGCACGGCTTCTTTGGCTTCTCTGCCAGGGGCTGCCGAGGTAACGGGGATGGGGACTGCATCCTTGTCCCTAAAGCAGGGCTGGCAGCCACAGTGTGACACCTTTCTGCCACCACTGCAGCCTGCAACTGCTCCCCACTGGGCTCCGTCACCCCGCAGTGCCATGAGAACAGCACCTGCCTCTGCCACCCCGGCTTCGTGGGCTACAAGTGTGACCGGTGCCAGGCCAACTTCTTCCTTGACCCCCTGAGCTCCCGCTGCCAGCAGTGTCCTGCCTGCTACGGGCTGGTGAAGGACGAGGTACAGCCTGTGCCCTGCTGAGGCAGGGCCAGCACCCCACCCCCTGCACCCCTCACTGTCCCTGCATGTCCCCCTGTGTTGCGCCTGCAGGCTGACCGGCTGAAGGCCAGGCTGCAGGAGATGGAGGGATGGCTGCAGAAACCAGGCTGTGACGCCCACCCTGGCCACTCTGCCATGCTGGGAGATGCACCCCGGGGAGATGGGCTGCCCAGCCCACACCTCCTGAGAGGTACGGGGGACTCTCCTTCCTTCCACCCATTTCACCCCTCTGGGGACCCTCTGCTCCCTCCGGGTGCTGTGACAGGCTGGGTGGGTGCAAGGAGGTCCCAGGTGAGTGTTGAGCTCAGTGTGGGTGATGGGGTGACCTGGAGAGAGGGCAGTGGAGGGGACATGCCTTTCTGGGAGGACAGAGCACTGCAGGGATGCTCACACCCCTGAAGCCTTGGAGCAGGCAGTGATGGGCATTATTGGGGGCTGAGCACCAACACATGGGTGCCCTTTGGGTGCTGAATTCCTGGGTCCTTGCTGAGCACCCAGAGGGAGTGTATTCCTTTCACTAGTAGGTGTGAGGCAGGGGCTGGGGCGTGGGGCAGCCCCACAGGGAAGCAGGGAGCCCCGAGCAACCCCAGAGGGCAATAAGCTGCTTGTGCTGCCCACAGGTGCCTGGGCCACCCTCTTGGTACAGGTGGGGCAGCTGGCAGGGGCACTGAACATTGCTCGAGGCCGTCTCACCAATGCCAGCCGGGCCACCAGCTGCTCTGATCACGGACCCCCCAAGACCTGCATGCTGCTGTCGGAGATTGGGGCTGTGCTGCAGTCGGCACAGCAGGAGATCCTGCACGCTGCGGACACCCTGGCTACCACGGTGTGGGCTCTCAGCGGCCCTGGGCTCCTGAGCGGGCTGGTGACAATCCTGGGTGGCAGTGGGATGTGCCCCCCAGGACTGTTGGGGTGGGAGCTGACCAGCAGAGTGGGTGAGCAGGAAAGCTTGGGGTCCGTGTGGGTATAGCCCTCCTTGCATTTGAGTCAAGAGGAAATATTTTTCTTGCTCCAGCCCTTTGGGCAGTTCTTAGTGGCGCTGGGCTGGCAGGGTCCAGGGGTGCCTGCTCTCTGCTGGGGTCTCAGTGCTGCTGTTTGCATTCCAAGGAGATTCCCCAGGAAATCCCACAGCAGCCCACAAACTGGAGCCACTGGGCACTGGAGGCTCGGGCTCTGTCCAAGAGGTATGACTGCAGCAGGCAGAGGAGGCTGTCAGCCCAGCTCGGGGTGCAGGGGAGCCACTCCTTTGCTAGGAGACCAATCCTAATATCCTGTCTGGGGGTGTCCTTGTCCCTGCAGCCACAAGGACTCCCTGGCACAGGTGGAGGTGGTGGTCAGGAGAGCCCTGCACGCCTCCAACGCCAGCTCTGAGCTCCTGCAGAACCTGCTGGAGGGGAACGCGACGTGGGATGCGCTGCGAGAGCTGGAGGCCGGGTGAGGGGCTGGCAGGGCACCACAGCCCCTTTCCCATGGGCAGGCCCCTGTTACAAGACTCAGCCATGGTGATTTGGCACCTGCCCAACAGGTGCTGAGCACTTTCAAAGTCATTGCATTGCAGTGCTGTAAAGCAGAGGGACAGGGTGCTGTGTGCTGGGGATGTTTCAGGAAAAGTCCCCAGAATTTCCTGCTACATCTGGGTCTCAAGTTGTCCTCTCCATCCTTCGAGGAACCATAGGGCCCTGGCTGACAGCGGTGTCCTGTCCATGCAGGTATGAGGAAATCCAGCAGGCGCAGGAGGAGCTGGGTGCTGGCCTGGCAGAGGTGGCAGTGGAGGCCAGGAGAGCTTTGACAGCTGTGGAACAGGCACACGCTGACCTGGCCGAGAGACTTGTGCAGGTGGCTGCTCTGGGGCAGGTGAGCAGCGCCCAAGCTCCAGCTCCTGCTGGCATCCCTACCTTCTGCTCTACCACTGCTGCCTCCTGAGCTGGGAGCTGATCTCATTGGCATTCCTGACCCTGCAGCAGGTGCTGCCAGTGCAGGCTGGAGACCTGGCACAGGAGCTGGCAGTGCTGGAGCAGGCAGCAGCAGCCCAGGAGCTGCTGGCTCAGCAGGCTGTGCAGACATCCCACACCCTGGCAGCAGGATTGCGCCTGGAGCTGCAGAGAACTCACAGCTTCGAGCAGGTGATTGCTGCTCACTTGGGTGGGGAGCCCCATCCCTGCTGCTCCAGCGACTGAGGGACCATGCCTGTAGCCAGGGAGCTGGGAGAGTATGTTTTGGGATTCCTTGGGCTCCCAGATGTCCCCAGAAGCTCCCCTGCCAAACAGGAGCAGGCTGAGTCCCACATTCCCCAGATGGATGCAGTTCTTCACCCACTCTCCAGCCTCACTCCTCCTCTCCTCTCCCAGCTGCGGGACCAGGCTGGCTCTGCCCGTGACATGGCCACCACGGCTGTCTCCCGAGGAAAAGCTGTGCTCTCTGATGCCGAGTCCCTCCTGGCCAGCTTGGAAGGTAAAAGGCACCAGCCACAGCAGCTCCAGCCACAACTTGGCTCTCACCAGTTGACAAGGGGAGAAGTGGACAGTTTAGTGATGGCCAAGTTGTTCCCATAGGCATGAGGAAGGTGCTGGGGCATCGGAAGGGTCAGGCCGCCCTGAGGAGGAGGATGGCCACTGTGCGGGACAGAGTGATGGTGGATGCTCAGAGGAGGATTAAACAGGCAGAGAAGATGCTGGGAAACTCCCTGTCCATTTCCACCGCAGCCCAGAGGACAGCTGGGGAGGCTGAGCAAATCTCTGAGGAGAGCGCCAAGGTCCAAGCTGCGGGAGCTGGGGTGGAGCTGCTGGGCATGGCCAGGCTGGCAGCCATCACCCACAGAGCCCAGGCTGCTGCAGGCAGGGCTGCGTGTCCCCCGTGACTGTTCCCATCTCCACCCCTTTGCAGAGGGCACGGGCGGTGCTGCAGGAGAGCAAACAGGCCCTCAGACACGCCAGCCAGTTCGCCACGCGTGCCAATGAGACCCAGAGGGAGCTCTCCCGGCAGGAGCACATGGCTGAGAAGCTCAGGGGAGAGCTGGAGGAAGCACACCAGGTCAGTTGGGTTCCCTTGGGCAGGTTTTGTCCTCCAGAGCCCAGAAGTGGCTTTGGTCACAGCCCAAAGCACAGGGAACAACCCAGCTTGTGAGCTCCACTGCAGGGTCAATGCCTTGGGGATGTTCCTGGGATCTCCTCTGCCATCCAGTCAAGGGTCAATGGTGTCCCTGACCTGGGCATCTGTTTCTGTTGGAAGGTGGGGTCAGAGGTGAGTGAGATGGCAAGAAGTCTCCAGGAAGCCCGAGGCTCGCTCATGTCAGACATCGAGACCCTGAATGACCTGCTGGACAGCCTAGGTGAGACCTGGGGGGAAATGGGGTGCAGGTTCCGGGGAGAGGGCTGTGCTCTCGAGGGCCAGGGCTCTCCTGCTTGCTGGCCATCCAGGCTGAGCTGAATGCCCTTTGGTTGAGATCACCCATGGTCTCAGCAAAGCTTCTTTAAGGCTCATGTCTTGAGGAAAACCCCCATGAAGAATGAACTGGGGCTTGCTGAACGTGTGTGTTTGTGTCTGGTGTGGGCACACAGATCTCCCTTAGGATATTCAGGGGGAGTAAGGTTGGCAAAGTCCCTTTGGAGCTCAGAGCTGTGCTAGACTGGGTTTGCTCCTTGTTGCTGGTTGGTCTTGCACCAGTTCCTCCTATTTTTATCATCTGGGTATATTTCTGAGCATTCCAGGACTCTTGCATGCAAGAAATTTTGCAAAAGAGTGGAAACCATGGCCCATTTGTAAGAGAGAGAAGTGCCCAGGCCCTGCCTGGAGCCACAGTTTTGTTTGTTTATCTATGATCAGTGAGAAGCTGCAAAGCCTCCATGCCCTGCTGCACCCACTCCCTATAGTTTGCCTGGTGCTGTGGAGTACACCCAGAACAGCTCCTGTTCGGCTCTCTGCTCTCATCCATGTCCTCTCCCCCCTTGCCCAGGTAACCTGCAGCAGGACATGGAGGTGGATGCAGTGCTGAGTGCCGGGAGGCTGCAGCTGGAGCAGTTGTGGCTGCGCCTGGCCACGCCGGGACCCCTGGCCGGCCAGCTCAGCCAGCTGCAGCAGGAGGCAGCACGGCAGCAGGAGAAGATCCAAGCATTTGAGAGCGACTTGGCTGAGATCCGGGCCGACAAGCAGAACTTGGAGGACATTTTGCGGAGCCTTCCTGAGAGCTGCTCGAAGTGACAGGTCGCTGGCTGCTGCCATGTCCCCTCTGTGCCCCCCTGCACAGGGAATGGCAGAGGGAAGGACACTCTGCATTCACAGCATCGATCCCTCCCACCACTCCTCACACTACCCTCCGTATAATATCACACCCCAGGTCCTCTTCCACACCCGTTCAGGCTCCGCATCCCGAGCACTCTGCAGCACAACTCCAGCCACCACCTCTGTCCTCGGGACGAGGGGACACCCACCTACCAGGGACCACCGATGTTTCTGTGCAGGATCTGGAGCCATCCCAGGGCCGGTCTCTCACTGCAGAGTGAACAAAGAATCCTCACAGATCTCCTCCGTCCCTCCCTTCCCACCGCAGCGTCCCACACTGGGCAGGGACAGTTACGTACTACGTTACCGAGTACGTAACGTACCCAAGCTGTACTGCCCAGCAATCCCTCCTGCCCCAGGAGATGAGAGAGGCTCTCACACGTGCTGGAAGCTGGTCCTGCTGCACAGCACCCTGCAGTGTCACACTCATGGGCTGTGGTCACGGAGGTGCAGAGAGGAATCCCAGTGAAGCCAGGCAGAGCTGTTCACCGGAGGGCATACAGCTCACCTTTTTCCCAAGGGAAGGGAGTTCATAGCAGGGAGGGCTAAATTAACGAGGGAAGCAAAGCAGAGGCAAAGATGGATCCTCACCCAGCTCCTGGAAGGCAGGTGGGCCATCCTCAGCCTGCTTCAGTATCAGAGGAGCTCAGGTCTTGCTGTTCCCCTGCTCCAGGGTAACACGAGGCCACAGCTCTTTTTGTCCTGTCCCAAATGTCACCGGTATGGCTATAAACCAGCCAAATGCCACCAGTCCCCGGGGCTGGGTGGCACAGACACAGGCGAGGGAGGTGTGAGAGCAGCAGCCACAGCCCCACATTAGCACCTGTGCCCCAGTGCGGAGGAGCTGGCTGGAGGCACTGGGCTGTGCAGCCAGTGGGGACTGGATGGGAACAGCTGGACACCCGCTCCTGCCTGTGTCACTCCCACGGGCTGGCAGAGGTCGGAGGCTGTATTGCCTTTAAAGGAAAGGCATTTATGTTCCCTTGTGCTCCCATGTGGGCTGGGCTGCAGGACAAGCCAGGTCCTGGCTCAGCCCATCTTGTGCTGGCTGTGCCGTGACTCCAGGTAGCTGAAGTCATTCCCATGAGACCAGAAATGAGTCCCCAGGCTGCAGCTTGCTTCATTTTTTAACCGGTTTTACCTACATTTTTCTGCTCACAGTGCTGCAAATCAGGTTTGCTAAAGTCTTGTGTAATTTATGTAAAATTGCTGCCATCGATGTTGAATTCCCCCAGCAACATCTCTGGTGGGTCCAGTGGCCTGGAAAGAACACAGGATTTTCCTACTGAGAACAAAGCTATCGCCCTTCTAATTCTGCACAAAAGCTGCCCAAGGAGTGGGGTGCCAGAGCTGCAGCGCTGTGGGGGTGTAATGGCAGGGGCTCCCTTCCTGCTGCCCAAGGACAGCTCTGGGAAAGCAAAACCGTGGAGCAGTGAGAGCACAGCGTGATCCGGCTTGGCCGGAGGCAGGGAGCCATGGCCACTTACTGTCTCTCTGGGAGGACAATTATACATCTTCGGTGAACACTCAAATTTGCTGCTCTTACAGAAATGTCAAGCCTCTGCTGTGTGCCTGCTGCTGAAGATGTGGTTCACGCTGCCTCCTGCTCTCCCTGGGACTCTGTTTTTAGCTGGTGCCACCTGCCTAGAGCTGTATCCATTAAAAATTCCTAATATAACACACAGCTGCCCATCCAGGGTGTGTGGCAGCAGGAGAGCACGCTGTACCTGCGCTTGCCGCTTTTAAAGAGCGGGGATTGAAATGTGGCTGCGTTTGGGGTGGTGAGGGGCGAATGTCTGACAATTCCCACTGCACTCCACGTTAGTACATGTTTATAACATAGGGTGTCAGGCTGAGAGCGCGGGGGCGTGCGACCCTGGCCGGAACACGCATCCCCTCGGTGGTGGCTGTCCCTCGGTCCATCCCTGGTCCCGCTGCTCGCGCTCCGGGGTTTATCCAGCTCCTGGAAGCGGCTGCGCCGTACGGCCCCTGTCCCTCTGCCGCCGGTCCCGGCGTGGCGATGCCGCTCCCGGGGCAGCTCCAGAGCGATCCCCGGTGTCCCGGAGCCGCGCCCGGCGGGCGCTGCGGGGATAGGGAGCCGGTCCCTTCCCTCCTGCGGGCAGCCCAGAGGCAGCCGTGCCTCCTCCCCGTGCTCGGGCACCTCGAGCCCGCCGCGGGGCGATGCGGGCTCCGCCAGCCGCCCGCTGCCAGCACCGGGCGGGGAACGGGTTAAGGGCGGGGGGCGGAGGGCCCAGCCCGGCCCTGCCCGCCCCTATTTAAGGCAGCGGCGGGCTCGGGGCGGCTCGGTGCGATGGCGGCTCCGCGCCGGCCGAGCGGCGGGGGGCTGCGGAGGGCCCCGCAGGACGGGCGGCTGGAGGAGATCAACAAGGTGGGGCTGGGGCCGCCTCCCGACCCGACCCCCGCGGGGAGTGGGGAGGGGGCTGCGGCGGGGCCGGGCGGGACTAGAGGAAGAGAAGGAGGAGGGGGGCGGTGGGTGCAGGAGGAGCTGCCGACCCCTCTGCCCAAGCCCCTTTGGAGAGGGGATCCGGCCGGAGCAGGAAGCGGGCTTTGTACGGGGATCGCTCTCCATCCCCTCCGTTCCTGGTGTTGTCCTCTCCGGCGGCTCTTTCCTCCCCGTGCACCGCACACCGGCGGGTCCGAGCGGGCTGCTGGGCGCCCAGGGGCTGGCTGCTATGGAATTCCCTGTGGAAGCGTGGTCTAGCAAGAACGGGGGCTATTGTTCTCCCGGAGGACTTCAACCTCCCCTCTGCTGTATCGAGCGCTTCAACTTTTTCTTCCCGGAATGAGAAGTTTCTGCTGCTCAGAGCTAACTCCAGCCTTCCCAGCTTTTCATTACAGAGGGTGAATGTGTAGCCCAGGATGGCTGGGTGTCCCACAAGCCTTGGGCAGGGGGAATGGCACCTCCTGGATTAGTGCAAAGTGCACTCGGCTTCGTGCCCTTCATGCCAGGGTCAGGCAAGGTCCTCTCCCCCAGCTTCAGGCTTGCCCTGTCCCTTGCTTGGCATGGCTGTGGGGGCAGTTCTGTTGGCATCATTCCCAGCTAAGAGCAGTTCTGTGGGTGAAAAGAAGGTTTTAACCTTGAAGCAAAAACAGTGCTGGGATTTCTAACATTTCTGGGTGCTCCTTTAGTCAGCGGCACCTTGGTGTTACAAGTGCAGAAATCAAATTGCTGTACAAGATGAGAGCCTGGAGGAAAAGGGCTCACCTTGCCCTCACACTAAGCTATAAAAAGTGCCAACATGTTCCACCAGACAGCAGTGAGACAGAAGAGGTGAAGTTTAGGTCACTGGAGAGGGATTTAGGTCATTCGAAATTACTCAATTAATTAGCAATTAGGACGTGAGGCAGAATAGGAGTGGAAAAAGAGGTGTCATGGCGTAAGATGTAGAATGAGAGCAGTTGGTTAAAGAGGAGCCTTTGTAACCTGCTGCTGGAAGGCAGATACAGCACACCCTGCACCAAGAACATGTGTGGGTGGGTTTAACATATCTCCCCTAGCCAAGGTGGTGTTGGCCCTTAGGCTGAGGATGAAGGGGCTGTGTTGTACCTGCTGCTGCAGTTTCTGCTTCTCCAGAGCCCTCCTCCAGCATCACTCAGGCACAAGGTGGACACACAATCCTTAAGCTGGTAGGAGCTGTAGGACTGAGTCTGGGAAGCTGTGCTGCTGGTGTGCCACTGCTGTGTCCCGGGGCTCGGGGCTGTTCCTCTTCCCATGCAGGGCGCAGGTTCCTAGCTCTCCCCTAAGCTGCCATCATTTCTGGCCTTTTCTTTGGGGTGAGGTTTGGATGACAAAAATGAAACCAGCTACGTGACTTCCCACTGACAGAGCTGCTTGTTTGCATCCTTGCTGCCCTGTGTGCTGGCTCAGTGCTGTGAGACAGGATTTGAGCAGCTCAAAAACCAAGCTGCAGATAGCACGGGTGGCAGCTGCCCATGGATCCTCAGAAGCCATCGTGCTCTGGGCAGCAACCCCCACGCTGCTCTGCTTTGCCAGCTCTTGTGTGGCAGTGGGGGAGTGCGATAAACAGCCTCACACCTCCCTGACACAGCTGATACAGCAACTTGGGCTGATACTGTGGCTGGAGCCAGCGAGGGGGTTTCCCAAGCACTGAAGAGCCCTAAGGCTGTAAAACAGTCAAGTGCTCCTAATAAAACCTATCAGGCCGAATTCCTATCAGGCTTAATCTCATTGTCTCATCCTAACACTCAGCTCCCTCCAGCTCCGTTTTCCTGGCTGGTTTCTCCCCCAGAGCTCTCGCTGGGATACGGCTCTGGCAGGCTGAGTGCACATGTGCTGCTGAAGGATAGCCGAGTCCTGGTGCTGACTTTTCTCTTCTGAAACGCTCCTCTGGGCTCCCCTCTTGGTCGTTCCCCTCTTTTCAACCCAATCACATTGTCCAGCCTCGTGCACCAAGGTGGCAGGTCTAATCCAGCATAGATTAGTTTCAGCCTGGTTTTACCCTGTAATGCCCTGGTCTACGGGGAAGGAGTTCAGCCTGTCAGAGAGCAGGTGCCTGCTTCTCCCACCCAGGGCAGGCACGAGCATCACTCAGCCCTTCCCAGCCCCAGCAGGCAGGGTGGCGGGTGTTCAGCACTTGAACAGCCCAGAGAAAGCTTGGCCTGCTTAAAGTGACCTTTTTGGGGAGCAAGGAAGGATCTGGCTTTGCTCAGGTTGTCTTGCAGGTAGCTGGGACTTGTCTGGCTGAGTTTATTGGCTTAGAAAAGTCTCTCAACTGCTCAAGAAAGGCTGTTCAGGGCAGGAGCTGGGAAGAGGCTTATAAAGCAGTTCTTATTAATAGAACATGCCCCTTAAAATGGGAACTTCAGCAAAGGGCTCTAGGAGGAACTTCAGCCGCTGTGAATTTGAGTCAGGCCCTGGGGACTGAATTCCTGTGTGCCATTGTGAGTGTTTGCCTTATCGCAGTCACAGCCCAGCTCACACACAATGTGGAGGGTGGAATGCTTTTCAAATACACCCCCTTGCTGCTTCCTTGCACCTGGAGCAGAGCTGTGTTGCTGGTGGGCTGTCCAGTCCCCCTCCAGTTGAAACACGAGGGAACTGAGTCCTAGTCCTGTGTGCAGTGTCACCTGTGCTGCTGTTCTGTCATGCTGCCAGGGGCTGGTGGCCTCAGCCATCACACGTGGATGCATTCCCTTCAGTCTTCACTGTTTCTGTGCTGCTGCTTGCTCCCAGAGAGACTCTGCACTCTGCCCTCACATCCCTGTCCTGCTGGGAGGTGGAAGCTGCTTGCTGCTCCTGCAGGGCAGGAATGAGGCTGTGACCTAGTGGCCAGGAGGTGTTCTGGCCCTGTTTTGGTTTTGGGTGATGTTTGCCTTCTCCACGGGCTATTCAGTGGTGATGGCAGCAGGTAACACTACTCTGGTCTCTGGTGACTCCTGCTGCTGCCTGAGCCCAGGTCTTGAAGCTAAATTGAGCCCTTTGTGTTGGGCTGGTAAATGATACCCCTGGGTAGAAATAACTGAGATAAATGAAACTGAGTTGGCAGAGGAGAGCAAAAGAAGGAACTGGGAATGTTGCTTTTCACCACAGCTCTCAAATTGAGTTGGTGACCATGCTGATGAGGGAAGTCAGTGTCACGCTGGTTTGGTGGCCGTGGTCTCTGGTGTCTCGTCTGGAGTTCCTGGGGTGGGAGGAGGGGATGGCAGTCACTTCTGTCCTAGTGGGCTTCCTACAAAACCCTAGTTCAGCTGCAGGTAAAAGACTTGCCACAGCAGTGCTTAACTGGCAGTGAAGGTTTGAGCATTCCCAGAGCAGGTCCAAGCTCCCCTGTCCCAGTGAGGAAGGAGGAAGCAGCTCCAGCTGTGTGGGCTGGAGGGACCCAGAGCACAGGAGCAGGATTAGGGTGACCAACAGCACATTAGGCCCTTGGTGACCCACTCCTGCCTTCCCCATGAGCACGGGGAGCAGCGGTGAGGAACACATGCCCAGAGCAGGGAACAGCCTCAGCCCTCCATCCACTAACCCCTCGAGGGGTTTGTCCTGGACAGGCCATGCATGAGCTGTGCAGATGTTAATGATTTCTACCCTGAAGAATGTGGTGTTGTTGCTGAACACAGATCGAGTCATTAAGCTGTGCTGGGCTGGAGCTGGGCGGTGTGGGAGGGCAGGGACAGGAGCAAGACCCTGCTGCTCACAGCTGCGGGGAGTGTTGCTGGCAGGGCACAGCAGAAGTGCTGGCTGTGCAAGTTGTGATTTGTTCTCTTGGGTATCTGAAGGTTTTTCAGATGGGGTTAGGGACAAGTGGCCAGAAGTGACCCAGGGTTTCCTTTCCAGCCTGAGCAGGATAGGGGAAGAAAATGGATTTTTGGTATGAGAGAGTTCGTAAGCCCAAAATACCTGTCCTCCTGGGCATATGACATTCTGCGAACTTTGCCTGCTCTATTTGCAAGCCCTCCAAGTTTATCTGAGAGTTTGAAATCTGAGATAAGAGTGCTTTTTGCAAGGACTAGGAGCCCTTGCTGGAAGTGCCCAATCCACATGCTAAGTGTGCTTAAGCAGAGATGTGGGGAGCTGAAACCTTGGGTGAGCAAGAAGAGGGGGTTTCATGCAGTTATTCCGAAGGCAGGTGGGGTCCAGTCCTCCCTCAAGGTGCCGGTGGGAAATGTGAGACATCAGAGGGATTGCCCTTGCACTGGAATGTTAATGACAAGGTGTGGAGGGATTCAGCCATTTTCAAGTCTCCCGGTGCTGTTGCTCAGCTGTGACTCTGGGATTTGTGTGGGTCTTCTGGGTAATGCTGCCTTTGTAGGTGCCCTCTAGGGTGTTTTCCTTTGCATCTTTAACCTTGGGGATATTTTTTTTTCTCTTTTAGGAGTTTCTCTGTGACCCAAAGTTCAGTGATGAAAAAGACCTGGAGGAGAAGTTGGCAGTGTTTAAAGGTGAGAACTGGAGGGTTTCCCTGACCTTTGAGCCTCACTGTTTGCTCTGAACCAGATTATTCTCCTCAGCACTTGGATCTTACCAGCCTGAGATTCTCTACCAAACACAGGTGACTGAGCTGGGATGGATGCCTTCCCCCTTGCTTGAGGGACTTGGTGAAACTCCCTGGAGAGGTGTTTTCCACACAAGCCTTTGTGCTTCTCCCACTTGCAGGGCAGGGACGTGTCACCCTACAGACACCCTGCCTGGCAGCTGCTGTTACTGCAAAACCTGCTGTGCGGGCAAAACCCTGGGGAGCAGCAAAGGAGGATGGTTTCTGTCTAGTTACCCAGCAAGCTGACTGGCATAATGGACCATGCAATAGCTGGAATATTTTTTTTTTCAATAAGTAGGAGGACCTCATTCCACAAAGCAGAAGTGTCAGCTGCTTTGTGGAGGAGTTGGGGACTTTCTCTCTCCAAGAGTTTCATTAGTCCTTTCCCATCCCCTTGACACCAGAGGGAACAGCACTAATATGTTGAGTTTTGGCCAAAGCCTGACTCCAGTGGGTCAGCAGATCTAGGGCTTAGGTTTGGGCCTTTTGCTGGGACAGGGGGTAGAGAAATAGCTCAAAAGCCTGGAGTCCTCTGGAGCTTGTCCCCAGACTGGTTACAGGACAAGATCTGGCAGGGTTATTCTGGTGTGCCCACTTTCTTTCCAAGCAGTGGCTGAAGGCAGTTGAGAAAACATGCCTCTGCGTCACACTGCCTCGAGGCTTGTCCTCAGCCTGGCTCTAACCAAGTAAAACCTGACCTTGCTTCCATTTCAGACATTGTCTGCTATTTCCCTTTGAATTTTGGCTTTGCAATCCAGCAAGGAAGAAGCTGGCTGGCGTTTTGTGATCCCTTACACCGCTGGGCACAGAGGAGCCTCCTGTGCTCCCCGATCTCTTTGTGTCGCCTTTTGTGTGGCTTTGGCTTTTGGCTGCAGCCCCACATTATTTTTTCCCTTCACAATTGGGGCTCTTCAAACATTGCAACTGTAGGTCACAGGCGCAGAATTCCCTGTAACGAGAGCCTTTGGCATCTCCTCCTGCTGCCTCGTGAGTTTGTCTCCGTGGCCTGTCCCGCTCTCCAGTGCCTCCTCCAGCTCCCCCAACAATCGGCTCATTGTGTGATGATGGGGGGAATATTTCTTCTCTGCCGTCCTTCCCACTGCCCCCCTTCCCCTCCCAGCCTGGGGGAGGCAAAGACGGAGCCCCCATGCAGTGTTTGTGTAAATGCATTTGTGAGGGAGGGACCACGCATGGTTTTTGCCCCACCGCTGCTGGGGTGGGAGGGAAACTTGAATGTGTGAGCTGAGGCTGATGCAAAGCTGCCTCTGTTCTCTGTGCTTTTGGCTGAGTGTCAGCTCAGAAGAAAAGAAAACATGTGCTGGGCATGGACACAGCAGAGCAGGGTTTGTGTCCCCAGGCATACGCAGGGGTGCCTGGCCCTGGCCAGGGAGGTGGCAGTGCTTATGCACAAGGTCATTCTGGTGAGGCAGAATGTGGGGAGAGCCAGTCCCACACCAAGCATCACTCTGGCCTCTCGGCATGTGTGTTACAGCCCCAAGTTCTTCTAGGATTGGTTGCTTGATACTTGAAGGGCGACGTTTACTCCTGCCTGCAGCATGAACAGCTTTGTTTTGTACGTGGTATTTCCTAGGTCTGTCCTGGTCAGCTCATGGCAGCAGTAATCCATGGGCTGAGATCCAGGTGAAGACGTGCCAAGCCATTCCTCTGCCTCCTGCCCATCAGTCCGGTTAACCCAACAATTTCCTTTGGAAGCACAGGTCCTGGGAAGACTCTGATGTGTGAAATAACTGATCTTCCCTTTGGCTCCTTAAATTAGCCTGCCACATCTCTGTACATACTCATATGCTTGCTGGTGTCCCTGGAGCAGAGGCAAAAGGTCTTTTGCATTTTCCTTCCTGGGGCAAAGGAGCAGCCTGGAAGGGCTTGGTTAATTTGAGTCCTCCAAGGCTGTTGTGGGGAGCAAGTGCTCACTGCAGGGTGATTGCTCCAGCTCAGCATGGATGGATGGTGCCAGCAGGCATCTTGCTCTTTCCATTTAGCAGAGCTGAGGTGATGGGAGGCCCCTGCAGCGCTGGGAGCTGTATGGTCTGTAAGACAGACAAATCCTCGCCTGAAGAGCTTAAAGTCTAAATGGGGAACAGCTAGCAAGGGGTGGGGGAATGTGTAGGAGCCTCAGGTGTGCCACTTCAAAGGGCAGAAACTGCTCCGGACTGAATTCCTGAATTTTCTAACTCAGATCAGTGCTCTGCCTGTTACAGCATGCGTGTTTTTGTCCTGCAAAGCTATCCAGACCTTCTGGAGCAGGCTCTGCCTCTTTCTGAGAATGCTGGAGTTGCTCACGTCAGCAGTGCTTGACAGCAGGCTGGAAGGGCAAACACCTGCTCCGGCATCACTGTGCCCAGGCATGCTCTTGGCTTCGCCCTCTTGATGTGGTCCTTGAGCATCTCTCCTTGCAGGTGCTGCTCCTGGAGTGAGCACAGCAGTGGGAGCACTGAGGAGCCTGTCCCTCGTTATTGCAGGCAACTGCGTCATTTAATCCCCCTTCTAATCCGATCAAGCTTCATCTCGGGAGTGCTCAGGGGTTTGTTTTCCTTGCTACTCCTTCTGGGAGGCTGTTCCAGAGCTTTGTTTTTCTGGCTGGAAACCTCTTAACACTGTTCATAGCCAGCTGATACCTTGTTCTCATGCCAGTGTTTTCCTTCAGCTTAAATGAAAAGCGGCCACAATTACAGAGCACTTAACTCTAGAGCTGAGATAAGGGTGCTGAAACCAGGCCTCGAGATGGTCTCCCCCTCTGAACTTTGCATTCAGCAGCATATCAATCTTATCCCCAAATGTTTTATTTCATGGCTGTAAGCAGGCAGTGCTCCAAAGCCCTGCACACCCCCTACTCTAGAGTTCTGCTAACTTACTTGTGTGTCTCTTCCAGAGAAATACATGGAGTTTGACCTGAACAACCAAGGCGAGATTGGTGAGTGACTCTGAGGGATGCTGGGCTGGAAGAGCAGCAGCCTGTCTGCTGCTGAATCTGCTGCTTCCCTCTGCATCCGTGGTGTTGAGGAGGAAAACTTGTGGGCTTTTCCTATGTCCAGCCTTACTTGGATCCTGATTTCCAGCCGGGGGTTCCTTGGCTCTCCAGTCCCTGCCTCTCAGCTTCCTCAGTCTCTCCTTGCCTACGTCAAGATCTAAGCTCTTAGTGCTATTCTCCTGAAGTTCTGTTTATCTCCTCCACTTCTTTCTGCTCTAAATGCTTTTTTTTTCTTCTCCCTTTTTCTCCACTGAGGGCCTTCTTCTCACTCCTCTGCTGGGAAGCTGGGAATTCAGAGCTGGGAAGCTGCAGGACTTGGACAATCCTAGGGCTTGCCTGGCTTGAGGCAGGAGCTTTATAAATCCATGAGCACTTCTGGTGCAGAGAAGCTCTTTGCAAGGAGGAGAGCGGAGGGAAGCACAGGACTTGGGTGTGAGTCTGGCTCAGCTGAGCAGCCCTGGCTTTGGGTCCAGAAAGCACCAGTTACGTAAAGTTCCAGCCTCCTGCAGGCCTGGGGCTGACACTGAAGTGTAACCACTTGTGTGCTGTGCCCTTCCAGGAGGCTGCTGCCTCGTTCCCCTCCTCCACAAGTCTTCCAGCTGAAGTGAAGCCTGCGGGGAGCTGGAAGAGGCCTGACTCAGGGCTTCCGGGAGGGAAGGGGCCCGCAGGTCTCAGCAGGCAGCGGTGCAATGGGAGGAAATGGCCTGTGGCGATGGGCAGGGGCGTCTGCTCCCCACAGCTTGTTTGTCTCCAGCTTTAACCCCGCTGTTGCTTCCCTCCTCCCCATCCTTGTGATTCTTGGCACCACACTCCGAGCTAGAGAGCGCTGTCCCCACATGTCCCTGGAGCACTTGGAGAGTTGTCCCTCTTCTCTGAGTGTGTGATATTTTACCTTGAGCTGCACAACTGGGAAGTGATGCTCTGTACTGCACAGAGTTGTACTGGAAGGCTTCTCATGGCTTTTGGCAACAGCTTAATGCTGTCAGCCACAGAGTCCACGGGTGAGGTGGGAACTCATGGCTCTGTCCCTAGGGTTGGTCTGTGTTCCATGGGGTCACCTTGACAGCAGGGATTGCCTTGCTCTTGTAGATTTGATGTCTGTCAAAAGGATGATGGAGAAGCTGGGGGCTCCAAAGACCCACCTAGAACTGAAGAAGATGATCTCTGAGGTGACTGGAGGGGTCAGTGACACCATCTCGTACCAGGACTTTGTCAACGTGATGCTTGGGAAGCGCTCTGCTGTGCTGAAACTGTGAGTGCCCGGGATGGAGCCGGGGAGACCAGCAGGGCCCGAGCTGCTGTGGTGGGAAGCTGGGAAGCACAGGCTGTTCTGTCTGGTGGAGCTGGAGCTGTGCACACTCCGTATTCATGGGGCGGACGAGGATCCCCGTGCAGGGCAGTCTGCAGGGTGCCAGGAGAGGGTGGACAAGGCCATGTCCAGGCTGAGTGCTCCCAGCAGAGCTGCCTGCTGTGTGTTAGCACTGCCTTCCTCCCACGTGCTCCACCGGAGCAATTCCCCGCCCTTCCCGAGGGTGTGCAGGCATTCAGCACTGCAGGGCTTCTTCCCGGCTCTTCCCTGAGGATCCCGCTGGCTTTGGAGACTCAGGATTCCCCCATGGGTGGTGGCAGGGCTTGAGTGGTGAATGATGGTCCTGCCAGCACCAGCAGTGCTGGCTCCTGTTTCCCACAGGATGCTCCGTCCCTGCCTGGTCTTGGACAGACAGGCAGTAGCTGGAGAGGGGACGCATACTTGAAACAGCTGGCTCGTGCTGGGAGAGGTTTTCTGTGGTGCAGGCTGCCAGCACCAGCCTCCCACGGCCCCCTCTGCCCTCTCAATGGGGCTCTGAAAGTGCTGCTCTAACAAATGGCTTCCAAACACTTGCTTGGCTCCATCTCCATCCCATTGAAGCCTGGAGTTTCCTTTCACGGCTCAGAGGCTGGCCCTGCTTTTGTGTCTGAAACCACCATGAATAGGAGCTGATCCTCTCCATCCTCCTTACCCTTTTTGAAGGCAGCTTTAGAAACACAGCCAGCTTTCAGGGCAGGTTGGGAGGAAGGCTCTTGAACCCACCTCTCACGTGGTTTCTCTAAGCTGGTACGTGCTTGCTGGCAGAGTCTCCCCACTGTGTGCTGTGTCTGTGTTGGGATGCTCCCCTTCCAGGCACACACAGACTTCTGTCATCCCTGCTCCTCGTTTCTCTCCACAGAACCAGACTGAGCCTGCAGCCTGTCCCGTATCTTCCATCCCTCCTCCCAACTGCAGCAGCTTTCACAAACAGGTCCCTTCTCTTGCTAACAGACACCCCATTGTCCGTTGGACTTTGTAGAGCAGGAGCAGAAATGTAAAACTCGTCCTAAGAGCAGTGCAGTCCTTTGATCCATCGAGGCAGCTGGCATTCCCAGCGTAGCTGCAGTCCTCAGGGAGGAAGACAGTGCTAGTGGTTGCAAAATGCTTGAGATTCCTACAGCCAGTGCCTTGCTCCTTGTTTTTGCTCTCTCCCCTGGCTGCAGTTGCTGTTGCTTGCTCGGTGTTGGCTTCTGAATGTTCTGCTGTGTGGTTATGTGCAAGGTGGGCCAGGAGTGGTATTTGCTTTTACGCATCAGGAGCACTTGGCATGCAGTGTGTGCCCAGGGGATTTCGGAAGTGGCTGTCTAAATAAAATGTGCTAATCCTCTGGGCTCTGAGAGGAAAACCGGCAGAGACTTTGGGAACCCACTCCTGGTAGCTGCTGGAAAAGCCAGCCTGGCAGCACTGCCCTCTGTTGGCTTTCCCTGCTTTGTTAATTATCGAGTGCTCTTTGTAGGGGAGCCAGATGCTCTTTTTCAGCAGATAATGCCACCCCCAATGACGGATAAAGACGCATTTGCTTTTTTTTTTAATTGGCAATATCTGTTGTGTTTTGCAGGGTCATGATGTTTGAAGGAAAAGCCAATGAAAGCAACCCAAAACCTTCTGGTCCACCTCCAGAGAGAGACATAGCCAGCCTCCCTTGAAGAGGACAGGCTGTAAAATGGGCACTGTTTGCTTTGCTGGTCTGTAACAGAGGTTACCTGTGCTTTGTTACTCTTTACTGTGGACAGTCCTAGTTTTTAACTAACCTGCCTTAGAGGAACAGCAAGGGAAGCTGGAGACCCCAGCTCGTGTCTTTCTGCTGCATCCCTTAACCAACCTGATCTGTTAGACAGAAGCCATAGCACCAAGTGTAATGTGAGACCAAAAAGAACAAAAAATACCCTGTGATTTTACTCTTTCCTCTGCCCTTCCTGCATTTGTCAGACGAGGAGCTCCTTTGTTCCCAGCATACAGATTCAGAGCTGTGCTTGTCACCACAGGTTCCTAATGGTCCTTGCTGCCAGACGTGGACAAAGCCCCTGAGAGCGGCTTCATGGGTGCAAAGAAATAAAAGTGCCTTCTCTGCTCCATCCTCCCGTTCCTACTTCGGACTCAGTTCTCCTCCTGACCTCCCCAAAATGCAAATCAGGCCCCCACATCTGTCTGATCAGAAGGGGAATGTGCTTGGGCACAGAGATCTGCCCGCACAGCCTTTTGGAGTGGGCACAGCTGCCTGCAGGGACAGCTTCTGTCTGCTCTGGCTGGGGGCTCACCCAGCAGGCAGATCTCAGGGTCCAACCCCAGCCACTGCAAGTGAGGATGGTTAAAGCCACCTTGGGGACCCCTTTCCTGGTAAATCCCCACTTGGGTTAGACCAGGAGTGTAACCTCTGAACAGGTGATTGTCTGTCCTGTCCAGAGAGTCCAGAACCAAGCTGTGATGCCTTTGCAGCCCCACAGGATGCCTGGGGCAAGTGAAACCTCCGGGTGAAAGGAAGCTGAGTGACCAAACTGAGCCTTGCCAGAGCAGTTGCAGACGAGGAGCTGTCCTCAGGCAGCTGCTCTGTCCCTCTGATTTTTGCAGACCTCCCTGTATGTGTGTCAGCTTGGTCCCCTGGGACTATCCATTTCCCCGATAGATAAGCCCTCAAGTCTGCAAAATAAGAACAGCTGTAAGTGTGGAATACGAGCTGGGACTGTGCTATCCACGCTCTGGTTACTGGGGTGATTCTTATTCCATACACAATTTCTGGAATCCAGGTGTTTGCTCTTTGCCCTTTCCCTACTCTTTTCTTTAATGTTCTTGACAGCTTTTAACTTTTTTAAAATCATGGTTTAATAAGTACATTTTTTAAACAAAATACAGATGATTAACTCTACTAGGCTGATTGTTCCTGCCAAAGGCTGCACTTTTAAATAATAAAAAAAACCCAACAAAAACATTCTCACTACTGTTTGTGTGAAAACCAAAACTGTAATGGTGAGAAAAATTATGAGCAAAAGCAGCACCAGTCTACTTCAAGGACTGAAAATAAATCTTCTGAAGCTACACGGTGTGTCAGTGTATATTGTTATCTCCTCTGAAGCTTGGTCTGTATGATTGGTTGCAGATTAAGGGAGCTGGTTTCCAACTCTGTTAATATAAACCCTTAAACAGATCCTGGAGAAAGATTTAGACTGTCTTGATCTGATCTTTATCTGTAATAACTGACTGAAAGCCATGGAGTTTGTGTGATGAAATGCAGAGGCTGCCTCCTGAAAGCTGGCGCTTTTTTCTGACTTACTGAAAAAGAACAGGTGCCAGTGCTTGTTTTAAGGAATAACTGGTTTATTGAGAGCAGACACTTGAAATGCTTCTCTTGAAGGAGTTTTTTGTTGTTTTTTTTTTTTTAATTCTCTCTGCTCTTGAAGCAATTGCCCAAGGTTCTTGTCTGATATGAATTATCAAAAGGGGAGAGCGAGTTTCCTGGGGAATGACTGGGTGCACTTTTCCCATGTGTTTTTCAAAAGGACAGAATTTCCCTGAGACCACAGCCCCGTGTCTGCTTTCTGCTGCCTGGTAGCCTCTGGGAATGCACCTGCTTTTCTTGGCTGTGTGTGTTGAAGCTGCAGCTCAGTTAGAAAAGAAAGGAAGCATATTACACAAGGGAAGCTTGGATGTGGTTTGCCACAGTTCAGGTCACTGCCCAAAGCCATCACTGCTTGTCTCTGTGAAAATCCTTGTCCTTTTTGGTCCCGGAAAAGAGAACGACCTGCTAGAGCTGGAAACAGCCCTTCTCAAAGTGTCCCCATAGGGCTGAGTGCTGGCATTCTGTCTGAGTGGGAGCTGAACCTCTCAAAACTTGAGGAGCAAGCAAATAAATCGAGGATCTGGTGTGCCCAAGCCCCCACATGCTGCTTTGGTGTGGTCCTGAAGCACAATAAGGCTGTTTCAGCTCACAGAATTTCTGTGTTTCCAGCTCAGCCACCCCACATTGGATCTGTACAGGGGCTGACCCGAAGCATCCCTGTGCTCCCACTGCAGCCCATGCCAAGGGAGCAGGATTTTACCTGAGGGAAAGGCATGAAACTGTGTCAGGGGAGGGTTCGGTTAAATATCAGGGAAAGGTTCTTTCCCCAGAGCGTGCTGGGGCACTGAACAGGCTCCCTGGGGAATGGTCAGTGCCCCAAGGCTGCACAGCTCCAGGAGTGTTTGGACACGGCTCTCAGGGACATGGTGGCATTCTTGGGTTGTCCTGTGCAGGGTCAGGAGTTGGATTTAAAGATCCTTGAGCATCCCTTCCAACTCGGGAGTTTCTGTGATGCCTTAGACCTGAAGCGGCACTGGCTCTCTGATACGGGAAAAGCCTCAAAGCCCCGCACCGAGGCCCCGGCCGGGCTGGAGCAGCCGCCTGCCAGGCTCTGCCATGGCTTGGCAGGGACAGGCTGACCCCAGCCCTGGTGCCAGCGGGGTCTGTCCCCTCTGGGGGTGCTCCAGCGGGCTGGGTCCCCTCCAGACCGAGCAGGGCACGGGCGTCCCGCGGCTCCCACCGCTTCAGAACGTGTGGAAAAATCAGAGCGAGAGGACACAGCCTCCAGCTGCGCCACGGGAGGGTCGGGTTGGACACTGGGAGGAATTTCCTCACAGGAGGGGTGGTGAGGCTTTGGAAGCGGCTGCCCAGGGAGGTGATGGAGTCACCGTCCCTGGAGGTGTCCAAGGACCGACTGGACGCGGCACTCAGTGCTCTGGGCTGGGTGACACGGTGGTGTTCGGTCATGGGCTGGACTCGATGATTTCAGAGATATTTTCCCACTCTGACTCTGTGACAAAAGGGTTTATCAGGCACAGCTGTGGCGGGGGAGTGCCCGGTGGGAGGACCCGGTGGGAGGACCCGGAGCAGCGAGAGCAGCGAGAGGCGCGGGCAGAGCGGCCCCGCCGGAAGCGGAAGCGGCGCGGGGCTCTCCCGGCGGGGCGCGGGCGGCGGGACCGCGGCCGCGGGGCCGCCATGGGGGACGACATGGACGTGATCCCCGAGCGGGAGATGAAGGTGAGACACGGGGACAGTGCGAGGTGCGAGGGGACAGCCCGCCCGGGGGAAGGGCTGACGGGGTGTGTGACTGGGGCCGGGGGCCTTGGCGTGGAGCCTGGGGCGGAACGGGGCTTGGAGAAGGCTCGGCCTGGGCTGCGAGAGGTGCTGGGTTCTGGGGGAAGCTTGGTTGGCACCGTGGGGCTGACAAACCGGGCGGGTCGGCTCGGGACATGGCGGGGCTTTTTGAGACATCCTTGCACTGTTTGTGAAACAGAGTCCCAGGATGGGTCAGGCTGGAAGGGACCCCCGTGGGTCATCTGGTCAGACCGCCCTGCTCGGGCCGGGCCGTCCCGGAGCACATGGCACAGGATTGCGTCCAGACGTGTCTGGAATATCTCCAGTGAGGGACACTTTCTGGGCAAACTTGAGGGTTTTCCGGCATAGTGTGGTACAAGCCTGTGGGGGGAAAACGGAAAGCTGGCGTGGCCTTGGTGTAGAGGGGCGTTTAATGCCTGGGAAGAAATCACAGAAACCATTGGGTTGGAAAGAACCGTAAAGTTCAGGGACACCTCCCATCAGACCAGGTTGCTCCGAGCCTCATCCAGCCTGGCCTCGAGTAGTTTGAGGGATGAAGGAGAGTTGGAGGAACCTTGTTCTGGAAGAAGAGTGATGCATTTCTAAGTCCTCCTGTCAGGATGCCCTGTGCTGGGGATCTCCTGGTTAGGGGAGCAGCGTGTGTGGCTGTGGGGCAGTGTGCGCTGGGGTCTTGCTGTGTGGTGCCAGCCCAACCTGGCCTGTGTCACCCAGTGGTACTGCAAGGCTGGGTAAGAAGGGACATGGGGGAACAGATTCCTGGAGCAATTGTGGGTCTTTGTGCAGCTGCTTTCTGCTCTCAAAAACAGAGTAGTTGGGCTGTTTATTTTGCAGAAGTTTCTGAGTTCTTACATACTGCTCAGATTGCAGGAATGTGCTTATTTAGTGGCAGCAATTTGGGAATAACTCTGATGCTTGATTGGAGTTACTAGCATGTATGTTAGCAAATGTGTGCCTTGTAGCTGCAAGTTTTGTTCAGTCCTGTTCCATCTTTTCTTTATTCCCTTTTCTTTTCCTCTGTATCCCTTGGCTCCTGAGAATGTCAAGTGTCCCAGGCAGATTCAGCTCCTGCAGATTTTATGAACACAAGCACTGGGTGCAAGAGAGATTTAACCAATGGAAAAAAAAAAGGTGGTGGGATCTCAGTCTTTCATAGATGAGACAGAAAATGTGATGGGGTGGCCAGAGACTGCCTGGGTGTGTGGTAGGGATTTGCAGCTCCCGTGGAGCTCTTACTGTCTTAGAGAAGCCAAAGTAAACTCAGGCAGCATGTGAACAGCTACTTCCCAACTCTCTCACACAGGATTTTCAGTTCAGAGCACTCAAGAAGGTTCGCATCTTTGATGCTCCTGATGATCTTCCCAAAGAACGCTCCAGCCTCCTTGCAGTGTCCAACAAATACGGGCTGGTCTTTGCTGGTGGAGCGACCAGCCTGCAGATCTTCCACACCAGAGATCTTCTCATGCAGAAACAGCTGGGAGAAGATCCCAATAAAATCGGTAAGATACACTTAAATCTCATGGTTTTGACAGAGACAGGTTTATGTGGGATTTATGACATGGAGCTCTTGGCTTCTCACATGTTACAGTCCTTGTCATTCTCTGTCAGGCATTTGAATTAACACATTTCTTGTGTGAGAAGGCAGGAACAAGGCTGGTAGCCATTCTTTGCTGGGTTGGTAGCCATTCCTGGAGCTGTGAAGCTGTGTTTGTGTCAGGGGTGTGTGTGAGTGGAGGGACAGAGTTCTCACACGGAGTTACCCACTCTGACTAAAGCACTCTCCAGGAGAAGGGCAGCAACCACAGTTCCACCACCTGAGTGCAAAATGGTTTTCATTCTCCTTGGTAACTGTTCCTCTCTGTACATACATGAGTAAAGTCAAAAATCTTTCCACTTCCTATTACTCAGGTTACTGAGGAAGGAAAGTGGCATTTTCTTTTCTTAGGAATTTGGCAGCTCTCAAGATTGTATTGATAGAGATGAAGGGATTTGCTTTAATTCAGTTTTTCTACATGATACTTTTGATAGTGGCTGTTAATCGGACTGAGGATTTTTGCATAAATTCATTGTATTGTTTTACAAGAACAATTCTTGCTGTTTAAATTTGTCCCCTTCATTCCATCTTCCTTTCCTTTTGTGTTTTAAGTGGAGAATATTCAGAGTACTGTGATTCCCATTAAGTCTCCTATGCAGCACCTGGCTCTGAGCTGTGACAACCTCACCCTGTCTGTCTGTATGATGTCCAGTGAGATCGGCTCCTTCATCAGCTTTTTTGATGTCCGCACATTCCTAAACCAGGTACAGCATGTGCCAAGTGGGTTTGGCTTGGGTTTGGGGTTTTTTTTGGAATGCAGCAGAGGAGAGGTGTAGCTGGGGTGGGATTTCTGTCTGTGTGGGGGTTGTCTTGTAAAGGAGTTCTTCAGTAAACTCAAAATCTGCTTGTTTTTATTGGCCATTAATTTATGGGAAGGTCAAAACTGCTTTGGGCTATGACTTCAGGAGAGTTGGGTTTTGTTCTCCACTTTGACTGTCTCGTGTATTTCTCTTTCCTAAAAGGCAAAGCAGCATAAACATGCATTTGCTCATCACAAACTGGCCAAGGACTCGGGAAGTGCAGCCATGGTCAACGACCTGAAGTGGAACCCTGCCAATCCCGCCATGGTGGCCGTCTGCCTGTCCGATGGCAGCATCTCTGTCCTGCAGGTCACAGACTCTGTGAAGGTCCATGCCACGCTGCCATCCTCTGCTGCTGTCACATCTGGTGAGTGGCAGCCTTGGAGGGCACTCAGAATGTTGGGCACTGAAGAGCAGACACAGATTGAGAGGTGTAGAAACACAGGCTGCCTGTCTCAGGAGGAGGTTTCTTAAAATTCTTCACAAAAAGGAAGGGTTTAAACTCGGTGAGACTCAGAAAATGGGTTGCAATGGAATTACTCTTTCCCAGGTGATTGCAAGCAAATAAATCACCTGTCACCTGAGTCTTGTGAGTTATCAAATGTGCCCCCACCTGTGGTTTGTGCTGTCTCAGGCTTGACTCATTTCCAGGAAAACATGCAAATAAGCATCATTACCTGTTGGGTTTTGAACCTGTGTAGTCTTGCTTTCTCTGTGACTGGATGACTCCTTATTTGATTCAGATTCATGATTTTTTGCAGTGGAAAAAAATAGCAGTTTTAATTTTCTGGTCCTGTTTTCATGGGGCCTTGTAACTCTCTGGTTCCTTAGTGCTAATGAAATCCTCTTTTTTTTTTTTTTTTGCCTAGTGTGTTGGAGCCCAAAGGGAAAACAGCTGGCTGCAGGGAGGCAAAATGGCACTGTGGTGCAATATCTGCCTGTAAGTATTGGTGGTATTAAGTCCTTATGTCTTTTCAGTAGTTTGAAATATGAGATTTTGTTGGTTTTGGATTGGTTTTGGTTTTTTTTCATTTGGTTGGTTGGTTTTTGTATCATGAACTACAGCAGTTGGTTAGGAGGCGCATGGTGTGAGCCACGTGATGCTGCCCACCTGCTTCAGTAATATTCAAGTGTCTTAGGCCAATATTTGGTTTAGTTTAAGGTTTGTACTGGTCACTGGAAAGTCATGGTTTCAGAGTGGCCCATGATGAGTGTTAAAGAGTTGCTTTAAACCAGTTTTCTGGGCTTTCCACAAAACTTGCAGCTGGTTTGTTTGTTGCCTTTTCTGTGTATTTAAAAGTTGTTTTATTTGCAGAATCTGCAGGAGAAGAAAGTAATCCCTTGTCCTCCCTTTTATGACTCGGACAATCCTGTTAAAGGTATGTCTTTTTATTACTTTTTAACTTGTTGTCTCTTTTAAAGTATTTTACTCATTCTTCCCTCTGTTGTCTTTAGTTAAGGCAGCTGTTATGTAATTACAGTGATTTTTTTGTGATGCTTAAGCTTGGTAGTTTAGGAGTTAGTTGCCATTTGTTTGTCATTTCCTTCTGTGTGCTGTGCACAGTTAAAATCAACAAGGAATTATGATTATAAAGCGTTTCTGGCTGAGTTATTTGCTTTCCCTTTCAGTTTTGGATGTGCTTTGGATTGGCACGTATGTCTTTACCATCGTGTATGCAGAGGCTGACGGGACACTGGAGATGTCTCCACAAGTGGTCATTGCCATATTGCCTGTAAGTGCCAGCAGTCACAGCCACACAGGTGTTTGCTGCTTGTTCCTGACTTGTTCATTACAAGGGAGAGTTGCTTTTGTTATTGATGTTGGCACCACGGAGAATTTGAGTTTGGTGCTGCTGTAAATCGTGAGTTTGAGGTTGGGGGGATTGAGTGGAGGACGTAGGATCCACCTGAAAATCAGTGAGTAACCTGTTTTCTGCTGAGATCAAATTATGACATTATTGGTGTGCTCTGATGCTGTCAAATTTAAGGGAGATTACTTGATTTGTGCATTGAAAGATAAATTATCAATGTTGATCTTACAGAAAAAGGAAGAGAAGCGACCGGAGAAGTTTGTGAATTTTATGGAGCCGTGCTACACCAGCTGCACTGAGAGACAGCATCATTACTTCCTCAATTTTGTTGAGGAATGGTGAGTGGCAGGAATCATGGCAAGGTCTTTCCCTCCATATGCTTGTCTGAGTGGTCAGTGCTTCTCCGTAGATTGTATTCCTCCTTTTTGCAGACCTTGCAGTGGACTGTCATGTTTGTTTTAACCTGTTTGTGTCCGTGCTTACAGGGATCTAGTTCTGGCAGCTTCAGCAGCTTCCACAGAAGTCAGCATTCTTGCCAGGCAGGGGGATCAGGTAATATTTTTATTCCATTTGTGAAATATCTTTTATGTTGCATTTGTGCCAATGTACATTTTCTTTCCCTAAGTATAACCTGTATAAGACCTGAAATACAATGAGACGATGGATTTTTTTAAGACATCCCAAAACTAAACAAGCTTCTAAATTGTACAAAATCGTAAGATAGTTCTTAGATGAACAAGAGATGTGTGTTGTGAACCAAGTACCACCAGTCTGTTTGTCATGATTCACTTGGCAGTGTCAAAATTCGGTCAAACTCACTATACTAAAGTGACTGACGTGAGGTCATTGGTTGAATTTAAGCATTAAAAACATCTGACCTCTGACATGCAGCAATACATGAGAAGTCACTCAAATCTGTGAAGGACCCTGATCTTTCTGGCATTTGTTAATCTGACAAATTTAAGCAGATACTCTCTGGCTGGTGTTTCATCTATTGTAGGCTGGAGTGCTGAAGAAGGCTGGTCACAGGAATGCAGTAGTCAATATAATAATTTTACTTTTTGCAGAACTGGGAATCGTGGGTTTTGGAGGACTCCAGCAGAGCAGAACTTCCTGTGACAGATAAAAGCGATGACACTCTACCCGTTGGTGTTGCTGTGGACTACACCAGTAACATGCCCATCATGATCAGTGAGTCTTTCTTGTGGATTAGTTCAAAAATCTCAGTATATTTGATATTTTTGAGGGGCAGCCTTGTGCTCAGAGTTCCGGGAGATGATTCTGAAAGGGAGACCAAGACACCCCCTGCTGTTTTTATACCAAACCCACAGCACAAGGCTTTACTTCTGTGTAAGGGTTCAGTGGCAAAGTGTTAAATGCAGCTCTTTCCTGGAGCTTTCAGCATCCTGGGGTACTGCACCAACAGACATGGCAGACAAAGCTCCTGAGTTACATCTGTGTTCCCCAGAACTGGGAATGTAGCGAGTTTAAAGGAGTCGTGTTCTAACACCAGGGATTTCGGGCTGCCTGTGAGGAGTTCTTTATTCTTGTCACTTACGTCCTTTCGCAGAACTGTTTTGTATCAAGTACGTTTGCAGAGATCTAAAGGAAAAGTGGGTTGGTTTCAAAGCCAGAAACAGCAAAGATCGCTGAGGTGCACGCGTAGGTTTTAATTCTGCATTAAAGCACAGGGTCTGTGCTGCCTGAACCCTGCTGTGCTCTACATCTACTCAGCTGCATCATTGCTGTACCTTCTGTGCTGCCTCAAGGCTCTTCAAAGTACCTTGTCAAAGTCTGAAGCTACATCTGAGCTATTGTGTTGTATCTCAGTGAATTCTGAGAATTCTTCCTTGAAGCCCAGAGACAGATTGAAATAGAGATGCCTTCAGGCAGAGTGGAAGGTACTGCAGTCAGGAGTTCCTGAAGAGCACAGGAGGGTGCCAGTTAACTGAGAACTTTACCTGAAAGAAAACCTACAGTAGGGAATTGAGGTCAAACTTTGTACTTGGATGCCAAATTGGATTTGAAGCCTTTTCTCTGTTAATCTATACAGTTACTGGATTAAGAAATCTGTCAGGACAGACTTTTTTAAAGCCTGTATTGTGCTGCCTCAGAGTTTTTAGAAAGGTTTTAGGAGAAGCTTTTTGCTAACACATTCTCTGTATTCTGACACAAGAGTTTGGCTACACATTAATTGGCTTTGCAGTTCACAGCAAGTTTAGGTTGCAGAGAAACCTGATTTTTCCTGGAGCTCGTTCCCATGTGGAAACTGCCCTTGCCTAGCATGCTTTTCCTGAAGAACCAATAGTAAGGAAACATCGCCATCCACTGCACTGCCTGACAAACAAAGTACCATGATTATCCACTGCACTGCCTGACAAACAAAGCACCATGATTATAGCAGATTTTTTTCCTGCACTCTAGATTTGTTGGGTTTGGGGTTTGTTTTTTCTTTTTGGTTTGTTTGTTTTTTTTTTTGTTTTTGTTTTTTTTTTGTTTAATTAAGCACTGTTAAACCATTACAGAATTTTTTTAGAAATATAGAGTGTTCTGGGGCCTTTTAACTGTGCTGAGAATTTTTGTACTGAAGCAGACTCACAAAGCAGCTGCATAAAACACAAGTATTTTATATCAGTGGTTCAGATCTTGAGGGTATTTGTTTGATGTTGGCTTTCTTTAAAGTTAAAAAGCTTCCTATGTAGCAATTCTGTTTTGTACTTTATGCATGTGAATGTTAATGAGGTGACAGGGCCCAATGGAGTGTGGGGATTGCTGAAAGGAATCGAAGGAGGGAGCAGAGTATCAGTGAGGAAAAAGGACTACTTCAAAATCCAAAAAAGCCTGGCACAGAAATTCATGGGTGAAAGTTGGGCTTTGTCATTCAGGAAATGACATTTGATTGTCAAAATAACCCTTTTATGAAATATGAAGCCAGGAACAGAAAGGAATACAAATGGAAAAAGAAAGAGAGCTGAGCATTGACAGACAAGCAAGGGAACAGAGATGCAAATGAAAGCAAGAGGGGATAAATGTAAGAAATGTTGTGTGAAGAAAGTCACATGAAGGTGGCAATTCCAGTAGGAACAGAATAGGAAGCTTTGGTGTAGCAACCATGGCCATGTTTACAGAAAAGTATGAGAAAGTATTTACAGAAAGAAAACACTGAGAACTTGCAAAACTCAGGGCAACACTTTGGCTGCAGGACTTACACATGTGGTCTCTGACAGGTGATGAGAAGATCCTTGCTCCAGCTCCAGTTCTGATCCTGCTCTCCACGGATGGCGTGCTCTGCCCGTTTTACATGATCAACCAAAACCCAGGGGTCAGGTCACTTATTGTGACCCCAGAGCCACTGCAGTTGGTAGGGGAGAGAGTCCCAAAGTCAGCAGGTGAGTGCTCCAGGGCCTGTGGGGAACACTTGGATTTGTGGATCTTTGTTATAGTGATCCATCAGTTTAGTAGTCAGACACATATGTGGTCACAGAAAACATATTTTTTCTTTGTAATGGGGAGCAGTTCTTGGGTGTTTTGAGCTCCCAGAACTGTTCTCTGTCTTTTGTGCATCAGTGTGAAATGATCTAGTCCTGTTCACCAAATCAGAATAATTTAGTTTGGAAAAGACCTCTGAGATGAAGTCCAGCCTTTAAACCTGTTTGTTTGTGGCATCTCAAGCACTTTGCAGGCTGTGCATTTGGACTTTCCTGTGCAATCAGCCTTTGGAGGACAGGGCCAAAGCAGTTTTAGGAGGCTCTTTGCCCAGCTTTGAGCATGACCTGCACACTTCAGAGACATGATGGTTTTCCTCCATAGTTTTGCCACAGGAGGTCATGATATGAACTAAGGTGTTTGACTGCAGCAAAATCCTATTTAAACAAAATCCTATTTAAATCCTATTTAAAGCTTTCTTCAGCACTGTGAAAATTGTGTCAGCAGGTGAAGAGGAGTAGATTTGTTTGAGTTAGGGATGTGTTACCCTGTGTAGTGTGATGTAGGCAGGTAAGATGATTGTTTTGCTTGTCTGCGTGCTTGGAGGAATAATTGCAAATGCACCATTTTCTTCCCTGTGCCCAAATTTGCTTCTCCTTCTCCAGCCATAATGCTGTTGTTTGGCAGCCAGCCTCCCTGCAGTGCTGGCTAACTTGTGTGCTGGCTGCCTGTTTTATTTGAGGTGGCAGGAACCTCATCAAAATCAATGGAGAAAGGTGAAGCCTTTTCACAAGAAACGGCAAACAACATTAATCTGGACAGATTGTTGTATTGATTGTGACTTTGTGCAGTTTCTGTAGCACTTGCTGGGTTTGGGGACTGCATCTGTCAGCTTTGCCATCTCTCTTCCTCACTGTGCAGTGAGAGAAGCAGTGCTGAGCTGTCCCCATCAATAGATTTGGCCTTACAATACCTGCTGCCATTAGGCCGTGCAGCCAAATGAGCCTTCTCCTCTCCCGTCTGTCTGCAGGAAGTGCTGCCACGACTCCAACCACTCCTCCAACTTCTCTAAAGCCTGACACAGCACCAGGTGTTGCTCCCACTGTGCCCACCTCAAGTCAGCCTGCAGCAGGGAGTGGAGCAGCTGGTTTTTCCTTCATGCCCTCAGCTGTGAAGATTCCTAGCTCCACAGGCAGCGATCCTCCGCCGTATTCCTTTGCCACCGATGCCTCCAAGCAAGCCCAGACTCCTGCTCTGACTGGAGCAGCAACATTCTCCTTCTCCTCTGCTTCTTCCAAGGCATCTGTGACTCCTGCTTCTGCAGGCAGCACTACAACTGCTGCTGCCACCTCCTTTCCTTTTGGATCCATGAACTTTAAACCAGCTGCAGACAGCTCATCCGGGCCATCGCTCTCCGCAGCACCTGCTGCACAGAAATCATCTTTTGCACCTTCAGCTTCCTCAGTCAAAGTGAACCTCAATGAGAAGTAAATAGATCCAGTTTAGCTATAATAGACATTCACAGCAGTGAGTGCAGGGGCTGGATACTTGTTAAATTGCTGCAGGCATGGGTGATGTATGGTAGTTCTGAGGATGGTGTCTGGCTTTTTGCCCTGACAACTGTTCCCCACATTCCCAAGAAAGTGCTGAGGTTGAGAAAGCACTCAGCCCTCTTAATCCAAGACTCTCTTGGGTGTGGAAACCCCCAGTGCTTCCCATGCCAGAGATTATGTTCATGGGCATGGTACTAGTCAGGGGACAATGCTAAAAATTAGACTGATAAACAGAGACTTAGGGGGTTTTTAATATCTTTGTTTCATAGACATCAAATAATGGTTCCATTATGGTTTGATGCAAATCATGGCTAAAGACTGCTGGGAAATCCCTTCTGTCTGGGACTGGTTTGGTGGGGTGGTGATAGCACAAATTTCTCTGACTGTTGAAGGTTCCTTACCCCCAGCCTGAGAGGAAGCTGGAGCCACATCCAATGCATTGCTTTGCCCCTGTGTTCAGCAGAGAAGGTGCCAGACCTTTTGGTTCTGTTCTTAAATGGACACTTGCTCACTGAGCACAGGATCTGGAATCTTCAAAGCTTGTTCACACCAACTGGAAAAAACTAATATTGATTAGAAATTTTGCAAAATGGGTTTGAGTGAGTGTTCTCAGATGTCATATACTCACTCTTCCCTCCAACTCCTGAGACTTGCTCTCTATTTTTAGAAAAAGTGGTTTAAAACACAGAGCTATGTTAATTGGAGCTGCTTTTTAAGGAGAAGAACTTTCATGTAAATGCATCATAAGACATTTCTGATGGTTCATATGATTATTTTTTAATTAGAAAAATCCTTACTACACCAGGATCTGATGGGAGCTCTTAGGGCTTTTTATATTTTGTGTATAAAGCAAATGATACGCTAGTGAATTGGCTGAATATTTAAATTGGCTGCCTTGAGGAGCTGAATTTGCAAATGAATAGAAATTCATATTTTCTTGCCGAATTTCTGTTTGAGCCTTACTCTGAGGATGACACTGAGGGGCAGCTCCAATTTGCTATAGCTGGAACAAAACGACGAGGAGCATTTGAAGCAGGGTAGTGCTTTTTGCTGGCATTTAGCTTTTGCTTATGGGTGGATCTAAGATAGAAGTCTTTGTGGTTCTGTGTATTCAGAAATCATCCTGAGTGGCTCCTTCCCACTGTCTCCAGAAGCTACAGTCGTGATTTTGTATCTGGAGCTTGAGTTACTGCTGATCCCAGGGGATGCTCATTCATTTATTCACTCAGTCATTCATTTATTCATTCTGTTGCAGGTTCAGTGCTGTAGACACCGCTTGTCCCACAAGCAGCAGTGGTCAGTGCACTTCCACGATGTTTTCCTTTTCAACCAGTTCCAAAACTGCTCCTGGAGGTTCTCTGAGCCAGTCCACGCCCGTCACAGCCCCTCCTACCACACCACTGAAGACTACATCCCCTGTGCCTGCCACGGGTAGGAGTCTGAGCCCTATTGTTGGGAATAATGCATTTTAAAAAAACCTTCTAGAAGTTATAGGACATAGTGAGCTTCATTTGGCTTCTTTCTTGTTTTTCCTGCTGCTTTTCCTGCTGTAGAGGCCCTCCTGATTGGCACACCATCATGATGTGAATCACTCAGTCTTCAAACTGAGCAGTTTTTCCATTTGTGCTCTTTATTCCTTAGAAAGCCATATGTGAAATAATTATATTCAGCTGCTTAAGTTCACCCAGAAGTTCTGGCATTTTCAGTGCTCTGGTTATGAATGTTTGTGGGCAGTCACACAAATCAGTGCCTTACCTTCCGTCTGCATTGACTAGAGTTCAAAGCAGTCACAGAGAAGTTGGATGGAAGTGAAAAGGCACCTGAGGAAGGTGTGTTTTTGCACTGGGGCCATAGCATGGCTGCTTTTGGATCTGACAGTGGTGATTGTTTCTGATCACAGCCTGTTTTCTCAAGCTTTGTATAAGTTCATAAATTACTGTTGTTCTTATTCAATTCCAGTGGCACGTCCTGCTCAAAATGCTCCTTCAGCTTCCTTGGTACAGAAGACACCCAAAGTCACTCCGTCAGCAGCAAAGCCAAGCTCTGCTCAGGTAACAGGAACTTGACTGGGTTCTTTGCAGGGTGAATGGCCCATGAATTGCTTAGAATTTCTTGGACTGAACTAGTATTCTTAGGTCAAAGAATCAGCTAACTTTTGACTTTGAAATAGTGGCAAATCTGTGGTTCCAAAACACCATTCTCTGCATGTCTTTAGAGTGCTGTATTTTGACCTATGTTATTATAATCAGAGTGTCTGGTGTCTGAGTGGGGTTTCTAACATCAGGCCTTTTTTGATATTCTAAGCTCCCTGTTGCAATGAATATATCCTTAATACTGGTTTTGGTTTTGTCTTTTTTTTTTTTTCCCAGGGCAAATCAGCACTCCCCAGCACAGCTTTAGAGAAACAGACCCACCAGTGGAAGGAGTCGGACCCTGTCATAGCAGGGATCAGGGAGGAGGTGAGATTTTCAAGCAGTTTTCTTCATAATGCCACACGGACACTTGAGCTCAGCTGTGTTCTCATGGTGTCTGTAAGCAGTTTAGAAGTCAGAATGAAAATTTTTCCTAAGATAATCAGCCCAGTTTGTAGTTGCTATTTGTGTGTCCTCTTCAGCCACTGTGCTGAGAAGATGGAGAATTCTCTCCTGTTAATGTTCAAGGAGAATTTCCTGCTTTGGCTGCAAAGTGACCTGTGTTCATGGTGCAGTTGAGGCAGGATCCAAGAGCTGCGACATTTGTTCCAGACCCTGCTGGGTTTTCAGTGGCTGCCCTTCTGCTTGACTTTGCAGATTGCACACTTCCAGAAGGAGATGGAGGAGCTGAAGGCCCGGACTTCCAAGGCCTGTTTCCAAGTTGGAACTCCAGAGGAAATGAAGATGTTGCGAACTGAGTCAGATGATCTTCACACCTTCCTCTTGGAAATTAAAGAGACAACAGAGGTGAGCAGAGCATCCTCAAACTGTGAACCAGCAGTGACTGTTCCTCACCTGATGTTCCTCCTTAAGCTGCTACAGCTGAACTGTGGATGGAACATCTGACTCTGTCTCATTAATGAGGGGGTGACATTTGCCTTTGTGCTTTCAGGCAGATGCTTGCAGGAGTCCTTGTGCTGGAGATGGCAATGGAAAATGTTACTTTGAACCTTGTCCCATCTGTTCTCTTTGCAGTCACTTCATGGAGATATCAGTATTCTGAAGACAACCTTGCTGGAGGGGTTTGCAGGGGTAGAAGAGGCTAAAGAACAGAACGAACAGAATCGTAGCTCGGGGTATTTACATTTGCTGTATAAGAAACCTCTGGATCCCAAGAGTGAAGCACAGCTTCAGGTATGAATCATGTCAGCCAACTTCTGATAGAGAGCTTTAAATAAAATAGGTTTGCGTGTGCAAGTGCCCAGCATTGTTGTTCTGCACTAAGTATTTGCTGTTTCAACATAGTCTAGTAAATGTGTGGTGAGCTTTGTTTTCCGTGAGTTTGCGAGAGATGCTGAAAATCCTCTCCTGAAGCTCCTTGTTGTTTCCATTTGCGGTGATGATTCAAAACTCCTTCTGAAGGGATGTAGTTCACCTGAGATCCAAGTCTATTCTAATCTTAGAGTCTGACTCTTGACATCCTGTTCCTTCTCAGCCTGTAGTGTTTGCTCAGGGATTTCAGTTAAAAGAATGCTGGGGTTTTTTTCTACACTTTATAGAAGAGTTCTCAGAATTATTTTTATCTTCAGCAAGTGCCTTATGGAACAATTTGATGATTTATTATGACTTACAGAATTGTGTGGTTAATTTCATGGATGGTGGAGCATAAAGCTTAATGATATTCTAAAAGCTGGGGCACAAAGGAAAATAACCAGCAGTACATAAAGAGGCTTTCAAAGACAAGAAAGAAAGTAGGGGTGAAGCACTTCTTGTTACAGCTTTGGTGATGAGGGCTGTTTAACCCTAAGCAAAATAGAGTGAATGTGCCCTACAAATGATACTTGGTCTTTTATACACTGATAAGTTCCCCTCAAGAGGTTTGACTGGCAGGCTGAAGGGATAATTGAATGTCATCTTTGTGGCACTAGGTATCAAGACCATGCACGCAGTTATTAGAAATCAGCTGACACAAAGTAATTTCTTTTAGGTCTGATCTCTAATCTTCACCTGGATTCTGTTGATTGATTCACAGTCTTTATTGCATGCCTGCTTTGATGTCCAGCATGTCTCTGTGACATTTAAAGCTCATGCTTGTGACTTCAGAGAGATGATAATCTTGAAGTATGTGTTTCACTGTGTAGAGAAAGGACCATGGTTTTGGTTTTGTCTTGTGGGAAAGAATAACACTGTGGGAGAGAAGTGGAAGTGGATTGGAGTGGAAGGAGAGAACTTTGGGGCTAACTTTGTGAAAGTTTGCTTTAAAAAGCTCTGCCTCGACTCTTAAATTTTGCTCAGTTTACATCATCCCCACTCTCCTGGGTGAGAAAAGCTCCCTTGGTCAGCTTCCTGTCTTAGTTTCCAGTGAAGTTTTCAAGACTCTGAGACTTTTCTGATGTCCAGCTGTACCGATTTGGTATCCAGAGAGTTTCTGCTATGTAGGTGCTGGAGAGAGGAAACCTGGGCTTGGCAGGACTGGATTTGCTTTCAGGTTGGGGATGTCCCACCAGAATTTCATGTTGTATCTTGAGACCGTTTGCGGTGGAATTCTTCCCAAGCTGTGTTCTTGGCTGCCAACTGCAGTTCCCATTTCCATTTTACAAGGTTGGAGTTCAAGCCATGGCCTTGCCATGCCAGGCAGGAGGGATCACAGGAATGAGACTGAGCTTTGGGTTTGTTTAGAGAGCAGAGCTTGGGGCCAGAGGTCCCTGGCTTAGCTGCTGCAGTTATGCAACTGTGTGGTCATGGATAAATCACTTTACTCTCTGTCCTTGCTTTTTATTTATTTTTGTTTTCCTACCTACAAAAGTCAAATTAATTCCTTGCCTTCATGTGGGAGGTGTGAGCATTTGTGAGTACTTTCATGAATCATAGTCTGTGAATGCTAATGTTCTAGAGCCCTGTGAGTAGCCTGCAAAGCTTTGATCACTTTTAATTGTTAGAAGTTTCAGTGTTGTAAGATGGGAGCAAATGACTCATGTTCTGGAAGAGGCGTTTGAAATAAGGATTGTTTTATATAATGCTTCATGTTTGTAAAATCCTTTTTGTAAAGACCCGGCAGAGTTTTGCAAATATTATGGACAGTATTCTTTATAGTTGAGAGCTGAGATAAAATGTCCAGGCCAAGCCCTGTGTGTACCCCATTGATTCGTAAATTTTCACCATGGTGGGTTCTGTTGTGCTGGGAAAACTTTCCAAGAGGAAATATGGGCAAGTGTTCTATGGCTTGGACTGAATAAGCCCAAAGATTCTTCATCATCTTCAACTGAAACTGAGATTTCTGAAGTGGATTAAAAACTCACTCTATTTTGCATGGCAGGAAATCCGGCGCTTGCACCAGTACGTGAAGTTTGCTGTCCAGGATGTGAATGACGTCCTGGATTTGGAGTGGGATCGGCACCTGGAACAGAAGAGAAAGCAGAAGTAAGTACTTGAAACTAGGGTGCAGAACTACTGCAAAGAACACATCAGGGAATTGGGAATTAGTCTTTAATCAACAGACAAAGACCTTTTTCTGTTTAACAATATGATCTTTTCAAGGGGTCTGGGAGTAAAGCCTGGCTAAGACACCTAATGGGAGCCGTAGGTTCAGACTCTCTGGCTTCATATATGTCACAAACTTGTGTCTCTGTACAGTGCAAATAGTGCTTACAGAAATAAACTGTAAGCTTTGTAGACAGTCATTGATGGCAGCTAATGAAACCTTTCTATCAGATTAAACATTGTGAAGTGAATGAGCTAAATGAATAAACTGGCAGCATATTCAGAGGAGAAGGATGTACTTGAGATGAACTGAACTGCTTTGGTGTTTGACTTGAGTTTCAGTAGCCAGAACCACTAAACCATTGGTGTTTGCTTGCCTGCCTGTGACCCAGGTACACAATGGTCCTTACCCCTGTGTCTTGATCTGCTCTCTGCAGGCGTCTGATAGTCCCTGAGCGAGAGACTTTGTTCAACACCCTGGCAAACAACCGGGAAATTATCAACCAGCAGAGGAAGAGACTGAACCACCTGGTGAACACCCTGCAGCAGCTCCGCCTCTACAACCAGACCTCTCAGTGGAGTGTCCCCAGTGATACCTCTCTAAGCAGTGCTCAGAGGTATGTGAAACATGAATTCCTCCTTCTCTCTTGCCCCCAGCAATGTGCAAGGGTGCATTCTCCAGAGAAATTATGTTTTGTGGGCGTGGTATGGAAGGACAGGATGTCCTAAAAGTTACACTAATCCATGCCCAGGTTTATATTCTCATTGTTTATATTCTGGGGCACACTGTTTGATGCTTAGCAGGTATTTCCCCTGAAAGTTAAGGGGTTTTATAATAAATGAAATAATGGAGCCTCCAGGCTGAGATGCTGCTGGTTGTCTGCCTGCCTTCAGGGGAAGAAGTGAATGGCTCTTGAAGTTTCCAAAATAGTTGGAGATGCATCACACAGTATCTAGAGGAACCAATTGTTCTTCCAGATATGCCAGTGGTTCTGGTGGCTACTTTGGCCCAATTTCGTTCCTGCTTTGGTTGGTTTCTTTCTGCTGATGATGGTTTTTCACTGCTCTGCCTTGTCCCAGTTTTGACAGCGACCTTGAAAGCCTGCGCAACGATTTGATGAAAACCACTTTGAAATCACATGCCAAACCTCTGCCTAAGGCACCTGGTAATTTATTCTTTCCTCCTGGCTTTCACGCCATAAATGTGAATTACTTTTTTTTTTGACTTGCAGTTTGATTATAGACTAATAACTGTCTTCCATTTTCCAGCTAAGTTATCCCCAGTGAAGCAGGCACAGCTGAGGAATTTTCTAGCCAAGAGGAAAACTCCACCAATTAGATCTACAGCTCCAGGTAAACTTTTAGTTACCATAGTTGCCTAAAATGCTTTCCAGGAGGGTGATTTACCTGCTGTGGGACAGAGACCTGAAATTAGCTTTTGACTTCTCAACCCCTACTTCTCCTTTCCTGCTCCCCCATCTGCTCTCAGGAGGACTTGCCTTCAGTTGCTGTCTGGTTGAAGGCTGCCTCTCCAGGCAATTAAGAAGTCAAATCCTGTCAATGCAGGAGTAAAACAAGCCAATAGGAGACCATCCTAAAATAAGATGTGTTTGTCATGGCTGTTACATTGGATAGTTCCCTCAATTTAATACTGAATTTTGTTTTTGATATTGCAGCAAGTTTGTCCCGATCTGCCTTCTTGTCCACGAGATATTATGAAGATTTGGATGAAGTCAGCTCAACATCCTCAGTTTCCCAGTCACTGGAGAATGATGATTCACAAGCAGTGGACCAGGAAGAAGAGGCAGCCCCAGTCCAAGTCCCTCGTCATGCTCCTGTGGTCCGAACTCCCTCGATCCAGCCGGGTTTGATGGCTCAGTGTCCGTCCTTTGGGAAGCAGCACCCGTCCCCGGGTACTTTGTGTGAGTTGTGTTTGCAGTGTCTCTTCTCAGTGTGGCCTTGAGGGTAGCTGTAACCACTGTATTATCCATTGCCAGTGCTTCAGACCCTGGAGAAATGAGATTGCAGGGTACAGATTTACATTGCCAAGTTCCCAGGAGCAGTAACAGAGTGGCTTTGTAACCTCATGAACTTGAGCTAAAAGCACTAAAACGCGACTCACTGATTGTGTTTTTGTGATAGCCTGGTTCTTTCAGGCTGCAGTGACCTAAAATACTGCCCAAAGACTAAGAAACTGGAATACTGCTGCATTTGGTTGATGTGGCCAAGGTTAGGAGTTCTGAGCCCAGCAACCCTCAGTAAGAACTGCATTTGCATACACTCAGTTTTCCTTGTGCAAGAGAGGTTTCTTTAATCTCTGCAGCGAGAGAGGAAAATAAGGTGTCAGCAGAAGTGTCTGTAACAGCAAACTGAAAGTCCTCTAATGCACTGAAATGACATCTATTGAGACTTACTGAATTCCTTGGGATATACCAAGATGACCAGACAGATTGTGTTGATTGTTTGAATGGCCTGTGCATCAGCCCTGTCAGAAGGAAGCTGTGTACTTAGAGGAACTGCAGTTCAGCAAAGACTCCCTGATTTAGAGAAACAGTGAACTAATGCTTCTGTTAATTTGTTTTTTTAGTGCCTACATCTTCAAACAGAATCATCTCACAGGGAGCAGACACCACAATGCTTCCCACAAAGACGGTGAAACACGGGGCCCCTGCTCCCACTGTCACTGTTCCAGCTCCACAGGCAGCTGCTGCTGCAGCTCTGCAGAGGCAGATGGCTGCTAACCAGTCCCCAGGTAAAGGATGGCTAATTGCCCAAGTGACCTCTGAGCAGCTGAATGGGGCTTTCACAGCAGTTTAGTGCTCTCAGAGGAGGAGATCATCAAACAAAATGTGGTGCACATCTGTAGTTGGTGCACCTCTGAACTATCCAGTGTTCCTTTGTCTTCCTTTTTCCTGTAAGCTGCTAGTGCAAAATACCTGAGAAACTCCCATTTCTCTTAGCAGAAGATGTTACAATGTAGGGAAGAGAGCGTTCGTAAGAATAATTAGATTTGGTCAGCAAACAAGAAAAAGTGTACCAACTATATAGATTGCTGCCCACTTTTCTTGTCCTTAATGAAATCTGAGGTTCCAAATGTTTGGGGCCAGGTACACTATATGTGTTCTGGAATCTTGGATGGATCTTTTTGGAATTATTCAGGCCATATTGAATGAAATGCTTAATATGGAGTTTGTCTTTACATCTTTTTTTTTTTCCTCCATTTTCTTCTATTCCTTAAAGCTGTGAGCACCTCCTTGACTGAATCAACTCTGAAGAAGGTTTCTGAGGTGGTGAATGTTCGAGAGCTCAAGTCTGGTGGATTGACCTCTGCAGCAATAGGGTGAGTGAGTGCTGCCCTTCTGTCTGGTGGCCGTTGGTAGCATTTGCACTGGAGCACATCTGCCAGTGGGGAGCAGTAGCAGTGTTTTACTGACTCTGGCTGTGTAAGACCTAGAGTGGGTGCATTTAGAGAAGAGTATTGGGTTTGTGGATTGAAAAAAAGAAATCAAGAAAAAAAATCTCCTTTCCAGGTCATTCAGGGATTTTCTAATGGCTTGTCCTGAACAAATGACGAGACCAGTATTAACCTCCTTCTCCATTTGTCTGTGAAATGCATTTATGTGCATCCTCTCCTTTTGGCATTCAGTGGTTTTACTGCTGATATGAAATTTGGATCTGGTATCTCTCCAATCTCTGCCTCTGTTCTGCCTCTTTCAGTGTCAGTGAGGGAAGTGCAGCCCTCTGTCACTGACTGTGGTCTGTGACTTTAGGCTGTCCAGATGTTTTCCTTCTACTTTGTCATCCTTTGCAGAGAGAACCTTCTCTGGAGTCTTGCCTCTTCTGTCTGTTCCCAGACTCACCCCCTGAGGGAGGGAGAACTGTACTCTGGCTTTTCTGGAAACTTGTCTCAAATGTTTTGAAATCAGAATTTTGATTGAAGGGTTGGGTGTCACCAGGGGTCAGTCACTTTGGAATGCTACCGAGCTGCAAGGCTCTTCCTCCTGAGTAAACTATGAACGTTGACTTCTGGCATTTAACCTTGAATTTGTTACCATTTCTTGTGAGTTAGCTGTAACACTTGGCTTCCCTACTCTGCTTCCTGCAGACAGCAGCCAGCTCAGTTCATTCCAGAGATTTCTGTCTTATCACCAGGCTCTGTCACCAGCCTAGGACCAGGCCTTTTCCCTGTCGTTGTAACGACCTTGAAGCTGTCTTTGCTTGAAGTCTCTGCTGTTGCTTAACATGAGGGCAGTGAATGGCCAGTTCTGGGCTGGGGAGGCTGAAAACTCTGTGCAAAGTTGGGCTTACTGCACCAAGAGGGATAAATGCACCACATATCTCTGATTATAAGTTCATATGGAGTTGCAAATGCTTTGTCCATATGACTGTGGGCTGTACGTGCAGCTCCTGGAACAGTTGCTGTTGTTGGCTTTCACACTTTTGTGTGTACTCCTCACTGTCCAAAAAGGTGAAATTCCTTTGATTCAGCTTTTCAAAACGGGAAGAGTCTCACAGTAGTGATACTCAACTGCTGACCTTGACTTTTACTTCATGGTTTCTTTTGCATTTTAATTGAGAAACAGCTTGGGTGCTTTTTGCTATTTTATTTCTTCCTAAAAGTGATAAACTGGGATGGGGAGGGGAATTGCTACATTTTTTGAAAGTCAAATTTGCGGACAGCTCTACTTGGGAATTTTTGGGCTAAAAGTATTGTTGTGACCAGGAAGAGTTTTCCACCCTCTGTTTCATCAGAACTGTGATGAAAAAAGTAGCAAGTACTGGCTGTGCACAGAGAAGGTTGTGAGTGAGCGATGCGTAATGAGATTGGTTTTCACTTGAACTGTAGTTAAAGACCTGTCTTCCTTTCAAGTAGTTTTAGACTGGCAGTATTGATTGATCTCTCTAATTCACAGAGCAGCAGCTAGCTTGATGTCTTGGAGGCTTTCTACAGTCTTACTTTATAGCTGACCTCATAAAAATGTACTTTCTAAAAATTCTACCCAAATGAACCGTGCTTGCCAGTCAGATTCAGCACTGAAATGAAGAGCATTCACCCAGCAAAGTTAATTCACCAGTTTTTGCTACTTCAGACATCCTGACTCCCTTTTGCTGCCACAGCACACTCTTCGGTTGTTAAGCAGGAATGATTTTTCAGTTGTTATCAGTTGTTCAATGGCCTGTGACTGGGTGTGTTGGTGGTCCCAGTCCAGTTACTAATACACAGCTTTCAGTGCAAAAAAAAAAAAAAAAAATTCCTGTCTCCACAACTGAAGTCAAACCCAGCATTTTCACAGCATTGCCAGGTGATCTGGAGATCAAGTCCCACCCTCTCATGACTTTCACAGACTTTCTGTTGTTTTCTGCTTTGTTCAGGATAAACTTGAAATCTACAGCTGCACCATCCCAACACCACCTTTTTCCAGTGTTAATCTTGAAGTTTTCATTGTTTGCTTTGCTTCTGCTTCAGGCAGAGGGCAAATCCAGGCCATGCAATGTAGAGAGAGAGTACTCATTGCTGGAAGGAAGGAAGAACTTTCTAGTAAAGCAAAGCTGTTTAAGGCACAAAACCATATCCAGGACCAAACGGCCATGCAAAATGGTTCATGCATGTGCCTTTTTCCTTTGGAATATGGTAGAAAATTCCTGTGAATTGACCTGGAGCTGACCAAAGAGTAAATGCAGTTTGGAAATCCTCACACTTTAGCAGACAGATAACTTTGGATGCCCAGATTTGCTCACTGTCTGGGATTTGCAGCCTCAGCCTCAGAGATTGGTTATTGCCTTAGGGAACTTCTGGTTCGAGTCAAGATGGAGAGAACCTGCCTGGGTAAGAAACCTGGGCTTTGCTACCAGCAGAATGCACTCAAGGTTGAATTTAAGCTTCTGAAATCTTCTGGTATTGGCCAGTGAAGCTTCTGGACCTGGTGGGCCACAGACTTGAGGAGATGCCAAAACTGGTTGGCTGTTCCTAAATTGCAGTGATTTGGTGTGGTAATGGCCCACAGTGCCAAGTCAGGTGCTGCACCCCAGGAGATGCTGCCACTCTGCAGCAATGGTCTGGGGTTTCTTATTTCACGGTCAAAAATACCAAACCTATAATGTAAAATACAGGTTAATTTCATCGTAGCTCTTGCCATGACTTTGTCAATGTTTATAGTACACTTCAAAGACAGGAAATGCTCCTTCCACCCCCTCCCAACTTCGTCTCCTTACTCAGCACTTCTGAGCGTTGCATGTACGTGTCTGGACTCCACATTATAAAGGAAGCTGCTTAAATTTGTTATCCACTAGGCATAAAATTGTAATCCCCTTACCTGCTGATTTTTCATCAACTCCCTGTAAAACAGAAAGCCCTGACTCTCTTCAGAGACAAGAGTGTCTGGAGAAGACTTGATCATTTAAGTCTGGAGGTTTTAAACACATTTACAGACTTCCTTTGTTAAATGTGGCTGATTCATTTAAGAGGTTTATTCTCTAATCAGATTTGTTCGTTTGGAGTTGTGCGTGGAATCTTTAATAGCAGCTGTTGTTCGAGGCTTCTGGAAGCTGTGCTTTTGGAGAGGAGAGGAAATCCTCTTTCAGCCTAGTAATTCATATAATTGTTTCATTTTTCTTTTTAAGATCATCTGTACCTCACTCTGCAGCCCAGGCAGCCCATCAAGTTTCGGCAACTGTTGCTACAAATCAAGCTAAACAGGTATCTTGATACAGAACCCTTTCCCTGTGGAATGCTGTACCTGGGCATGCTCAGCAGCCTTTGGGGGTTTAAGTTTCATAGCTTGCCCTGCATTCTTGACAAACCATTTCTTTATCTGTGACCTTGACAGTGTGATGCCAGACATGTCTATGTTATGTCTTGCCTTTTCTCGCTTCTGAAGATGTGCAGCTTCCTAAGGCCCCCAGCCTTGCTGCAGGGAGGGTTGCAGCTAACAGCAAAGGAAGCTGTGTTAGGTAGATACAACTAAATTTCACACCAAAAAAAGAAGTGATAGGCAATCAAGGGAGAGAGTAGTTTACTTGTCCTGTTATTCTACTGAAAACATTGCTTGATGGTTGACAAGCTGCTGGGTTTTATATTTAAGCATCAAAAAACCCCAATGCAGCAGTCTTTGTCCCCTGGAATCACTGAGCTGCTGCCCACGGAGGCTTGCCGACCTGCTGGAAAGGTTGAGGATTGACCCTGTATTTAAGTGTCAAGACATAATGGGCCCAAGATTGCAGAGCTCTTCTAAGTGCTTCGACCACCTACCTCCATTTTATTCTTAAGTCACTGCATGACACTGATAATACCAAACCAATGTCAGAAGGACCTTTGTTAATGGCCAGACTGCGCTGACCTGAAGTGGTGCTGTGCTTTTAGACACCTCTGACAAGCTCGATGAAGGGCCAGACTCCACCTTCCTCTGTGTGTGCACCCTCTCCTATGGCATCCACAGCTGGGCCAACATCAGCTGGCAACAAGATCTCAGGTAAGTTGTCTTTAGTGGAGATGGAAATAAAGCCTGGATGTCTCTTGCCACATGTCAGGGTGCACAATCCAGACAATGAGGGTACTGAGGATAAAAGATTTGCCTCCACTGAGAGGTTGCTATGTCAGTCTTGAGGGAAAGAATTTGAAAAACCAAGGTACAGAAGTGCAGGAGAGTGGTTTTCTGTACTCCCTGTGTTTTGTCTGTTCCTCCATCTAGAATTCAGTGACACAATTCCTTGTTCAGAGTGGGCTCAGGACTTGTGACTCTTATCAGGAAATGCTGAAAGCACATCTTCCACAAGGCCACTGTGGTTTGACAGCAAATTAAAAGCAGCTCTTTTGTTTTTTAAAACATGAAAATCATGCTGGTTTTAAACATTTTAAATGAACTGATTTGATTTTTAGACACACAGCATTATAGGAGTACCTGAAGCTTGAAGTGAACTGATTCCTGTGCAGGATCTGTTGAGCATTGAGCTGTAGGACCAACTTCAGAGCCAGTTCACAGTCTCATAGAGTTTGGAAGCTTCTAAAGAAAGGAATGCTCAGTTTACAACTTAACAGGGAAAGAGGAAACATTAGGGGAAGGAAGCGATTGATTTTTAATGTCTATTAGATAATCTTGCATTGGACAGGGTTTTATAAGCCTCTTGCATAAATGTCTGAAATCCATCTCTGTTGGTCTTTTGCCTTTAATCCGTGGATGTAGGTTGCCTCTTAGCCAGGGGTAAGAAGCAGTAAAAATAGCTAGGAATCATATTTGACGTGGTAAATTTGACTTCTTAAATTTTGGTTTATTGAAAATGTCAGCTCCTGAATTTGATAGCATTTCCTTTTTATTTGATATTTATAAAATTACAGACTGTCCCTCCTTTTCTGATAGATGGGTGATAAGGTGCTTTGTTTATTTTTTTTTTTAATTTGTAAATACATTTTTAAAGTATATTTCTTTGTTGTTCTTGTAACTTACAGGACAAGGGACAGTAAAAACAGTTACAGCTGTGTCTTCTGCTGTGACATCAGTGCAAGCAACAACTTCACAGCTCAACAAAATGTTCTCATTTTCTTCACCGGGGTCTGTATGAACATTAAGATTTCTTTGTAGTTGACATGAAATAGGAGTGCTGGCTGTTACAGCAGGTGGTGCCTACAGGCTGTGCAGTACCGTGAAATGGCACCTGCAAATGTTAGACTGGGAGGGCAGGGGTTGTACCAGAGGCCTTTGAAGATGTTTGTGGAAGCTTGAGTGAAGTCTGAAGGTCTGTGAGGCTTTGACACAGTATCATGTTGCTTTGAGGTTTTTCAGTGTATAACTAACCAAGAGTAAAGGATGGCTGGCTTGCTTTTGGGGTATCTACAATGGACTATTGAACAAGTTCCCAATTAGGACTTGAAATATGTACTGATGGTTACACTCGCTGAATTACTTATTTATTTTGATACAGCAGAACAAATTTTGTGTTTTGGCTTGAAAAGTAATCAGTTCATGAAGGTGACAAGAGAGGCCCCAAGCCATCTGGTGATATCTGTTACATAACAATAACACAAAGCGAGGCACATGTTGTGGACATACAGTTACTCTGAAATCTCTCTTATGGAATGTTATTTCAGGGAGGGCAAAAATATTTGTTGGATCATATCTTATGTTTAGGGGAGAGGGATAACTCCTTAGGAATGATAGTTTGAAGTTCTGCATGTTTACTGGTCTAACACTCAAGTGAATTTCTCTTTAGGAAGTGAGCAAGATGAAGCATTTCAGAACACACACGCACGCATTTTCAAATGGCTGGTTTCTTTCAGTCTTACCCATTTCTCTGCACATTTGTTAAGTGAATGCTACCCAAATGCCTTGCTGGGCTCTTCAGAGGGCTAAAAGAGTCCTTTTGAGTGATGGAAATTCAGATTCAAAAAGCAAACAACCCTGCCTTTGTCCCATGTGCAGTGCCTCAGTGTGCAAACCATATGCTATATACAGTGCTGTTGTCAGAGATGTCTTAGTCCCATGGCCTGACTTCTACATCAGCAGCTGGGCTTTGAGAATCAGAGAAAGCTTAAAAAGCCTCAGGGAATGAAGATCTCTGCAAGACTCATTATGAAAGATCACAGTATTTTTGCAAGACAAAATATTTTTAGTGTAAAATGGTTGTGATAACTTTTCATTTCTGTCTTGCTGTTAGCAATCTCCTTTTTGATGGGTGGTAGCATCCAGTTATTCCCTTCTGCACACGCACTGACTCTGCCCTTTTAGCTCTTTTAAACTCTGGTTGCCCCTGTGGTTGTTCCTCTAACCAGTCTCCCCAAACCCATCAGGTTTTGGTGCATGGTGTTCAGTGGCAGAGCTGCGTGGGGAAGAAATAAACAGCAGAAAGGAAAGAACATGGCAGGATGAGGGGTGGTCAAAAGGACTTTGACTCTCTTTAACCCTCTAGAAGCCTTTTCAGAGGAAACAAATGGAGCACAATGTGTGTGTGTGCTTCTCTCTCCCTGTTTAGTCCTTGGAGAAACTGCTCCTGTGTGCCTGGCTTTGTGAAAGTCTGTACTGGACATCTGAGTCTCAGAGTTGTGCTCATCGTATGCTTGGAAGTTTCAACACTTTGAGCTAAGTCATTCTTTCCCTTTCTCCTCTTCCCTCCTAGGCCTGTATTCAATTTTGGTGGTGTCACATCAGCTGCTCCATCACAGCCGCCGCCCAGCCTCGCTCCCTCACAAGGTTAGTTTGGGAGAGCGTGCAAACAGCATCTCTTCCCCCTTAATGTTTACTCCTCCTAATTCATGTGGTTCTTGCTCTGTGTTGCAGTTCTATTACTGAAATTGCAATAACATTTCATACATGTGCTGGGTTCTGCCCTGTAATACGCAGAAATCTGGGCCACCTGCCTTTCAATTAAGCATTTGTTGCCAAGAACGTTTAGAGGCACTACTTTATGGAAAGGGTACATCTGTAGTCATTTCCTCTGCTGTCTTTAATCTGTAGATTTGAAGTTGCTGAGGTGGATTGACACAGAACTGTCATCCAGTGAGCATTTAGTAATCAGAGGGAAATGCTTGGAATGGCTTTGTGTTGCTTCTAAGATTGAAGTGGCAATACACAGGCTGCCTTTCCATGTCATAGGTAGATCCTATTTGCTCAGTCTGGTAAAAGGGAACTGATAAAATCTGCTTTGTAATGTTTTTGAAGCTTTCTGCCTTTAATTTCAGTCTTGCAGATGAGATCATACAGCCAAAATATTAGTTTCCAGTGTTACTGGTTCCTCTGATAAAAGATATATCACCTCTTCTTACAAATCTTGGCTTGTTTCTATCCTTAGACCATCACAGCCACAGTAAAGTTGCTGATGTTAAGCAGAGGCAATGAATTGGGCTTAAAATTTGAAGATTAATATAAAAGCTTAGGTGAATAACACAGATAAAGGAGGAATGGGAGGTGCAGGAGACAGACTTGTAAACCACAGCATCGTGTGAGGGCAGGTACTTCACACTGCTCTGTGAACTGGTAGGAGCACCTTTGTCTCTGTCACTGGTGATGCAAAAACTACAGAATGGAATTTCAGGGGTCAGGAGGAAAAAAAAGCTACATTATTTAGTGTCAGTTACTTAAATATACTTAATATAAGGAAAACAAAAGGATAATACCAGCTCTGCTAAGAAGCTTTTGCTCTTTGTTGTTTGATCTCCCTGCAGATTTCCTATACTTTGTCCAAACACCGGTGCAGTGTTTTCGAGTCAGAATTTGTGTTTGGTGCTCAGAAATGAAACGATAGTACATTAAATAAAACCAGCCCAGTCTCCTCAAAACTTCAGCAGTTTCACTCTGTTGGACAGCAGTGTATGTTAGAAGTGGAGCTGCTTTGGCAATTACATTTGAGAGTTTTTCTCTGGTTTTTCAAAGCTGAAAACAGGCTTTATAGAAACTGGTTGGTGGTCTATAAATAGCTGAATTTGTAAAGAAAGACTTGATTTTGTAGAAGACTCTTCAAGTGTCAGAAAGTATTTTTATGACCTAAACTGTTCTGAGCCATTGGTTTCAAAAGAGTGCTGTAAATGTCAGGAATTTTTTACCTGAACCAAGTAAGAAGGGGTGAAAGTGGTGTCAATAGAAAATTATCTGTAATAACTGGTTCTTTTATGTTTTTATCAAACTGCTGAAAAAGAAATAGGAGCCAAAGGCTGGAGCTGTCTGTACTCAAAGAGAAGGATGGTTAAGTGGAAGCTATGATGTGACAGTAACAGTGTTTGTCACTGCCACCCTGACCATAAAGGCTTCAGGTGTCACTGCTGTGTCCTGGATGGATGTGAAGGTTGCAGTTGCCTGATAGACAGAGGCTTTATAGTTTTGAGGCAAGAGCACTGACAGCCTGTGAAGCACTAAGACAGACCATTATTATAAGAGTGATAAATGAGTTTTGCATACCCTAACTCGATTTGTTACCTCTGTCTCTCTCCCTGACAGCCCCTGCAAAAGAATCTGCCCAGCCCGATTCATTTGTGTTTGCTGGGAGTTCCAAACCTGGAGCAATTCCAGAGGCCTCCTTTGCTTTTGGGTCCCACAAGTCAGCAAGTGCTGCAGGAGGTGTGGTAGGAGGCAGCTCCTCGGCAGATGGCACCCAGTCCAACAAAGCTGCTGCAACATCATCTTCTGCTCCCGCCACAACCTCGGGCAAGTTGGATGTTGCTCCATCCAAAGCAGGAGATCACTTGTTCCAGGGCAGTCTAGCTGGGGAAACTCTTGGGAGCTTCTCAGGACTACGGGTTGGTCAAGTGGATGATAATGCCAAGACCACCACTAAAGCTCCATCTACCACTGCTGCAGGAACACAGTCAACTAAAGTGTCTACAATACCTTCTGGGTTTAATTTTGCCGCTCCCCTGGCGTTGGGAAAAGCTGGAGAAGCTGCTTCAACGTCCATCACGTTAGCTGGCACAGCATCCCTGCCCATCAGCACTAGTGCCACAGGCAGTCTCTTTGGCAATGTCCAGTTAACCAGCACCGGCTCTTCTGGGATGTTTAATCTCGGGGGCTCTGGTGGCAGCAAACCCACCTTTTCCTTTGGTATTCAGCAAACCAACAGTATGAGCACGTCCACCTCTACCCTTTCTACTCTCCCTGCTTCAACGTCCCTCCCGTTTGGAGGTTTCTCAAGTTCATCACAAACTGCTGTCCCTGCTGCAACTTCCAGTAAGTCTGCAGGGGATGCCAAATTGCCACCTGGGTCAGAAAAACCATCTGAAAACGAAGCTGCAGCAGCTGGGTCTTCACCTCCAGTGCCACAGCCCCAGGCACAGCTCTCAGAGCCGCTTAAAGAACCTGCCATACCCCAGGCCACAGCTGGGGACGCCATCCCGGAGGGCTCTGGGACCACAGTGGCACCACCTCCCCCTGACCCCATGGCTGCTCCCACCTCCGCCAGCGATCTGAAGGCCCCGGTGCCTCCCTCTGTCTCCGCTGCTGCCCCGCCAGACCAGAATGTCTCAGCAACGACCCCCACAGCAAACGCTGCCTCTCCTGCAGAAGCCACAGGTGCTCTGGCTGCTACCTCTGATGTCACCACAGGTGTGCAGAGTCCAGCCGTTGGTGCCTCTGTGTTTGCCCCCACTTCTGCAGGCTCCTCGGTGTTCTCTCAGCCACCAAGCTCCAGCTCCTCCAGCTCAGCATTTACCCAGCCTGCTGGGGAAACAGCTGCCGCTCCTTCCACGCCACCCGTTTTTGGACAGCTCCCAGCAGGTACCACAGCATCCTCTCCCTTTGGGCAGCTCACCACCAGCACTCTGGCCACGGCCACTGCCACCACCCAGGCCGCCACCTCAGGCTTTGGTGCTTCTGCTTTTGGCACCACCACAACGGGGGGCTTTGGCCAGCCGGCCTTTGGGCAAGCACCAATCTTCGGGCAGCCTGCAAGCAGCTCTTCAAGTGGCTTTACCTTCAGCCAGTCTGGGTTTGGGACAATGCCAGCCTTTGGCCAGCCAGCAGCTTCCACAGCAGCCTCGAGCAGTGGGAATGTTTTTGGAGCCCCAGCCAGCACCAACAACGCTGGCTCCTTCTCCTTTGGGCAGCCGGCCAGCACGGGCGGGGGGCTCTTTGGGCAGAGCAGCCCTCCCGTGTTTGGGCAGAGCACTGGCTTTGGGCAGGGCGGATCCGTGTTCGGTGGCACCGCCGCTGTCACCACCACCACGTCCTCTGCTGGGTTCAGCTTCTGCCAGGCCTCAGGTAAGAGCAGAGCACTGTCCCCATGGCACTGTGTGGCTTGGAGTGTATCAAGCAGGATGGGATTAATGCCAGTTTTTCCCCTATGGCACCTGATGGTTTTCATTTTCTTGGTTTGGTTTGTTCCATTTTGTTTCGTATTCAGTTAGTAAGAGCAAGAGCTGCAGTGTGTGTGAGAAGCAGACTAATGCTGGAGACCAAAAAAGCTTTTGCTCTGCTTCACTATTCATCAGCAGGCCTCTGATTGTAGCCTTGTCATCCAATCCTGCCTTCATTTTATACTTACAAGTCTACCTTGATTTAATTCTGAATTACATATTGTCCTGCCTGTTACACAATATCTGGAAGTGTTGTAAATGGTTGCACCAAAGGGACAGAGCAGCTCTGAGACCATAATGAATAAATACAGATGCAACACTTCCTTCAGTGGCGTGCACTGAACACATGCAGCAGTGGATGTAGAGCCAGGTGTAATACCATGTCATCAGCTTGCATGGCCAAAAAGAATTTAAGCCCTCAAAGGGATGGGTTTGCGAGGAATAATCTGTTAAATCCGCTTTTTCTCTTGGAAACATCTCAGAATTAAATATAGCAGTAACATGAGCATCAGCTGCCTGTCCACGCAGTTAAATTGGAGTCTTGCACGGACCAAACCTCCTTGGTCAGTCCCTTTTTCATCTCCCCATGCTCAGTATATTGTTGGGGTTTTTCCAAAGGTTTGTCTGTACAATCTTCAGAGAGCTCCCAGGGAAAGGTAACAAGTATCTAGTAATAATAGAGAGCATGTATTTCCAAGGAAGAAAAACTAATTAGGTTCATTTAATTAAAAATGATGGCACTGCAGGCAACTGCTTGCTCATTTTAACTACAGTAGCAGAGAATAGTTAAATTGGGGGAAGTGAACTCTGCTCGAGAAAGGTGTTCCTAATTATAGAAATGCAAGTTTTATTACAAAAGACACATTTAAGTGAACTGGGAAATGGAGAGGGGAGTTCTTTTTTTAATCAAAACATTTCATTATCTTTAACAGGAGTCTTCAGGTAACAAAGCTCAGATCCTCTTTACACGAGGGCAGTCAGAATGCTCCAGTGCTTGTGCACGACTTGCACTATTATTGTAGCCATGTTAACAGAAATTAAATTCTCTTACTGTTAGCAACAATCCCACAAGTGAAAAGGTCTTCTGTTGTCTGTTTTTAAGTTGGCCAAAGAGAGAATGAGAATGAATTTCTAATAAACTTGCAATGTAATTTATTGTTTGTGTGTTGGCACATGGTTTGTGTTTGTCCAGCCTAGATATGTTTGGTACCATCATTTGTGTTCCTGTGTTTTGGCATGGAAGACCTGTCCTTTCCCTGTCCTGGTCTGCTGTCATCTCCCTGAATGTCTTACACTCCAGTAATAGTTCTGGTGGTTAATTTTTCTTTTTTCTCTTAGGTTTTGGTTCTAGTAACACAGGTTCTGTGTTTGGGCAAGCGGCAAATACCGGAGGCACCGTCTTTGGCCAGGCAAGTGTTTATGGCTTTTTGTAGAAACAGGGAGCTGTTACATGTGGGGGACTTGGCCAGGGTTCCCTATTTCTGATATATTTTTAAAAAATACGGTTTGATGTGTTTAATAAAACGTGTCCCAGTCTGTACTGGAGATATTTGCTGTTGTGGTGAGCACCAAAGCAGAGTCTGCGTGAATACTCCAGGGGGTAGGGAGGCACAGACATTTTATCACATGCAAGATAAGATAGTTGCAGTAAGTCTCCTGCCTCTGTTCCATGCTGAGTGGGAAGTGGACAGCGTAGGGCAAGTCTCAAAGGTGTTATTCTGTGCTGTGGACACGATTTAAGACAGACTTAAATAAAATGTCATGGCATTCCATTTTGGAAGGTGATTGCTGGCTGGTTTGTCAGCCCCTTCAGACATGCAGAGAAATAGCCTTGGGGGGAACACGTGCTGCTTTGACTTTGCTTAAATTCCCCTTTTGTCCTTTCTGTGTTCTAGCAGCCATCTTCTTCCAGTGGAAGCTTGTTTGGAGCTGGAAGTGGTGGGAGAGGTGGAGGCTTCTTCAGTGGTTTGGGAGGAAAGCCAAGTCAGGATGCAGCCAATAAGAATCCCTTCAGTTCCTCCAGTGGAGGATTTGGATCCGCAGCTTCGCAGAGTAAGTGAACAAAACAAGAATACAAAATGTGCTGTGATTTCTATCTGCTTTTGTGTTCCCATCTGCTCCTCTGCTGCTATTTGTCTTTGAGTAAATTCTGTTAATGTGAAAGTCTTTGAGGGGGTAACCAGAGTATGTGTGATGTGTAATCCGGAATTTTTCTTTTAGGTTTATGAAAAACAAGCAGGGAAGCAATTGAAACAAACAAGCAGATGCAAGAAGTGTGATGAATATATTCTGTAGAGATTTCTTGGCCAAATCCTTCCTTAAAATGGAAAACTCTAAATTCTTGTCACTGAATTTCTGTCTCCAACTTGATTGGAAGTCAGAAAGCTTTAATCACCTCTCATCACCCTAAGACTGTAAAAATTGCTAAGAATCAATATGTGAGCGATAGAATTTCTGTTAACCTCTGCCTAAGGATTAATATCTTTATGCAGCACATGCAAGGTACTTTATCAAAATTTGCTGTGAGGTATGGATGGGCAGGTAGAAAGCACAAAGAAAGGGAAGCAGTGGCTAAGCATGGAAGTTGGGAAAAAAAGGGAAGCTGTAAAATTAGTGCTGCAAGTGGTTGGAAGTAGCACTTCAAGCCTTAAGAGAGAAAATGCATTTATTTTATTATGTCTTTAATGATCCTTTGGGATTAATGGTTGAGGTCAGTTTTCTAACCTTGCTAATTTAATCATTTAATGCAGTTCTGGGTTTTGTGATGAAACAAAACAGATGGTTCACCAGAGAAAAGCTTTGGTGGTTCTGTGTCCTGCCTCTAGATGCTAAACCTCCCTGTGTAGGCTTATGAAGGATGAAAAAATGAGTTATTTCTCAGTAAGGCTGGAAAAGTTTGGCTCCTACTTTAAGGTCCTGTTAGATAATCTTGTGTAGAAATACTGAGCATTGCCAAAGCTGCTGAGAATCTTTAATTTGTGGTTTGCTGATATTTGTGTTGTCTGGAGAGACTGATTGTAGCTGCTGTGATTTCTCACTTGAGGAATTGTCTTTTACTGACTGGGGCACAGGATGCATCTAAACAAATCATCCCTCCTGGTGATTTACTAGATTGCAGCAAGAAAGGGTTGTTAGTGGTGCAGAATGGGTATTGGTGGAACTACAAAGTTCTGTAGGAATGAGGAAAAACTTGGATTTTCCCTGTGTTATCTTCATTGTGATGTTCATGGTGTGCTTGGGGAAAGAAAATAATATTCCTTTTTCCTGCTTCAGTTAATGAAGTGCAATGTAGAATATTGTCTGCTGTGAGCATTGGCTATTTGTAAATACCCTTCATCTCCCCAGATTCTTCGAGCTTATTTGGGAACAGCGGAGCAAAGACTTTTGGATTTGGCAGCTCCTCCTTTGGCGAGCAGAAGCCCACGGGCACTTTCAGCTCCGGTGGTGGAAGTGTGGCCTCCCAAGGCTTCGGGTTCTCCAGTCCAAACAAAGCAGGTACTTTGGGAATCCTCCCACAAGGGCAGCCCACGCTGTCTGGGAGATGTTTGCTGTTCTACCGCTCAGCTGTCCACAGCCTGGACTCGGTGCACGTACAAGAATTGTCTCTGAACAATAAGTCAAAAATAACTAATGGCTGAGTGAATGGCGCATTAGCTGGTGGGTGTAAGGCAGAATTTTACTCTCTCTTATGCAGCATCCAGCAAACTGCATCCTCGGGTGTCCATTCCAAAAATTCCCATTGCAATTTAAGAGCTGAGAGCTGTGTAAATTAGTTCTGGTCTCATGTTCTGTACAATCAAGAGTACAGAACATGGAACCGAATACATTTTTCCTATTTTAGATACTTCCTTGGAATATTATCTTACAAAATTCGCTCTGGGTTTTGTAACCTATTTTATCTCCATTTCACCACTTACAAATAGTGGAAAAGGGAAAGTGAAACATGTTAATATGCATTGCTAAAGAGAGTGTTTGCTGACCAAAGCTTCGACCCCTGGGATAAATGCTTTAAACTTCCTAGAGGTAACAGAATATCTGATCTGTGTTTAAATAATTCAGGCCTAGCATTTATTTTTTTTTCCAGACCTTTTGTGTTTACAGCCAAACAGTATCCATTACCTTGGCATGGACTGGAATTTCACCCTGGGTATTAAAATGTGCAGTGGTATCCCATCCTCATCCCTGGTCAAATAAAAGAGCAGGTGTCCTTCAGTGTCAGTTAGAAACAGGCCAATAATATCAGCAGATGAACATAGAATAAAATAATCTGGGTAGAAATCCATTCAGAGCTGCAGGAGGCAGATAAACCCTGAACAGAAATTGCCAAGAGCAGAGATAAGTTCTTGATTCCCTGCAGGCAGTTCCACTGACCTGGCATTTAATGCTTCCACTTCAGTTCCCACCACCTAAACCAGGATTAGATCGTACCCTACCTCCCGAATCTTTGTGACACTGAAGCATCTAAAACCCAAGTTTGCATCTACTCTCTGATCTTAAGAGATGGGGGAGACTTGCCAGTTGCAGTTTTCTTTCCTGCATTCAGGCACTTCTCTCCTCCATATCTTTTACAACAGAACACCCTGCAGACTGGAATTAATTCTGTAAATACCTTGGTGTCCATATGACAGGATGAACAGCCCTGTTACCTACTCAGAAATCTGCTCTTTGTTTTCCTTCTCTGCGTTATTGTTTATGTGATGTTCTTGTCCCCTTTTTTTGCCTCTGTTTTGCTCAGGTGGCTTCGGTGCTGCTCCAGTGTTTGGCAGCCCTCCCACTTTTGGGGGATCCCCTGGGTTTGGAGGGGTGCCAGCATTCGGTTCAGCCCCAACCTTTTCAAGCCCTCTGGGCTCAACGGGAGGCAAAGTGTTCGGCGAGGGGACGGCAGCAGCCAGCGCTGGAGGATTTGGGTAAGCCAGGGAAAACAACCTTCCTGCATGACAAGATAATGCTTGGTCACCTCTGCGTTAACATAAAGAATATATTCTGTCATTGGTTGGTAAGCTCAAAGTGTCCTTGGTTTGTTTGTGTTAAAGAAAAAAAAACCAGGGCATCAAACTAAAACTTGCACCCCAAAGGAAAGAATGTGTGTGATCATTTTAATGCTGATATTCCTGTGTTGAATCCTTAGCTTGAGAGATGTCAGCTTGCAACTGTCTAAGGAAACGCAGGGGTATTTTCTCTGTGTGCATTTAATGAGTGCAAATCTAGGACCACAAACTAGGCCTAGCAAAGAAAATAGCAAATATTGTTATCTGTGACTCTGTCCAGACACTTTATCCTCTGGTTAGATTTGGGCTAGAGATGCTAATGAGAATTCAGGCTGTTCTCTCACCTGTGGGATGAGGCACTTGTAACAGCCTGTGCTCCCCGAGCGCTTTGTGTTTATCCCTCACTGATTGTTTTTACCTGTTCCTGGACCCCCTAAGCCTGTGCTTGGCACCAGAGCAGACAGCACATCATTCCCTGCTTTGTTCAGCAAATACAGAACTCCAAACCTTGCCAAGCAGCTTCTGCAGTAGGCAGCAAATGCAGTTCTTCAGCACCGTGCTACCAGCCAGCAGCTCTCCTTCGTGTCCTGCACTTCCAGTCAGACTGAACAGAGACAATTAAAAAGAGGAAAACTTCCAGTGAGGAGAGGAAACCGGATGTCTTCCCAATCTTGGTGTTTACACATTTCACAAGTGTTTGTCTCTGTCTGGTTTCAGGAGGAACTGCCTTTACGCAGGGCACGGGGGACATCCAGAAGTGTGACGTATTAATTCCCTGTGAGGTGTGAGCAGGTACCCCTGAGCCAGGGGGTCCTGCTGTCCAGAATGTGCAGCAAACTGAAGCTGTTTTCACCCTTTGGGAAGGGTGAAAATACAGGCAGCTTAATTGAATCTCCACAGAGAAGGATGTGTTTGTAGGGATGACTTAGCTTAAATCAACTGGTGGTTTGTTCAGTTCCAATATCCAGCCATTGTGCTGCAGGATTTTTTGCTGAGGCTGGATGTGCTCAGTGACAACACAGAGAGCTTAGAGATAAAATGGGATTCAGAACAAGCAGCATGGTGATGGAAAAGAGGTCTTGCATAAGCAGTCTGCAGACTCAAGAAAGATAATTCAGTGTCTTAACTTGTGGGAAGCTTTAACCATTTTTTCTCTATGACAAAGGTACAGACTCAGTCTGATATTTTCAAAGTTCCCTGAGGATGCTGATTTTTAAAACTTTTTAAAAAGTGTGCAAAATTCCCAAAAAGGCAACTTTACAAAAATCCAAATCTTACCACAAAATGTTGAGCAATAGTTTAATTCTGCAGTGTAATGTAGCATCTGTGCAGCACTTCCTTTCTGCCTTTCTCTGGAAGTGAAACTTTAAAAATCCCAATTCCAAAGAAGTTACTTGCAAGTACACAGTGTTGTATTAGCTCCAAGTTCCTGAGAATACTCTGCTGACTTAAATACATGTGATTCATGCTGCTTCAATTCTGAAAAATCTGCATCACCCAATAAATGACTGGGGTGTCAGAAATAGAAACCTCTACACTTCTTCAGAGCCTGCAGTTCCAACTGTTGGTGAGCAAATAATGTTTTGCTTTCATAAACTAACCTCAGGTGCATCTCAATTGTGTTTTGCACAGCAGCTTTACAAAAGATCTGAAAATCTGGGCAAGATAGGTTGGATTAAATTGTTACCAGGCAATGACTGCATGTCATGTCTTTTCTATGGCTGGAGAAATAATCTGTCCACAGCTTAAGCTGTTCCTTACTTATTCTGTGTGCAGCCTTTCCAACAGGCCTCTTCTGGTTGCAGCTGAAAGGAGCAGTTTGAACCACAAGTTTTCTTGTCACTGTTTTTGTCTCCTCCTCCTTACACCAGATAGACAGGATTTGTGTGTTGGGGCATGGTCCTGAGAGGATGGAGCACTCTAAAACCTCTTGTTCTAAACACATCACCCAATCTTGCTTCTTTTTTAAAAAAAACCTAAAAAAAAAAAAAAAAAAAAATCTCTTCTGCTTTTCCTGAGAAAAGCACATTTGTGGTTCTGAGCTGCAAGTACAGGGGTGAGGAGGCAAAGCGGGGCCAGAGCTGCAAAGTCACTGAGCTGCCCGGGTATCTGTTGCTGTCTGTGGAAGCAGTGTGCACACTTGGCAGTGTCTGGGAGAGCAGAGGTGATGTCCTTTGCCAGGTGAATTGCTTGTCACACTGCTGCAAGGGCTGTCTTTTATCTGCAGAGATAGCTTTTGATGTGGGTTTGTGTTTTGGGTTTTTTAAAGCCTCCTAGATGTGGATGGATGGAGAGGTGGGTTAACGTGCTGTCAGGTCATATTTTAAGTGCGAAATGACAGGAGCTTGTGTGAGGCACAGCCTTGCAGAGCTGGCACCCTGTGACTGGTCCAGCTCTGCTCAGGCTGCTGCTGGGTTTTAGGGTTGTTGTGCACTTGCAGAGCTTTAGCAGAGCTGTCATTTGGGAATGAAAAATCTGCATTTTTCCCAGTTTCAGTTAGACTTGAAGGTTGTTTTTTGAGAGCGTTTCTTACATTTAGACTGGAGAGAAGTGTAGAGGGGGCAGAGAGCCATATTGCATGTCACGGTGTCATTAGTGTGTCACACCGAGAGCTCTGTGCTGCCTGGTTGGACAGAGTGGGTGGAGAAAGACAAATTTCCATGTATAAAAGTGTTTCTTATTTCAGTCCTCAGCAGCAATTAGGGGAGTGATTAGTTAGAGGTGGTGGGGAGAAGTGCCAGGTAGGTGCAGATCTTCAGGGAAGCACGGGAACCTTGTGTGGTTCAAAATGGGCTGGGGAGAGAAAAGAAGTGAGAAATCTGCTGATGGTTACATGGGGAGTGGGGAAGGTACCCCTGAAATTTGGGAACCTGGGTACTTGGGCTGTGCTTTGTGCTCTGGCTTTGTGCAGCTCACACCAATTCCNCCCCTGAAATTTGGGAACCTGGGTCCTGACTTTGTGCAGCTCACACCAATTCTGTGTTTGCTGCCCTGTTTGTGAAGTGAAATGATGCTGTACTTGTGGTGAAAACCGCTCACAGGGGTGAATTAAAAAATTCCATTTGATGGCTGGAGTAGGTATTTCCAAGCCCTTGAAAACATACCCTGTGTAGGCATGGACATATTTGCCTTCCTGCCCAGTGTGTGTCAAGAATGGGAGCTGAACAGGCCTTTCTATGTACAATTGGGTTGGTTTGGTTTGGTTGCTCCCAAACCAGAAAATCTCTTTCCAAAATGAACAATTACTGGTCTCACCTTTTGATGTATCCTCGTTTAAGGAGTGCACTGTTACCATGGGTGTGGGGACAAATTTCCAGTGTAAGTGAGATGTTTGCACACTCAGATTTTCTCTTTAAACCCTGCAGGTTTGGTGGCACCAGTAACAACACGGCGTCCTTTGGCACCTTGGCAAACCAAAACACACCCACGTTTGGCTCCCTGTCCCAGCAGGGCACCGGCTTCGGCACACAGAGCAGCGGCTTCTCAACTTTTGGGACAGGTGGAGGAGGTAGGAGAGGCTAAAATACAATCACCCTAACAGCCCCCATGTCTCTGGTTTTCCCTGGAAATTGGGTCTGACTCCTCAGCTCCCTGCCGAAAGTCTGCCTGGTCCTGGTGGTGCTGTAGGAAAGGCTCTGTGTCCAGGAGAACTGAGGTGCAGGGTGAGGGTGCAGCACCTTCTCAGCCTTCAGCTGCACATTCCATCACTGGCCTGCTCTGTGCAGTGTCACAGCACATCACTACTTCTGTGCACGCCTCATCGGATCATTGCTTTTTACCCCTTTTGGTGGAGTTGCTCTTTCTCCTCAAAGGAAAACATTGAGAAATAAGGAATATCTCTTCAGTGCCCTGTGCTTGGGTATCTGTGATGTAGGTAATTAATGTTAGAGGGATAGGCACTGCAAAGTTGAGCTGGAGCACCAACAGCCACATGTTTTTCTGCTGCAGTTCAGTGAAGCCACAGTGATTTAGCCAGGGCTCAGAGCAGAGCCCCTGCAAGGCCACGTTCAGGGGTGGCTGCCTGGCACCAGGGGCCTGCATTAAGCACAAACCACCTCCAGAAAGCTGCTCAGAGAGAGAGGAACAAACCAGGCACATTGTCTGCAGGGCTGCTAATGAATGACCTGGCTGATGAGCAGTGAAAGCCAAGCCCTCTTAGGAGCCAGGCAAGTCACTTCTCCTCTAGACTGAGATTTGACTTCCATTGTTTGCCCATCGCTTTTTTCCTGGCCTAAGGCAGGAGAGAAGTATTTTTCACTCTGTGTGTGGGAGGGGACATTTACTACGAATCCTACGCGTTCATTTTCCCCTTTACCAACTATTTTTCTAATCTCCCTTTTCTTTCAGGGTTTGGGTTTGGATCACCTAACACGTAAGTACCATTTTGTGTCTTAACTTTCCATTAAAAATACGAATTGAATCAGAAAAAGAGTGGAATGCTTCAAAAGAGCAAACTCTGAAAATAGCATTTAAGTACTAGTTCTGATTTCCATTTTGGTGCTGCTGCAGAGCTCAAAGTCCAGGCTCTGGATGTGTGCTTTCCACTGAGGTTTATCTGTCTCTTAAGAGAAAATTTCCACTTAGCTCATGCTCCTTCTGCACCTCTCAGGGACACGGTGTGTGTGCTCAAGCTGTGTGTGTGAATCAAGAGTCTGCTCCATCTATCAGGGTGAAACAAGGAATGAAATCAATTGGTACTTTTGTGGCTGAAGTGAGATGATGATTTACAGTTAAAGGTTAACTCTGTCATCTGCTCTGCCTCTGCCTGGCTGGATCCCTTCCAGCAAGTTTCTGAAACTTGGTTTCCCTGTCAAATAGAGAGAGCATGGATCTCTGCAGATGGCAGGCTCTAGAATAAGCACAATTATATCAGTCAGTGTGTGTTGCTGCAGGCTCAGGTAAAGGAGGCTGGAAATACTCGTGTGTTCTCATAAAAAGCTTCTGGTACTAGGGAGACTGGAGGTTTGATTGAGAGATCTGCTGAATTAATGCTGCCTGAGGGAGGCTCTAGCACTCATTGCTGTGGTTTTCTTTTCATCTTGCTCCACAGATCTTCCTCTGGATTTAGTGGATGGAGAAGCTAGGAACATCCTGAACTCTTCTGTAGCTCCTGCACTCATGAGTCACCCACATGATCGATACCCAACCAGCTTTTCTTCTAAAGACGAGTTCTCAGACTTTTTTTTTTTAAGGAAAAGATTTTGCTTATTTTTATGCAATACTTGTTCTCGCTCTGTATTAAACTATTTTATCTGGCTTGATGTTTTTTGTGGTGGAAGGGTTGATCTCCCTGCATCAAGAGGAGATGGATGTGTGCATTGGCAGCCCTATGCTGGGCTCAGCTGTCTCTTGTTCATCCCTTGCCTACACGAGGGGGTAGCTCCAGTTGGTTCCTGACATAAACCAGCACATTTTTCATTAATAGAATGCCTGATTATCCCAGGCTCTGAAGAAGGGGCTGAGGTTTGCCCTGCTAATTTTAAGTCTAGGATGGGGCACATGCTTATCTCAGTGAAGTGCTAAAACTGAGTCATGTGTGAGCCAGAGGCTTAGTGGAGAAGTAGGAAATTATCTGGGAAGAAGCTGGCAGCGTGCAGAGCACGTTCCCATGGCAGTAACATTCAGCAAAGAGGTGGGAAGTAAAAGCTCTCCTATTTTTACCTTTCTGTAAATTTTACAGAACTTAAAAAATGGAACTCAGGTTCTAGGGAAAACTTCTGGCCCTGGAAGCAGACATGTGACCTCCATCCAGAGGCATTAATGATTTTGCTTTTTTTGGCTTTGGCTGCTGGATTCTGCTGTTGGATACTTTTTTTTTTTTTTCTAACAGGGATGAGATTGTGCTTTTTCCCTGTAGCTTTTGGCTTTAGTCGATACCGTTTGTGAAATTCTCATGTGTTTATACTTGAACATGCTAAACAAATGTTTTAAAGAATACCCCAAAGGCATTTTGGCCAAACGCTTTTTCTATTTGATGCATCTGACCTCCATGAAACCTCCAAATGATGTAATCAGGTTTTGTTGCTCTGTGAATAACACATTTGGAATAGCAGCTCGTGTGTTAGCTGAGTACATGCAGATTGGATGGGGTCTTTTTCTTTGTCCTATTAGGATGTTTTGGGGAATTAATTCTGATTTTTCTATTTTCAGCGGAAACATTCTAGTTTTTCTTTTTCACTTTTATTTTTACTATCACATGATATGAAAACAGGTGATGTTTTCTGGTTTGGTGGGCATGTGGTCATTTTTGGAAATTGTAAATAATTGATAACTTCTTGTTTTCGTATCCATTATAAACTACGTATATTTGTCAACAGTTCCTGGAGAAATCGCTTTTTTTCAAGCCAGCCTAAAAAATGTTTCTCTAACTCCTGTCCTTGCTGTGCCAGGTGTCCTTCCTGCCTCTGTGCCTGGGAATGACATCAGGGAGGTTCCCTTGAAAATGAAGAAATGTGGGAGATTCAGTGTGCAAGGAGGACTTGTTTTTAGCTGTGGAGAAGCTTTGCAGGGCCATGGGCTTCCAGGCTTTTTCACATGGCCTGGATTTCTGGATCCTGGTGTGCTGTGGGTCGTGTTAAGAGGCAGCACTGTTGGGATTTGGGTGTAACTTCCCAGTCCCTTTGGTGGAGGAGGGAGAGTTCTGGTGATCCAGGGACCACAGCACTGGGACAGAGGAAAGAACTCTCCCAAACTGGCTGGTTTGGAGGTGAAGAAAAGCTGCAGATGGATTGAAGTGTGCCCCTCCCAGTGTGTTCTCCTTGACAGGACATTTCTTAAGGCCTAGAGGTGAAACTGCTGTTCTGCTTTCCTTCCTCTTTATAAATAGCAGCTGGCCCAAACCATTGACCTTAAATTCTTTGCATTAATCTCCCCTCACTGTGGCATGTGACACCTCCTCGGAGGCCATATCAGCTGTGCTCCCCCAGATAGCTCAGGAGCCTCTTGCTGTGGGGAAGATTGGCTTGGTAAGAATGTGGTGTTGGCACCCTGAGCCATGTCAGGTTTCTCTTTTGGAATGATGGGAGCAGTTGGGGGTGGCCCTGCTCTGCTGCTTGGTACCTGTTTTAACTCCTGGCACGTGCAGTGCCTTTAGGATTACCCCAGACCCTGGGTGAAGGCAGATTTTCTTGAAATCCTGGCTGGAACAGCCCAACCCCCTGAACTATCTGCCCTTGAGAAGCAGGTGCTGCTCCCTGTTTCCATAGTAGCTGCTGGAGGAGCTGAGCAGAGCAGAGGCTGATCGTGACCACAAGCCCACAGGAATACGCACAAACCCCAGCAGAGTCGGCTTTGGGAAATCTGCATTTTCATTAGATGACTCAAGGACTTGGCAAGTGCGCGTGGCAGTCGCTTGGTGGCTTCCAGAAGCTGTCAGGGGCTGTGTCACCTGTGCCAAGAGGCCTCTGATCATGAGGCCTCTGCCCAGTGCTCTGTGGGTGGACATCCACCAACGAGTGAAGCTGCTAATGCAGGAAACCCCAGTCTTGGCAGTCCTGGGGAAGAAATCAAGGACTAACCGGGCTTGGAGTCTCATTCAGCAGTTTGTTCATGCTGGTTAATCCTTGAATAACCAACAGCACTCACTCCACTGTTCTGGAGGAGCTTTGCCTGTGCCAAGGTGGCTCTGCCTCTTTTTTCCTGCTGTGTCAGTATGAGCAGAAATCTTTTAAAGCTTTTATCAAAGGCAAAGTCTTAATTATTGCTAATGAACGCACACATTTTCCCCTCCCCTGAGACCACGCTGTGGCCTCAAGGCAGCGGGAAGCCAAGTGCTGGCAGCGCTGTGGTGTGGGAGAGCACTGGGGATGGTGTCACTGTGGTGGGCAGAGGGGAGCCTCAGGCACAGCGAGGATCTCCCCAAACCCATGAGGAGACCAAAATAGGGATTTCTACTTCCTTGAAGGCTAAAAGAGCAACAAAGAAAGGAGCTTTTTTCTGGGGAAAAAAGGCAAAACCACAGATTTATCACAGAGGTAGAAAAAAAAGGGAATTACTTAAATCTCATGTTTGAAAGGTTTTTGCTGTATAGTGTTTGGCATTCCGAACTGGGGTCTTGGCCTCTGGTTCTGTCTCCTGGGAAGGGAAGGACATCATTCCTTTAGCCCTTCTGTGCCACACCCTGGAGGCAACCAGAGGACAAACACTGGTGGCCATCCTGCTGCTGTTGAGCTGGGAAGGGATGGCAGGGCTGGAGTTCATTCCTTGCTGCTGGGTCATATCCCTTGGCTTGCCTGTCCCTCACGGCCACCTTCCTGCCAGGCGCAGGGCTGATGTGTCCCTGACCAAAATCCTGGTGATGCCCCGTGGGAGGAACCAGACGGTGCTCCTGACATGACCTCCCACGCAGGAAGAGCTGCTCAGCCCCCACAGGGAGCTGCTCTGGTGTGTTTAGGCCTGGGGTGAGTCTCAGGGGTGAGTAGGATCCCTGTGAGGGGTGATGGAGGTTGGAAAAGTGTGGATGCTGGGAGCAAGGCTGTGGAAAAGCAAAGGCAGGTGGTGGCAGCGCCTCTCCTGCCACCCCTTTGCCCAGGAATCAGCACTGCTCTCTGTCCTTGCCAGCATTCTGGAGCAGAGCTCCCTCTCCCCTCAGCCGGGTACGTGTCCAGGCTCGGAGGCTGAAGTGACATTTTATTTATCCCTTCTTAGTTTTCATGTGTCCCTCGTGCATTGCTTCCAGCGTTGCTTACAAGGAAAACTAATCCTGCATGAGGCTTTGGCATGAGCGAGTCTGGGAGTGCCAGGGAAGGTTTTGTTCCTAGATAAATGTCGCGTGGAGCCCCAGGGGCTGGGAAGAGGCAGTCGTGGCTCGCAGGGATGAGCAGCCCTGGGTTGCAGTGAGTCCATCCCTATCCCTCCTCTCAGCCATGAGGCTGCGCGGTCTTGCAGCCATGGAGAACAGGCACTCAGTGCTCTGGTTTTGTTCACTTGGGGTTGTTTTGTCGGAGGCTGGACTTGATGACTTTCCAGTCTTTTCCAACCTTTGTGACTCTGTGACTCTTCCTCTCCCGGGGCTGAGTGTGGATGTGTCAACACATCCTGCAGCTCTGCACACCCCCGTGTGTCCGTGGGCTCCGCTCCCCGGGGGCTCTGTGGTCACGCTCAGTACATTCCTCTCCTCACCCCATCCCCATCTCCTTTTCCTGCAGCTCCCAGCAGGTCACAAAGTTCCTTCTCTGCCAGCGTGCGGCTGTGCCCCGCTGCAGAGCCAGGACTTCCCCCTTATCTCACGCAGGCTCTGTGCTGGCAGCGCCTGTATCGGGACTCGTGTGTTCCCTGCACAGGAGATAAACCCCAGTGCTGGGGCTCCACTGCTGCTGCTCCAGCCTGGGCTGCAGCCCTGCCTCCTCACAGCCCCATCCCAGCACAGACAGGAGCAGTGAGCCCCCTACACCCCCTCTCCCAGAGCAGGGTGCTGCAGTCGCTCCCGCTTGGGGCTGCTTGCAGAACCTCTCCGCAGGTGCAGAGGTGAGGAGGAAATGTGGGACATCCCCAAGTTATGAATCATGGTAGAGTCAGACCTGACTCTCCAGCGCTGCTCTCTCATATTTGGGGCAACCCCAGAGTTATGAATCATGGTAGAGTCAGACCTGACTCCAGTGCTGCTCTCCCGTGTTTGGGTTCTTCATAGAATCACAGAATGGTTTGGGGGGGCAAGGGACCTTAAAGCCCATCTCATTCCACCCCCTGCCATGGGCAGGGACGCCTTCCACTGTCCCACGTGCTCCAGCCCTGTCCAACCTGACCTTGGACACTTCCAGGAATGGGTCAGCCACAGCTTCTCTGGGCACCCTGTGCCAGGGCCTCCCCACCCTCACAGGGAAATCCTTTTTGCCAGGACTCTGTAGCCAAAAGCTTTGTGGGGACCAATTTACAAAAGTTACTAAAGGCAGCCCTGCGAATCTCAGTGCAGGTTGTTTGAGGAGCTGTGTTATAATCATGTGTCAACTCACAGCACTGTATTTTTATTTTATTTTTAATAGGTGCTTCAAGGTTCTTCAGGGCATTGCTAAAAATGTTTTGCTTTAAAACTTGAAAACATGCAGGAATGAAAGGAGTATTTGCAGCTGCTGCAATGAACAGCTTAAGGAGATGTGAGAGAGAAGAAATAGGAAACAAAACCTGATTTGCATCAGCAGAGGGAAGTCCCCACAGAGTTTCAAGCAGGAACTGTGGAGGTCAGCGGGTTTCTTCAAATGAAGGAACTGTTGCCTCAGTCTGCCTAAAACAGGTTAGAAAATCACAAAGCCAAGGGACAAAACATCTGGAAAGGTGAAGTTTGAGATGTGCTGCAGTCAAGGATTGGTGTTACCCGAAGCACCAGACCAGGGCTCCAGCATCAGCCAGGCTGTGCTGGGCTCAGCAGCCCCTGACCTTCCCTCTGTCCTCCTCATCCCTCGCAGGGGCTTTTCCAGTGTCCCTGTGCAGGCAGAAGTGACCGGGAGCTCTCGGCTTTTTCAGGATCTCACCAAAGCAGCTGTGAGTTGGCTGGTGTCCCCTCCCCACCCCTCCCTCCCTCCAAAACTGGGACATCTAAATTTAACCTGCTATCAACAGATGAGGCTGGAGTGTTTCCACTGTGGAAAGGAATCCCACTCAGAATCTGTCCTCTCCCCTGCTCAAGCTCCATCCCTGCACATTCCTTTTCTCGAGCCGGGAGTTTCCTTCCTCCTCTTCCCCTCCCGCACTTGGGTTTGTGTCGCTGCCACGGCACTGATAGCACAGCAGACAGAGCAGGTCTTTGCTCTGGTGCTTTTTGGAGAAGCTTTGGTGCTGCTTTGCCAGCTGGATCAGAGAGCAGCAAAACTTCTCAAACACCAAAAAAATGTAAAAAGGAGAAGCCTGTGTCTTGCTTGGGCACAGCTGGTGGGACGGGAGCCTCAGTGGGGTCAGGCTGTGGCAGGAGGAGCTGGGGCACAGAGCTGGAAGGTGCCAGTGGGGCCCTGTGGGTTTAAGGGATCAGCAGTGGAGCTGTGCTGGCCGCTTGGCCGGGCACCCCCTGCTCTCCAGAACTCATCAGCACCTTCCTTTACTGGAAAGCAAACAAAACCTAAATGTGAAAATCTTCCCGAGGGACAGTGAATAATGGAATGAATGCAGGTGGTGTTTGAAAACCACTCACGGACTGCAGCAGCTTTCACCCTCTCCTCTGCCCAGGGCTCTGCGCTGCTGCCTCTCTCCAGATGTGGTAAAACAAACATCTGACCTGGCTTTTGCTAAATAAGCAAACGGTGCCAGGAAACCAAAATGTGCGGAAGTTCAGCCACTGCCTGCACCAACCAGCCCAGCTCCAGCCACCCGAGATGCGCAGCAGCCTGGTGATGAAAAATGCAGGATGTTGGCTGGTGTTTTTCACCAGAAACCTCCTGGCTCTGTCTGCTGCAGCCCAAGAGCTGACACGGAGACAGAGCTGGTGGTAAATAGGATGCTTATCGCTGCCTCGAAACGTGAGCGCAGAGCCATTTGTTTAAAAACAGCCACCGCCCAAACAACTCCAGGCAGACGCGTTTGAAAATTTCCACTTTATTTCTCTGTCCGTTATAAAAGCAGGGTTTTGTTTTGTACATCTCTGTAAGTGTCCAGACTCGGTACATCTTGGTTTTGTTTTCACAGTATCTCTGCAAGACCAAGGACGATTCTTATTGCTGCGCCGGGAGCCAGGGCAGGAGGGACGGCGGTGCCTCGCCCTCGCCTTCCCCCGGGCTGGACCCAGCCTGTCGCCGGCTCGACAGGTCTCTACCCCTCCCCAAGGCTGCTGAGGGTCTGCACTGACTCCCCGAGGGGCTGCCCCTCTCTCCCCACGCTCGTTTTGGTGTCAGGGGTAGGGAAGGAGACTCATGATGTTCGCGACCCTCTCAGAGTGTTGGCCATACTCGGCAGCCCCTGCCCGGCCCGGGGTGCAGGTGAGGGTCTGGGCCAGGGCTGCTTCCCCCCTGGATCATGATGGGGCTTTGACAGGGATGGCCAGGCTGCACTCGGAGCCCCTGTGGGGATTTGGGTCTATAAAGAGCTGAGAGCATCACTGATGGGAAGGGTGAGGCAGAGACACGCTCACGTCCATCCATGTACCCCGTGTCGGTGCCCCAACACCTTCCCAGTGAATCCTTTGTGTGTTCCTGGTTCTGCAAAAGCTGCCAGAGAAGGAGCTTGATTTACCTCTGCTCATTTACCACTCTGCCCTGGGTCTCCAGACATTTAAGTCCCCACTGGAACCCCGTCAAACCCTGTTCTGACCACATGGCCATTAACCAGCTGTAGCAACAGCGGTGTCCAGAGCCCCTGCTACTGCCAGCCATCCTTCCTGTTATAGACAACCTGTCCCCATCAGTTTTGTCATGAAGCAGCATTGGAAAAACATCACTTTTAATCACAACGCATGAGATCTCCAAAGAGGCAGCATCACTCTCTATGCCATGTCTGGTGATGCAAATGGAGGTGGAGGGGCACGTTTCGACCTAGGCACGGGATAAAGGCATTCTTTGGGAAGGGAGAAGTCCATGCAAAGCCGACCCCAACATGAAATTTGAATTTCGTATTTACTGCTTAGCTGGGTCCGTTCAGTGCAACAGGACAAATTAGCCAGGAGGTTACTATCAAATTGCATGGATGTATCCAGTCCACCAGGTAGAGGGAATAGGAGGAACCAGATTTACTTAATGCACTGGGAAATTAAGTCCAACACAAAGCTAAGTGGAAAAGGACGTAGGTGTTCCCTGAATGTGGTTTTTGGTGACTGAGAAGAAATCTTTCCTTGGAATTCCTTCGTGCAGCTAATTAAGACAACTGGGTCCAATTCCTTCGACCCATGCTGACATCAATGAGAACTGTAAGTACTCAGCACCTGGAGACAAAGTGAATACCAGACACAAATCCCCCTTCTGCTCCCACCCATGGGACTCAGCAGCAGCCAAGATGTGTGAGAGCACGATCAGCTATTCACCCACAGCTCACAGTTTGTCCTCTTCTGTGTGTATTGCCTCGGAGAAAATACAGACAAGTCCCAAAGGGCTGTGCCAGCAGAGCTATAGTTGGATGTGAATGCGGGTAAGAAAACGGAGTTTAATATAGAGAGTGACTGTGCAAGTCCAAGTCTCCCTAGCTTCATCCTTCATAGTCCCAAAGCTGAGACTGAGGCACCCTTTGGTTTGTGGATTTGGGTTTGAGCCAGTCCAGTCGTTTGCAAGCCAGCCTTCCCACCTCAGAGCTCTGCCCGTGGAAAGGAGCAGCTCCGTGGCTGAGCATCTCTGAAAGCCGCTGGATGGAGGAGGGTGGGCTCCCCTGGAGAGAGGGGAGTGGCTGCAGGGCCCCAGGATCCTTGTTTGCTGGTTTGAGGCTGTCTTGGCGGGGGACAGAACATCTGGACGCGCGTTCCCCGGGCGGGGGGTGATGTTGGACCTACTGCCGAAGTAGGTGGTGTGGCTGTGGAGAAGTGAGGAAGGAGAATTTCTTGCTGGTAACGTCCCATGTGGAAGATGAGGATGGGAATAGCAGCTAATTGGTGCCTCTCCGAGGGGAGAGCTTTTTGAGCAGCGTGTGTGGGGTGGTGAGACCTGTTCAGACCAGCTCAGCAGGGCCAGGCTTGTACCTGGCACGCAGAACTCTCCTTAGCCCCAGCTCTTGAGGCAAGTTGTTAATAGGAGGAAGAAATGTTTTCTGGGGGAAGGAGCTGCAGAGGGAAGTGATCTGCCTTGGGCCATGTGCTGGAGCAGAGCAGAGCCTCCACTCCCCATCCTGTGCCCTGGCCTCCAGATGCCACCTCTGCTGCAGACCTTCCTCTGCCTCCCACCCAAACGGCTCTTCTGCACCACCCTCCTCTGCAGGAGACCATCTGGTTATCTTAGAAGCCATCTGGTCCTTATTAAACCTACAGGTTTCACCTCCTCCTCCAAATGCTCCTTCCTCACTGAGGATCCACACCCAAGGCTCAGGTGTTGCTGGGCCTGCGCCTTCTCTCCCTTTGCTACAGTGGATATTTGTGCCACGACAGGCAGGGACGGTGTCATGGTCCTGTCTGTCCCTCCTTCCTGACAGTCAGGCAGATCTTGAGGGCACTGGGAAGAGAATTATCTGCTAATCCCAATGTGATTTGTTACCACAGGAGGAAGAGTTTTCCACAGCTGTGTTTGCTGGGAATGGGTGCCTGTTATTTTCAGATGTGGCCGCTCCTGAACTACAGATCTTGCTGGGTAGACTCGGAGGGTAAGATCTGCCCTGCTGACACCTGCGTGTCTCCAGTGACTTCAGAAGGATCCCGTTTACATCCTGCTCTTCGTACAGCACTGCCACTGGGATTCCAAGGGAAAAACGGGTGACAGAGCTTCACCCAACAACAGCAGGCGCACGAGCCCTTAGCTCTTCTCCACGAGAAGGTGAGACTGTGGGCTGGCTGGGAAAACATCTGTGTGTCCTAAAAACAAACCCAATGGGACATCCCCCCCTTGACTGGTGTTGACTCCCGGGGCCACAATTCCAGCTGTGAGGTTATTCCATGTTAATCTGCTAACGGGAGGCTGAGATCACCACAGGTGAGCAGCACGAGGAGCTTCCTACCCCTCCTGCCGAGCAGGGAGATGGCCTGGGAGCTCCCCCTCGAGAGCCATCCGACAGCAGGTTTGGTATTTGCATTGCTTTGAAACTGAGATTATTTCCGTGCTTCCTTGATCCAGGTTTTAAAAAGAGGAAGATTTTCTTGCTTCTTCCAATTTCATGCCCTTTTCATCCATCAGCCCATGCCACACTGACAATCTATTCCTTGTTCCAAAACTTTTTCTCCAGAATTCTGTAGAAAGGACATTCTGCCTGGTGGTGTTTTTGTTGGTTTATTTTTTCAAACATAGCTTTAAGGCAAAAGTTTGGCAATGCAAAGCAAAGTCTACATAAGGCCGCATGACTTGGATTTGCAACTCAGAACCTTACAGCTTAAAAAAAAATACCTTATCTTAAATAGTCAACATTTTGCTCCAGGAACCTGTTTTGTTCTCAACCAAAAAGGAAAAAAAAATTGTTCATAAAATCCCAAATAAAATGTTCTTATTGTTCTGGACTCTTCTGGACAAGCTAATGAGACTGAAGTTCAAACGGGAACTAAAGTAGGGAAGAAAAAAAAAAGCTCTAGGGTAGACATCAGTGTTAGTTTCTTCCCTTAGGAATCCAGTGATGAGACAGACCCAGTCCGAGGTCTCCTCTTTAGCTTTAGCACAGTGAAATCCGTCCCAATGGGAGAAGGTAGAATGGTTGCATTTGTTGAATGAATAAAAAGTGCATTTTGATTTTGCTCAGATTATACATGTGTATCCTAATACCTAAGTGATTGTTTCGCTTCGGGTTTAGTTTTCTCCCTTTCGGTGCCGGGACGCCAGGCGTGTATTATCGGTGTTTCGGGGGTATCACCACGAGTGGTGGTCCATCCTTTGGCCTCCACATGAGTACCTGAGCATCATTGGCATTGGGTTTGACAAGGGCACTGGGTGGTATTGGCTCGTTCTTGCTAAGGACCTGGGGCTGCTCTTGAGCAGAGGGCTCCTGCAGCTTGGCACGCTGCCCCAGGGGCCTGCTGGGGTTCACCTCGATGCCCAGCCTCATGCGCCATTTGATAGTCTGCAAGGTCACCATCTCATTGGTGGCCGTGTTGGTGGCCACCAGCCAGGTGGTGAAGCTCTGATCCCGGTGGATGCTCGTGAGCTTGGCCACGTTGCTCTCGCTGACGGGCACCGCCCACGTCACACTCGGGTAGAAGTTGTCGTTCATGCTGATGTTGAACTTGGACTCCTTCTTGGTGGGCCCCACGATGGTGCAGGTTTCCGTGGTGTTCCCGTACCAGGGATAGTTCACTCCGTCTGAGTCACTGATGGCCTGGATTTTACCGTCCAGTAGATCTGGAAGCTCCCAACTTGACCTGCCGTAATCAATAGCAAATGATGGATATTGCATTAATTAATTAGTTTAGAAACATGCCGGACTTTAGAAAGGAGAGGGAAGAGCTGTGGATGCATTCCCTCTCCTGCTTTTACTGGAATTTGTGCCCGTTGTGCCATCCTGCCCAAAGAGCTCATCCCTGCCATTAAAAGCATCCTTCTTGTCAGGCCTGCTGTCAATCCACTCATCCCCTAAATTTCCCTCTGGATGAGCCACTGTCCCTCCCTGCTGTCTGCCTGGCGCTGGAAGTGTAACCCATCCTCCTCCAGGCCTTGGAAGGACCCAGCTCGAGGGCTGCACTCCAGGCTCTGGGCTGGGGATGGTGTTACAGTAATCAGAGAGCCCGAGGTCGAGCTGCTCGTAAAACTGCCCGCGCCGGTCACCTGCGAGAGGACAGAAAGGTCAGTGTTTCTAGCAAGAATGTAAGTGAAAACAGTCCCCTGTCACCTTGCTCTGCTCATGCACAACTTGGAGTGGGTTTTTTCATTAACTTCCAATGTAATTTTTAAGATTAGATTTGCCAAGAGAAGCAAAGTGCTGTAAATGTCTCAGAAGGAGGGCTGGATGTTTGCTCTAGGACGGCACAACCACAGATCACTTGCTCAGGGCCCAGCAGCTGTTTTAAGGACAGTCTTTCAAAAGCCAGGCTGGCAGAGGTGGCTCTCATGTGCCTTCTCCCTCTGGCTCATGAATCAGCACTCCCTCCCACCCAGGGACCATGTCCCAGCCATCGCGGTGGCAGAAGGGACTGCGTGGCAGCAGCAGTGGCGTTTGCACCTGACCCTGCCTTGGGACTGGCTGTGCTCCAGTCCCCCGAGCCTTGCTGCAGGCTGGGGCATGGGAAATGATTTATCTTGGAGAGACACACAGGGGACGCCCTGAGGCTCGTCAGGGTCAGGGTGACTGTCCAAGCCTTTCATAAGTCTGGTGCTGCAGCTTAAAATAGCCCCTTGATTGCAGAGCAGGCTGTGGCTGGGGGTACTCCTCGGCCTGGATGGCTCTTACACAGCTTTGGGATGAGCTGCTCTGGCCAGGACTGATGTGACGGTCTCATAAGGCTGTTTTGACTGCTAATTAGTTAATGACCGTGAAGTGCCTCCATGTTTGCACCCGCTGGATCGTTCAGCACTTAGCTGTGTCTGGCTCTGGCTAGAGGATACCGTGGAGGTTTAAAGGTCTCATTCATCTTTTTTCTGTGCGAGCAAGGGGTCCTGGCAAACACCTCCCCAGGGGGAGATGAAGTGCGAGAGAGGACGTGGGGTGCCCCGGAGGGTCAGGGATGCCGGGAGCAGCGGGAGCAGGGGATGCTCTGAGCACCAGGAGCGGGGGATGCAGGGATGCTCTGAGCCGCAGGACCAGGGGTTATGCAAGCACAACATCTCCCTGCACAGATTTACAGGCTGCTGTCAGCTCCGGCACCGCAGCCGCAGCAATCCCTTCCTCCCGAGCTCATCGCCAGCAGGCAGAGGGAGTCCTTTCCCTGGAAGAAAATTTTTAGTGAAGGCAGCCAAAAGGAGATCCCTGAGCAGTCCTGCCAGGACCCTTGTGCACTGCAGAGATGTTTATAAGCTCTGCTCTGCAAACCAGAGTCATCCTGGCTCACCACCCCTCATGCCCTTCAGGCACAGCTGAGCAGGGGAAGGCTCCAGGGAGGCTCTGGGGTTGTCGGGTGACCGAGCCCTCGAGGATGGATGAGTGGAGGTCGTGCTCTGCAGTTCCCACCCCTCCCAGCTGCACAGCCCAGCTCCGAAACCCCATCTAGGGGCTCTGCTCTCCCTTTCAGCAGCTGGTTTAGGATTACTTTCCATGCAGACAGTGGCCAGTACTCAGCTTGGCTGTCACCCAGGGATGAGCTGTGACAGTGTCCCGGAGTCAGGCGTGGTGCAGCCACAGCATCTCTGCAGGTACAGAGGTGCCAAATCGGGAGCTGAGATGCTACAGAGGGTGAGAACCCTCCTGGGCTGCTCCAGCCTGCTCAGATCAGAGCTGGTGGGTGAATGGCAGGAGACTCTGGTAAGGAATGCTCAGTAAATGCAGGTCCTCCAAGAGCTGCTTGTCCCCATCTTCATTCCCAGTGCCCCAGGTCAGTGTGGAATTGCCGGAGCTTCTCAGGATTTGCCAGGGTTTAAACAAGAGCGCAAAAGTGGAGCTGTGTCGGGGCCAGGGCAGGATGCTCAAGGCAGGATAGTGCCTGCAGAGCATCCCAGGCCAAAGCTGAGCACGGCTGGGCTCAGGGTGGCCCAGGAGGGCACCCGGCTCGAGGAAAGGCGTGGGCAGGAACAGGGAAGGAGAAACCGGCCTATGTTTCTTCACAGAGCACACTGTGCCTAATTCTAGCCAGTGTGGTTAACCCCAGGCTTTCAAAACCATCGTGCTTCATCTGCACAGCTTGGAATGAGCAGAAAAACGAGGCCTCATGATGATCCCATGACTGGAGCAGAGCAGAGGCTGCACGGTGGCTGCTGCTGGCGGTTGCCCCTCGCCTGGTGCTACAGCAAAGCCTCTGTGCCAGCCAGGCTGGCAGCCTCTGCCTGCAGAGCATGTCCACATTAAATAATATGCCAACAACTGGATGATTTTGGAAAGAATGCTGTGGAATGATCTTTGGCTGCATCAGCATCTTTCTCTGGTAGTGTCGAGCCAAGGAGAGACCAGAAAGTGCCCAGTAAACACTTTGCTGACAATAGCAGGAAAGAGGCATGAAAAGAAACCAAGCTATCTGGTTTCATGGATTCACTGATCAGCTCTGAGATCAGTAGGTTCTGGCTTATAATACTGACAAGCCTGTTTCTGCCTCTTCTGAAACCTTCAGAGTCAGTTTGGGCATCGCCAGAGACTGGAGCTGCCAAGAAACCTCTCTTAACAAATGTCTTCTTGCTACCAGAAGGAACTCTGAGCTATTTCTTGTGGTACAACCGGAGCCCTGCTGCTGGCAGCCAAGCAGCTTTATGTAGGTTTTCGCTTCCTAGTCCTCATTCAGACACTTTTCTTCCTGTTCTGTCACATGGAACGAATCCCTCAGCTCATCCTGAGCTCCCAGATGTCTGTCCCACAGCACCCACCAGAGCAGTGACAGCAAACCCAGCAGAGCAGCCTCCAGCCCTGGGCATCCAGCACTGGGGATACATCCAGCTAACCTTTCCAGACAGGCACCAGGCACTATTGCATCCTCAGCTCCTAATTAGTCACAGGCCAGATGGACTTGCATAACCTCGTGCTTCCCAACACCTTCCTCTCCAGCAGCTCCCTGAATAAGGGCAGCCCCTCTGGGACACGGCCCCTGCTCGGTGCAGGTACCAGGGCCATGTGTGGGTGCAGTAAAACTCTGTCTCAGGCATTTCACATCCCTGCTCCTGCCTCCCTCCACCACCGGCCTGCACTGGGGACTCACTGAGAGAAAGAAAACCTGATAGCCAGAGCTGCTTAATTTTAAATTCTCCTTTACAGTGCCTCTCTCACCTACTCGAGCACGTCAGGCAAGTCAAGGCAGGGTTAGAGCGAAGAACAGGAAGGAAATTTAAGATGTTGTTCCCTGGCTGACAGGGCTGTGCTGCTGTGGTCCCTCTTCCTCCCATCCTCCAGCTGCCTGTTCCTGCCTCATCTCTTGAACCAGCAGCAGTGTTTGATGGCTGGGTCAGGGAGTAAAACTAGCACAAAACTGGCCTTAGGAAAAAGGGAACAATTTCTGCTGGGTTAGGGGAGCAGGCTCAAGGCTGACTGGACAATCTGTGTGCCTGGGCTCGGGTGGGTGCTCACAGCACAGGTGAGACCAGGGGCCATTCCAGGGCAGCAAAGCCTTTTCCTCCAAATCCCTGGAGGGGTAAATTCCCACGGTGAACTGGCCTCCCTTCAGTTCCTTTAGAAAAGATACCCTTGTGGGATTTTTAGTGAATTTTGATTGTGTCCTCCCTCCTGGGGACTGGGGGTTTATTCTCTTGATAAGTTGAGTTCATTGTGTCCCTGCTGCAGGGCATGGAAGATTTAATCTCACAGGGAAAATGCCTGGTAAGATGAAGTGATGATGTAACGATGCAAGTGCCCCATCGGGTCTTCCAGGGGGAGAAACATCCACGTGAAACTTCTCCAGATTCTTGGCTGATCATATTCCAACTCCAATTTATTTATCTCGCTCTTTTGCATATCTCCATCGGCACCGCTTCTTGCACATCTCCATGGAGATGGAGGAGGCTGGATAATGCCATTCCAGCGTGGCCCAGCCGCTGGCACAGCTTCCACCAGGTGCAGGAACCAGCAGCCACCCCAGGAGATGCCAGCAGGGACCTGGGCCAGCTGCTCCTGCCCAGCTCACAGCTCTGGCCTGATCCTGACGCCTCCCTCTGCACAGCAGCATCCCTCCCTGAGGACAAGGGTAAAACCCTGCATGGGAGGAGCAGCAATTCCAGCTGTGGGGTGAACAGGAGTTTGCCCCAGTTCTGCACAGAGAGGGGTCAGAGAGCACATCCACATGCTCCTGCTGGGGGTTTTCACCTTCCCCGCAGCATCTACTGCCTCACATGGAAAGTAATGCCAGCACTTATGTGTTATCTGAGCTTTAATTCTTTCCCTTTACATTTAAAAATGCTGCATTAAGCCCCAAAACTGTCAGTGCCACTTTAAACGTGCGTGTCTAAATTATCCCCTCTGTAGCTCCCGTCCCTATAGCAGCATTATGCACAGCTCCATCTGCTCCACTATTTCTCAGCTGTTTCCATCCCCAATGTAATGGCCAGCTTATGCACAGCTAACAACTTCCCAGCAGAGAAGTGAAAAATTAATCCAAAGCCTGCTGGAAGTATTGGTGCTTCAGTTGGCTGACTGATTTTTGATTATTTGGGGTTTGTTTGCCGGTCACCACAGGGATTAAAAACACTTATGTGGCAGTAGCCTCTCCCTGTCGTGGAAAGTTGGGACTCTGTTGGCACCAATGGATGCAGCTCTGTGGAGGTCAGTGGGATTACATCCAGTTACACCAGCTAAAGCCTTGGCCCAGCCTTTCTCTCAGGTTTATGTCCTCTCTCTCTCTCTGTAAAGGTCTTCCAAGCCCATGTTTCAGTGGCATTGAAGAGGCCTTTCCTCCTAAATGCCTTTATTTATAGCCCTCAGATGGCAATGAGTCTATAGAAGGAGAGTGCAGGAACAGACCAATTCCTGCTTGTGTTTGGGTAACTTTTTTTTTTTTATCAGTTAAATGTCAATGAACCTCCTAGGGAAAAATCTTTGTTTCCACGATTTTCTGGCTAAAAGCTCTCATACACAGCTGCAGTGTTTCATTCTACCTGTTTACAGCAGCAGCTACTAGATACTCCCTTTTTTTTGTCCCAAAACATTCCAGCAAGGGCAGACTGTACCAAATCCTCATTTTAAACACAGGGAAACTCAGGTGCAGGGAAATAAAAGGTTTGCAGCCCACAGCAGCACAGGCAGCATCACTCTGTGCCCAGCCCTCTCTATTTCAGTGCGTCTGAGCTGTATTTATATAAAGTGGACTTTTCTACTTTCCTTTGCAGCTGGTGGCTAAAGCCAGGATTCCTAAATGAGCCTGAGAATTACACATGCAAATCCCAAAGGCCTGGAATTGGGAACATCTGAGCAACAAATTGTCCTTGCTAAAGATGCTGCTGGAGCCAAAAACCCTACAGATTTTGGGCCTGCTGTAAGTACTTTTAAAATCAAGACAAGCTGATCTGCACTGCTGGTGTTTGCCGGGTGCCAGTTCACTTCTCAAGGCACTTTCTGCTCAGGCAGAGAGGGGACACGGGGACAGGACTGGGGGCAGCCTGGCGCTTCGGGCCACTCCTCCGGTGCCCTTCCCTGCGGTCCAGAGCGTGCAGCCTGCCCGTGTGATCAGAGATGCTGAACCCGTGTCCTCAGCGGGGAGGGAGGGAAGGAGGCCGGGCTGTGCGTGCAGATGTTCAGGCCGTCGGGAAGGCGTTGCATTAAGTCAGAGCTTGTCCTGCTCCCCAGCCCCCCGTGTCCTCCTCCTCAGTGCTCCTCATTCAGGGATTTTTTAAAGCCGCCCAGACTGACCCTCGGGGGCTGAGCCAGCATCCCCCTGACTCGGGGCACTCGGGATGAGCAGGGAGAGCGTTGCTCAGACCTGACCTTCCCGTCCTTCCTCCCTCACCCCCCGGGACTGGGCAGCATCAGCAGCTCCAGGCACTGACCCATCTGCCGGCGCTGGCTCTGCGGCCAGGCTCTGTCCCCGTGGCTGGACAGACACATTGCTGCTGCACCAGGAGGCTGCACCTGGTGCTGCCCAGCACCGTGAGCTGCAGAACTGCTGTTCTGTGCAGGCATTTGGGGATCAGGTGCTGCTGGGGCTGATTTAGCTGCGGGCCAAAGCCCGCAACGTTTGGAGAACAAGCTGGTGGGAGACTGGGGAGAGATGACTTTTCTCGGCAGGGAGGTGACATTCTGATTTGACTCATTCCTGTCTCACCGTGACTGTCTGACCACTAACATGGGGATTTTTGGTGTGCTAACCTCCACAAATTCCTCCCACCTCACCTATATACCCACATATTCCCTTTCGCATTACGCATAATGAGGCTAACGTGAAATTAGCACCCTGCTCCAAGGTGATGCAGATGGTTTCATTACCAATGGGTTAAATCCAGCTTGTGCTTTCCCTGTGGGCTGCCTGCTACCGTGGGCAAAGCAAGCAGGATTCCTCCCGTGACGTTCAATGTGCTCCCAGAGCTGGTGGGCTACCGAGCTCCCAGCCACGGCTCACTGCAGCAGCAGCAGCAGCAGAGCACACCAGGGACGGCTCCGTGCCACAAGTGTCAGCCCTCGGCGTTCCCTGGGGCTTCTCACTGCGCAGTTTTGGGACGGGGAGGGATGCAGGCGAGAGGAGCTGGAGGTCAGGAGAACCACTCGTGTCAAACACGTATCAAAGCAGGGCTGTCCTGAAGATTCAGGATTTTCAGTGCTGCCCAAAAGCTGTTGTGAAATAGTGTTGCTTTTGGGTTCCTACCAGAACTAGAGGGGTTTGGCTGGGGCTTTGGCAAATTCCCATTCGAAGAGAAGAACACCCACTCCTTTAGAAGGGCAGGGAAAAGCTCTCCTGCATTTTAAACATACAGGAAAGTCCTGTTAAGTTTCAAAGGGGCTGGGTTTTTAAACATGGATTATAATTTTTGGCTTAATCCACTATTTCCCAACCAGGCCATTGTCGTCCCGCTCCCTCTTCCCGCTAGGCAAACGCACCCGCACGCGCTCGTGGAAATACTTACATTCCCTGTTCCCCGTAGTGATTGTAAAATTCCATGTGGCTGCAAGCCTGGATCCAGCCCACGATCCAGGTCTCCTTCTTGGGAAGAGGGGGCACCAACACTTGCGCAGAGGCTCGGAAGTGAGGGGTCCGGTAGCGCAGGACCACGCTGGAGGACTCGTCGATGCTGGTGGGAATGGGATCAATGGAGGCTTTGACTTCAATCACTGAAATACTTTCCCGGAAAACTTTGGATTTGCAGCTAATACTCTGAATACAGCCCATGGCATACCCCGAGTACAGTCCGACGCAGCTCCTAGGGTACTCCAGCAATCCTGGGGAATATTAGGCATTGAAATTATCTGGTGCTAGATCAATTACAGATCTTCTTGGTTTGTAATTTCAAAACTGATATCCATAGGATAGAAAATTCGTCATGTAAAGCCTTAATCTGAGTATCTGTCTTACAAGTACTGCTTCTATTTTTGAGGTTAGCTGCGCTTCAGAAGCAAAAGGGCCTTTAAAATTTTTTTCCCCCCCTTTTAATGACCCATTAAATCTCTTGCTCAAACAGTCTTTGGGTTAAAAAAAAGTCTCTTGAGTTCAATAAATAACGGTGGTGTTCTTAGCTGATATATTTAGTCCTTCCTTTGCTCAGATGCGGTCTGTCATTCACCGTCAAACATAGGACTAGCCGGTATTTCCCTTTATTCTTTGGATGAAAAGCAGAATGTTGATAGACACATCTATATAAATAATGAAATAGTTTTTAGCCCCAGCTTGTCACAACCGGTGTGGATTTCCACTTCCTGACTTGCAGTTGTTCATAACTTCCTTTCGCACAAAATTACAAGAATAACAGAAAGAAACGACGGCTGAAAAATGCAAAAAGTCGCCAAATCTCCGATTCTGGAGGCTCCTCCGCCAGCGATGTCTGGGCTTTGGGGATTAATTTTTTTTTTTCCTTTCCCCTTAGAAATAGCCGGACGCAGAGGGAAGCGAGCGCGGTGCCGGTGGGGCCGGCGGCTCCGGGAGCGCAGCGGGGCAGGCGGCGATGGAGCCTCCCCCGCG
>VYZT01004731.1:209329-242607 GCA_013400735.1 Pomatostomus ruficeps | reverse complement strand
TCTCCCTCCTTCGCCCAGTCCCATCCCTCCCCCTGTATTTCGCTTTTAAACTGCAGCTGTTGAAGCTAAACCTCCTTTGCAAAAAACCCAGCATTTCCTCCCACATGTCCGTGAATTGTGGGTAATGTAGTTTTTTTGTTTTAGAAACGCCTTTTTCTCTCCCTCTTTAATATTATTATTTTTTAATTGAACGGCAACGTGTTTTTTCTTGGGTTTTCAGATTAAGGTTTTCCTCTCCCAGCTGGAGCCTGGCGGGTAGATTTGGTACCAACCAAAGGGCACCAGAGGGGATGGTCTCCTTATTTGCAGGACCTGTAGCCCTGCGTTGGACGGGCTGTGATTCCAGCAAGGAATAATGTAAAGCTCTCTCCACAGCAGCAGTGGGACTCAGGAGCAGCTGGAACAGGGAGTGAGACGCGTCTGAGGCAGCAGTGGCCTGTGGGAAAGTTGTAAACTTCTATTACAAGCAGTTTCAGGAGTAATGCTGCTGGCGGGTCCTGCTGGCCATCAGCTGGCTGACGATCTGAGCACCAGGTGAGGGGAAATTGTCTGGATTTTCAGCAGTAGCTGATGGACATCGGGCATTGGGTGAGTGTGTCCTCTGTCACCTGTTTCTAAGTAGGAAACCTGGGGAAATGAGAGGTAAAAGATCTCTTTGCCGGTGCTGCTTGTGGTGTGGCACAGCAGCGCAGGGCTGCTGGAAATGTCTTTTAGTCCTTCCCGCCCTGCGCTCTCAGCAGGCTGGATTAGCCCTTAGCAGGTAGGAGAAATCACAGCTACCAGGGGATCCTAACAAGTGAATGTCACAGGATGGGGAGAGGCAGATTTGCTCCTTTCCACCCACAGCAGGTGGAAAAACCACAGTGTATTGTCATGTTTTTCCTCCTCGCGTGTTTCTCAAAGCATTGAGGAGTATTTATTTTAAACTTCCCAGTTGCTGTGAAAGGCACAATTTAGTCACTGGTCCTGTGACAAACACTAAGAAGCCGCTCAAGTTACAAGCAACTTACTATCATGTAGTACAAGGGAGGATGAAATTAGCATCTTCCGAATGAAATATCCAGCAGCCTCCAGAAGGTGCTGAAATCCTTTGACATTTCCAAGACTCTTTCACACTTTTCAAACAAGCTTGTCACAGTTTCCCAGAGCACCATGAGTCTGGTGAAACTGCATATTCCGCCACTCTAGTTTCACTGAAGCTTCAGCCAGGTCTTGCTTCAACTTGGCTGTCTCTGGTGCTCTGGTCAACTAGGAAATTGCATTATCTCATTCTAATTAAATCAGTTTTTCATCTTCAGCTGGAGTTCTCGTTGGGTTTTGGTCATGCCTGTCTCCATCGCGCTGCTGTGAGTGATTGAGGCTTTAGCACATCCCACCCTGGAGCAGCTGCTTTGAGCCATGTGCAGAAGGGCTCCTGCGCCTGAGCTCGTGGTTCTCTCTGATAGAATTGCTGGAGATGCGAGGCCAGGCTGTGATAAGTAAGAATTGGGGGTGGCTGGTGATGCTGTGAGTTGTCTTTCCTTCTGCTGCTCATTTGATGCCCTGGCCATGTCTCCTCATACCCGGCCGTGCTCCGTTCCTGCGGCCGCTCCCCGGCACCATGGCCTGCGCTGTGCCTCCCTGGCTTCCCAGCTTCTTTTCCAGGTTTATAAAGGACAGGGTCTCCCCTCACCAGCCCACCAGAGCCTGCATGCTGCAAATACTGCAGGATATTATATTTTGTTTTGGCCAAACTTTCTTTTTTGTCCGTGGAAGAATCCTACCCAGGACCAGTGCGGGTTTGCTGGGTGCACTTTGGTTGCAAGCGCTGCTGCTTTGGCCAGCTGCTGGCAGAGGTTGGGATGCACCAACACTGCCAGTGAATTGCAGAGGAAGGCGATGGGGCTGTCACCCCTGTCCCACCCACATCCCAGCGTGGTTTGCCTGGCCATGTTGGCCACTGACAACACGTTTGGCCATGGCTGCGTGGAGAGTTGTGTCCGGGACAGGGGTGGGCAGGAGAGCGGGGAGCACAGCCAGGCTGAGCAGACTGGGCACAGGGAGCGTGCCGGATTTGTCTGTCTGGGCGTTCTCCAGGTGCTGGATGACCCCTGTGGATCATGTGTCAGGACTGGAATAGCCCCGCCGGGGCAGGGAGCCTGTCTGCAGGGATATTTATAAACCCCTGGGTTAGTGCTGTTTTGCAGGATGGGGCTCGTTGTGGCCTCAGTGGGATGAGGGATTTTTCCTTCCCGAGCTCAGTTTCTCCAGCTGGGACTGTCAGTGACAGCCCACCTGGCTGCAGGAGAGATCAGACAGTTTTCCTTTCCCACTCCACCACTGGCAGGCGTTTTGCTGGCACTGCATCCATCCCACACTGCCCTTCCTCCTCCAGCCCCTTCCTGCTCAGGACTGGTGCTGGAGTGCAAGGCTGGAGTCTCATGGGGAGGCTGGGGCAGAGAAATTCCCTCATATCAGTGTCAGCAGAAGAGACAGGCACCAGATTAAATTCACTCCCAGGGATTTCAAGGTATTTTTTAACCCTTGACAGCTCCTGAAGAACAAATTCAGTTGTAGCTCAGCATCCCCAGCACCAGGCTGGGCAGGAGTCTCCCTGTTTCTGCAGGGTCCTGGCCACCAGTGCCTTTATCCAGCTGCCCAGTGAAGTTTGCAGAGCCCCACAGCGCAGCAGCCCTGCACAGAGCAGGAGAATACAGGAGGCCATGCACTGGGGAGGTGATGGCTACAGCAAAGTGGGAGCAGTGGTGATGGTTCTCCCCCTGGCTGATGTCAGGCAGGCTGAGATTTTCCACATGCCTGGGAGCAGGGCAGGGGTGGGGTGCTGGCTGCCCCGACAGTGTGAGAATGGGGCTGTGCAGAGGGGGATCGGGCAGGCACTGGGGGGTGTTGGTGATGTGGCAGCTCCTGTGCACCTCCAGGGCTGCCACGGTCCCCACGACCCCACCTGAGCCAGGGAGGGTTGTGTTTTATGGGCTGACTAAGGGTATCTGAGAAGGGAACGAGTTCTTCCTCCAGCTGGGATCAGAGAATCACATGGTTTGGGTTGGAAGGGACCTTTAAAGGTCATCTTATTCCAACCCCCTGTCATTGGCAGGGACACCTTCCTCTATCCCAGGTTGCTCCAAGCCCCGTCCAACATGGTCTTGGACACTTCCAGGGATCCAGGGACAGCCACAGCTTCTCTGGGCAACCTGTGCTGGGGCCTCCCCACCCTCATTGTACAAAATGTCTTCCCAATATCCCATCTAACCCTGCTCCCTGTCAGTGTAAAGCCATTCCCCCTAGTCCTGTCACTCCATTTCCAGCTCATTCCAATGGGTCCATGTCCTTCCTGTGCTGGGGACCCCAGGGCTGGATGCAGTGCTCCAGGTAGGGTCTCACCTCCTTTGACTAGGGATAACTTCCTGGAGGGTACGAATCAGAAATAAATGAATGTATATTATTTTCCCTTGAGGGCGGAAAATATGAACAAAACCCAGAAGTGGGGGCTCCTCAGCACCTCAGACACTTGCTTGTCCAAGCACTGCTGTCACCTGGATGGTCTGTCAGTCAGATGGGCACAGCCTGGATGCACAGTGCACTGAGAGAATTTTGAGAGCTACGTATAAAAGTGCAAAGAGAATGTCAAATTTTTGTTATTATCTTTGGAGGCCAAAGAGCCGCCTTTCATTTAGCACTCAAACTCCCCAGGGCATTTTGGACAAGACCTTTAAAGACACCTGGGTGCCCAGTTCCCAGGGTCACCTGTACTGCCACTGACCTCTGTGACTGGACAGTTGTGCAAATGTCGCTGGCACCAAGCGATGTGGCTGTTCTGCTCCTCAAGGTAATGTTCATCTTCTCCAATTCTCCATCCACGGGGGATTTCCAGCCTATTTGCAGAGGAATAATCCTGTTCCTGGAGCCTGTGAGTGCTGTGGAGATGGCAACAGCCCATTGTCCAGGGGGAGGTGATGGTGATCTGGCTCAGGGGGCTGCTGCAGCCGGGCTGTCACCCTTCAGGCAGCAGGAGCAGAGATGGATGCTCTCTCCCAGAGGTGCTGGAGGCTCAGATCCCCACAGCCGCTGTTCAGGGACTGTAGCACGATCATTCAGCCCGGTGAACTGGAGCTGCAGGCTCCCATGGGATGTTCCCGGGGGCCGCTCAGCGCCGGGAGATGTCCCGGGGGGTCACCCCGGCTGTGGCAGGAGGGGCAGCGGGTGTTCCCCTGCCCTCCCTGGGCAGAGCCTTCCCGCTCCCCGTCCCGCGATGCCCACGCTGCTGGGGCCGGTGCCGGTGCTGCATTCAGGGGACACGGGCGCTGGCTGTCACCTGCTCTCGGCACGGGCTGTGCCGTGCCGGTGACACGGCAGGGACACGGCAGCGACACGTGCGGTATCGAGGCCACGCGCAGCGCCGGGGGCAGGAGGATGGGAACTCATTAGCGGCTCCTTCCCGTGTAATCAGGAGGCAGGTGATGCTTCTCCTCGGCCCGGGAACGCGGTGAGTGATGGAAAGCGCTGCAGGGGCGCACCCGGAGCGGGGAGGGAGGATGGGGTCAGTGCTGCCTGGCAGGGGAGCAGGGGGGTGTTTAGGGTGCCCGGGCAGGGGGGAGAAGTTGCAGAACAGCTTAATCAGGAAGATTCGGGGGAGAGCCCCTTGAGGGGAAGCCCCTGAGCAACACCTGGTCCTGGTGCTGCAAAGCCGGGCAGCGCAGCCCCCACGGGAGCAGCACCTGGGGAGGGGGATGCCGTCGTCTCCAGGTCTGACTCCGGCACCGAAATGTGAATCGCAGCACAAAAGAACTACGTTTCCCAGTTTCCCTTGCAGCCCAGGGGAATAAGCAATTGGAAGATTTAAATAGACCAGGCCAGAAGCAACCAACCTTTGGCACAATGTTTTTCCCTCCTCTTCTTCGTATCTATTGGCTGTCTAACCTTTTTCCCTGGCACTGGAGTGGCTGCCAAGCCTGGCATTAATTTTCCTTCCAAGCTTGCTAGGCCCATGAAGTAAACAGCCATGTGCATTCCTTACTCTATATTTAACAGCTGCAGTCTGTGCTGGGGGCAACTGCAACCGAGGGGAACCTCTGTAGCTTCCCAAATTCACAGCTTGTGAGGGTGGGAGTGGGGGAAGCTTTCTGCAGGGAGAAGAGGGATTTCTCTCCTTCCCGGTATTTACAAAGCAGGTTGCGTTAAAGAGAGACTGCAATGCCAGCATCCCAGCCACGGTCCAGGGCCAGAGACAGGAACAATGTCCTCAACAGGGCTGAGTTCCTCTCCCTGAATCAGCCCTTGAAGGGGAACCAGGAGAGCAGGAGCTCCAGCAGGAAGCAGAGCAGCCAGGCCGGGGCAGCCGGTGCCCAGAACACCAACCCCAAGGAGCGGAGGCAGTCGCAGCAGCTGCCCGAGGAGGACTGCATGCAGCTCAACCCCTCCTTCAAGGGAATCGCCTTCAACTCGCTGCTGGCCATCGATATCTGCATGTCCAAGAGGCTGGGAGTGTGTGCCAACAGAGCCTCCTCCTGGGGAGGTGCCCGCTCCATGATCAACCTCCTGGGGATAACGGGGCACGGGATCCCCTGGATTGCAGGGACGCTCATCTGCCTGGTGAAGAGCAGCACGCTGGCAGGCCAAGAGGTCCTCATGAACCTGCTGCTAGGTGAGTGGCAACCCTCCCTCCCCGCGCTGGTCACAAGGGACAGCAGCACTGGGACTCCTCCTCTGGCTGTTCCCAGCATCCGATGTGGTCGGGAAGTGGGGAGTGACCTTTAGGGTAAATGCTGCCCTTCTTGGCCCTCTTAGTCCCAGGTGCTGTGGGTGATGGATGTTGCAAGAAGTTGTCTGAGAGGGATGGAGTAGCTGTGGTAGCTGGGGACACCCAGGGAGCAGGGACAGGCCCCTGGTCTGGCGTGGGGCAGGGTTGTCCAGTCAGAGCGAGGGAGTGTCCGTGGTGGGAGGGTGGATACCAGCAGTGATGCCTTTTATTTATTCTGTGGTGTCTGATGGGTGGGGAAAGTGTGAAGATGTTAGTATTTGATATTTGGATCAGTTCCTGAGGATGTTATTTCCATCCCCTTGCCGCCTTCTTGACCAGACGCTGGCTCCACGTGATGGAGTCCTGTCACCGTCCCTGCTGCAGTTTGCTCTCACGTCCTCCTTCCCTTGGGTGCCTTTCTTGCTGCTGTCCCCATTTCCATGTGCTAATTTGACCCAGAGGCTGTGTAGGCAGGCTGGGATGCCTCTGGCTCTCCTGCTAGTCCTTCCTTGCATGGTGCTGGTCAGTGCCCCTGTTTCTGGAGGCTGGGATGTGTTGAAGGGTTTGGCTTCTCCATCGTGCAGGGCCCCTCCCACCCTGATGTCCCACCAGTGACCAGGACGAGCTCTAGCTGTGACTTGCCTTAGATCCTGGCCCCAGCCTGCCCTGGCCATGGATACCTGAGGACCTTGCTCTTCTTGCTCTTCTGCCTTTGACACAGAGTCCAGTTATTCTATTTCTCCTTGTGACTAATTACCCTCTCCTCTGGCTGTGACCCACCTTGGTGTTTCACCCTCCCTAAAAACTCAGCAATCCCACTTTTGGTTGGTAGGAGTAATTGAAAACATTGGACTTAGACACTTTCTTCTCAAGGAGCATTTTGAGGGGCTGTAGGGACACTTTATTTCACAGGCACCACAGGAAAGGGACGTCCTGTCTGCAGGGGCCGACTGTGACGTGGTACAGCTCAGCAGCGTGGCCTCAGATTTTGGGTTTTTTTCACAAGTTCATCCTTCAGAGAGGGTGCAGACTGAGCTGGACTGGCTTGAAAAGCACAGTCGTAGCTGCCTTTTCTCCCCTGTGCCTTTGGAGGCGACTGTCCTCGTGCTGGGACACCTCATGGCGGGAGGCCGTGGCGGGGCAGAAGCCAGAATAGCTCCAGCGTGATGCAGAGCCCGCCAACGTCAGCAGTTCTTCCAGGGGCTCCTCGGTGTGCGGGGTCAGCCCCTCGCTGGGAAGGGAAGATCCATCTGAAAGGGCACGAGGATGAAATAGGAGGTGACTAACAGCGGCCGGCACAGTTTCCAGATGTCCCTCGACCCAAGAGCCTCTGACGGGGTTGAAGCCTGAAAACTGACCGCTTTGACTCCGAAATACTTGAGATCCTCGCAAAGAGAAAATGCCCCTTCTGGCTGAAAAACAAGGAAGGTTTTGTACCCCTTCTGTTGCCATATGAGGAGGCCAAATGCAAAGCCACCTCGGGCTTGTGTTCTAACTTTATTGAGTGGTGCTGGGAGAGCTCAGCCCTGCAGCACTGCCCACATCTCCAGGGCTCCTGAGCTCCAACGTGGTGCCCAGGAACAAGTTGGGAGTTCTGAAGTCTTTCATCCTTGCCTAGACACACTACTCCCACTCCTCCTCGCCCCAATTAACTAAGGAAATAGTTAATTGGTGTGAAGGACCAGTTCCATAGGTCTGGCAGCCTCCAAAGAGCTCCAGTGCTCCCTCTGAAAAGACAGCACTGGCTGGTGGGACTGGCCAAGGTGCCCTCAGCCTCTCCTGTCAGAGCTTCTGCAGCAGGACTTGTGTCACCCCACAGAGCAGATCTCTGCTGTGAGAGTGGCCTTGGGCTGATATTTAAGATTGCAGTCAGAAGCTGAGTGTCTGAGTAGCTGCTGCCATGATACCTGTGCTGCTGCTGGAGAAGGAGCCTGGGGCTGCTGGACCTCGACAGGTCCCAGGAAAGGTGGGGTCTTGCATAGACAGGAAGGTCACGGCACCACTGCTGCATCTGGCATCCTTGCTCCCTCTTGCTGCTGCTTTCCTGTGGTTCAAACCCACCAGGATGTGGTGAAAAGCCCTGGATAGGCACAGGTCAAAAGGAAGGGAACCTCCTGGTGCTTCCCTGCTGGAAGAGGGAAGTTGGGGTTGTCTGTGGCACCCCTTCCACACCTCCCCGGGCTCTCCTCCCTTCCCCCTGCTTGCTGAGGGCTTGAGACATCAAGCAGAATTTCTGATGCAGTCTCTGGGCAGGAAGCCAGCCCATCACAGAGCACTTGTTTAGGATTTGCAATCAGGCTTCCAAGGCGAGGAGACGGGAGACTGCTGAAACGGGACTGGGAACCTGGCAGAGGCACCACTGCAGATGGAGGAGGAGCTCTCGACAGGGGCTTTGCCAACACATGTGGGAGCATTTCGGGTGAGGGGTCTGACCCTGGGATGCTCCATCCATCCCCACTGCAGATGTTGATTAGCAACCCCAAGCAATGTTTTCCCTCCATGTTTGTCATCTGTGATGGAATTTATTGATTCCTCTTCTCGCAGCAATCTTTTCCAGCAAATGCTGAACAGCCAGAGAAGCACATGCAGCCTGTTACTGAAAAGATGAAAGAAACCAGATATCTGTGCCCACTGTAAAAATCCCTCTGCCAGGACGTGTCTTCAGGAAGACTGTCTCAGCATCACCAGCCCTGGCTGAGCAGGAGTCAGGGAGAAGGTCCACACCCCCTTGGCTAAATTGAGAAAATCGTAACTTAGGAAACCCCCAGTTATAAAGTTCATTTTATTTGTCTGCCAGTGTTGGAACTTTTAGGACCATTCAAGCTTTTTTCTGCAATCACAAGGGTTTAATGAAAACTAAGGTGCTTAGAAAGTCATTTGAACCTTGTGATTGGGTTTGCAGGGAAAAGCAGTTATAAAACTTTCAGTAAAATGCCCAGATCTGTTTCAGAACCAGACATAAACTCCATTAAACCCTGGGGCAGTGGTACCTTGGTTTCTGGTTCTGATCCATCTGGTGAGGATGTGGATCCAAATTTAGTGATTCATTGACTGCAAAGCCAGCAAAGAACATTTGGATCATCGATCTAACCCACGGCAAAATACAGGCTGTAGCACATCCCTTAATTTATTCCTGTTCAATTTGTTAAGGGAAAAAACCCAAACACTCAATCTGATGTACAGTTACAAGTGAGGGTGAACTTGTCAGGGCCATTTCTGTATTACTGCAGTGCTAGAAACTCTCACAAGTGCTTTTAGTTGGACTCTTCCCTTCACTGCGTCTCCACACCCTGCTCTCTCCAGCTGAACAGCTCTTGCAGCCAACATCCCTTCCGCCTTTCAGTATTTTGGATAATGCTCAAGTAATTTCTCCAGCTCCTATTTATTAAGCTAAACAGATTGATCTCGTTAAACTGATGGTCTTTGCAGATCCAGGCACCTTCTCACTGCGGTGGGGATGGAATATGGTAACCCACCCGAAGCAGTCACTCCAGTGACTCCCATCTTTTGAGTTTAGAGCCAAACCACCACCTTTTTAGTTATTTGCAGTCCAGCTGGGTGCTTTTGCTGTTGGGAGGTATCTGCTTGGGTCATCCTGGCACATGAAGTTGTGTTTGTGCTTGGTTTGGAGCACCAGTGACTGGTTCTGCTGCGGTCATGGCTCTCTGGAGTAGGTATCCCGACCAGGAGAGGAGAAAGCCCTTGTCTTCTCTCTGCTTTCTGTCTCAGTGAGGCTGGTCCCAGTGCTCAGCCATCTCCAGCTGGCTCTGCATCCCGCTTGGAGGGGCAGGATGGCTCTTTGGTGCTGTCACTGAGCATTTATCCCATTAAGTACAGCAGTGCCTCAGGGTGTGGATGTATCATCGAGCATCGTGTCAGCTTGGGCGTGGGTGAATGCCACAGGAGGAGGAGAGGAGGCAGCCCAGGGCCGCTTCTCCACTCCTGGAGGTCAGCAGTGAGGAAGTTCTTGCTCTGTCCAGCCTTCCTCCTGAATACTGGCATAGATTTACTCTCACCAGGAACCAAGCAATGATATTCTGAAGCATAGTCCCCTGCAGACGCCCTAAAAAGAAAATTATGAATACATTCATATGACCAGAACTCTGTGGTCTCACTCTGGCAACTTCCAAGCAAGACCAGATTTGCAAGAAATTGGTGGGTTAGGAAGGAAAGAGAGCAAGAAAAGCCTTCCCCAAGCCCCTGGAGACCCCACTGACCCTGTTCTAACAATACAGACGCGCTTCAGGTATTGTCATGCTTCTCTTTGGAGGCTGTGTGATGAAAACCCAGACAGTGCGGCCTGCTGCTGGTAAAGGTCACGGGGTGGATGAAATGCCCAGGCAGTGCAGATGAGCTGCTCCTGTGGAGCCCGGGGCAGCCCAGCCCCAGCAGGGAGGCTGGGGAGCTGCACGGCAGATGGATCAGTCCGTAAGCAGCAGAGCTTGCTCAGCCCAGAGCCCCAGAGATGGTTTGGGGCCAGATGTGTCTATTTTTTCCCTTTTCATTTTTCCACTGTGAGAGCAGGGATTTTCTGAGTCAGGCAGGGCAGAGGACACTCAGTCAGGGAAGGGGAGAGCAGCTCGGGGGCTGGTGCCCTGCAGAACCATCCCTCCTCGGACAGCCTGGCACATGGAGGGGGCTCAGCTGCTGTCCCACTCCCCTCCCAGCCCTGCCAGTGCCCACCAAGGTCTCACTGAGCCAGCACCACGTCTGCCCAGTGAGGTGGAAACATTTAAATGCCAAATAACCCAATATGAGTGACCCGCGGAGGGTGCCAGGCAGAGGGAACAAGGCAGATGCCCACTCCCTGCATCCAGCACTTAGACACAGGTCCAGCCTGGCATTAAGCATTCCTTTTCATCACTCCAGGCTGCTAATCTGCCTCTGTTCTGCCCGGATACAGCAGCTGAAGTCCGTGGTCCTTCGGTGGGTGCCGTGCTCAGCCTTCATCCCTTCGCAGCTGATGAGCTCAGGCGTCTCTGAGCAGCCAGCAATGCCCGGCTCTCCCGGCTTCCCTGCCCCCCTTCCTGCCTGCTTCCTCTCCAGGAATGCATCCTGCTCACTGCAGGGCAGGCTGGCGAGCCTGCAGTGTCCCTTTGCATAAAGGACAGGCGGTGACAGCCTGGCACTCATCTGACTGAGGCTGGAGCAGGCACGGGGGTATTTCCAGGGACCTGCACAGTGTCTCCATCAGCCCCATCAGCCCCTCGGGACCTGGCAGCACCGATTTGCTCAGGTGCCGGCCGGCTGCTGGGGATGCTGCGAGCCCTGCAGGCATCAGTGTGCAGCCCTAGGGGAATGTGCAGCGAGCTGGGATCCAAGCCTCGCAGAGCAAACAGCGAAGCGTTCCCGAGCCCGAACGCAGAGCGAAAGAGAAAAGAAATGCGAGGGTTGTTGAATGGGAAGAGGGGGAATAAACATGGGAAATGAGTCATCCTTGTCTGTCACTCCGGGAACAACTTCCCATTGCCCCTGCCTGCAGCTCGGAGGGGACAGTGGCTGTTTCACTCAGGCAGAGCTGGAGAAGCTGAGCCAGGCTCTGGCCCTAAGGGAGATCCCAGGAAATGGGTGAGTGTGTTTGCCTCTAACACGCCTTGACAGGAGCAGTGCTCGGGAAGAGGAAGGTGGGGGAGTGAGGTGAGTTGGTGGGAGGAGCAGCAGGCAGGGAGAGCCCGTCGGGTCTCCCGCTCCGGGTCGGAATTGGTGGAGGATGGGGTGAGAAAGGGCGATCAGATGAACTCTCCTTTTTTCCTCTGCTTTGAGGAAACCTCCATGTTTTAACCTGGAACAGAGAACCGTTTCCATCTCTACGGGGATGCTGGCAGATGTGCCTGATTTGGGTCCGCACTGTGAGGTGTGATGGTCGGAGACCCTCTGAGCATCACAGAATCAGACCCTTTTATTATTTTTTTCCCTGTTTGCCTCTTTGAAAGCAGTGGGGTGTAAATCCAAGCCCAAACAGCACTGAGGCCGAGGAAGGAGCCCAGCCTTTGTGGGCTGGGCCATGCTGCTGGTCCCCAGCCCAAGGGACTTTTCTTCCTCCAGCTCATCCCGTACAGCGCTGTTGGTGCCTGTGGTTCTGGGATGTGCTGATGGTCCCTGCGCTGCTGCCATGGGCTACAGGGGCATCTCAAGCTGTCAGAGCCCTTCTGGGAGGCAGATGGGCCATCCTGGGGGCTGCTCAGTCCTTCTCCCCAGCAGCACGAGCCCTTTTCACTGTGCTCCCCCTCTTGCCTGCATCTCATCCCAGCCTGTGCAGACCCCCAGTGAAGCAGCCCCGCTCCGTGTTTGATGCTGAGTACAAATTTCCCAGCTCCCAGGGCACAGTGTTTCCAAGGGGAGAACTCCAGGCAGCCTGTGTTTGCACTCAGGGCTGCTTCTAATCATCTAGAATATAGCGAATCTATTTTTAGTTGTTGTGGGGTTTTATTTTAATTAATTGCACAGTTCTGCTTTCCACCATTTTTTCACCTCCCCATGACCACTTACCCCACGCTGCTGCTTGTTCAGCCAAAAAATAATCCCCCCCAAACACCACAATGCCTGATTCATTGGCTCTTCAATGTGTCATGCCATCTGTGCTTTTTGTCAGCTCTTACACCCAATAGTGCCACTTTTGGGGAACAAAATGGAATGGAGGAGTTCATTTCCAGAGGAGTGGACGCCTTCCAGCTGACTCCGCTGGAGAGAGGGTGAAGATTTTTTGAAACCTGCATCTTTCATTAATGTCAACGAGATAAGGCTGCAAACAGCTCATTTTCCAGGTCAGGGAGCCTGATGCCTGCGGGAGATTTGGGAAGTTCAGAAGGAGTGGGAAGGGGGCATGTAAGTACAAAGAAAAATGGGGGGAAAATTATGAATTCTAATACAGAACTAAAGAAACTGTTTCCTGGGACTGGTGGCATTTGTGCAGAGTTCACTCCTGAGTGAGGGTGCGTAGTCTGGGCAGTACAGGACCTTCAGCGCCAGTCCTGGCCCTACACGTGGCCTCAGCAGCTGCAGTGGGGAGCACGTGGCACCTCCAGCACCGTGGGTCTGAAGCCCAGGCAGAGCTGTCACCAGCTTGGCTCTGCTCTGTGCACATCCTGTCTGAGGCGCATCTGCTCCCGCACTGGGAGCCTCCTGAGCTTGTGAGATGGGCTCCCTCTTCATTCCTGGGCATTTCCCTCCCTGTTTTCCTCTCCCTGTGTGCTCAGCTGCAGTTCTGGGAGGCTGAGTCCAGCTTGTGACTGTTTCTGATCCCGACCTCACAGGCTGGGCTCTGGAGAGCAGCCTTGTCTCTTCCAAGCAGCCCCATGTGTGTGAAGTCATGTGGATCTCGGCTGCAGGAGCAGATGAGGCCAAGGGCTTTCTTGGCTTTCTCCTCCTTTCCTCCCCCCTGCCCCCAGCACTGCCCCCAGGTTGTTTTTCAGCTGCAGTTTTGATAACATGTTTATATAAACATCCCAGCTGGAATCTGCCTTCCTCCCTGGAGACGCTGCCTGCCTCCAACCTGGAGCAGACGATGTCCCCAGGGGTGCTCACACCATCCTCAGCCTCTTTCAGCCATAAGGGACGGCAGCAGAGGTGGCACCGCGGGGACAGAAAGGACCTTATGGTGGCAGAGGACATGTAACTGTGTTGATTTCTCTTAAACACAAGCTTTGGGGTTTGGTTTGGTTCTGCTGACAATGGTTGAGGTTTGTCCTTGTGCTCTGCCTGCACAGGGCTCCTCTCTGCTCGCCTCTCCGCTCCTAATGGGCTCCTAACAATTGGTGGCAGGAGCAAGGCAGATAATTGTTTTCCTTTCCTTATTAATAGATATAAAATGCCTGCCCAGGGGGCTCACTTTCAGCTCATTCACTGTGTGTCTGATGCCAGATGTTGGCTTTTTACAATACCAAGGTGATCTCTGATGCTAAAATTGTCACAGGCAAGACAAGACTCGCACTTTGGTTTTGTGTTTTAAGGAAGTTTTAGATGTTCACATAGGATTTGGGGATTGGATGGTTTTGCATTGGAAATCTGAAGGATTGTTTCCCTTAACACCAGGTCAACAGGGAAATTCCTGATCTTTTTCAGAAAAATATGAAAGGAGCAAGAATGGGCAAGAGCTAATCCTTCTTTTGCTCTTAAATACAGCGCTACCTGAATTTTACATCCATGCCTCTGGTTTAACTCCAGTGCTGCCTGGCTCTGGGGGAAAGGCATAATGAAAAAAACTCTTCATATTAAAATTTTTTGCTCCTCTCATCTCACCCTCAGTCAGGTGGCACTCTGCCATCTCTGCTGTGCTTGTGACAGCCCCGAGGGTCCCCAGAGAGCAGCCCTGTGTCAGTGCAGGCTGGTACATCAGCTGCAGCCTCCTTCCCCTGGGCTCTCCTGGGGCTGTGTTCGCTCCAGCCTCCGGTCAGGGCAGCCTGAAGGATTTGCAGGGGCCAGGGAAGGAGGGAAGGACAGAGCCAAGGTGGCGGTGCTGATTTGCAGGTGCGAGGCTCAGGGGCTTTGGGTCCCCAGGGCAGACACCCACCTGCAGCTGGAGCACCGAGGGACCCAGGATAAATTAACCCCTTACCTGCCTAGCGCTGTGCCCACCTGAGGAGGGAGGGTTGGATGTGCATTAAGGGGAGGAAGGAAGCGAGCTGGGGTCCCGGCGGGTATGTAGGTCATGGGATTGCAGGGGAATAGGGCCGGGGATGGGGCTGCTGGGCAATGTCTGCATCTGCTCCTGAAGGATGGGCCCTTGGCAGCCCTGTCGGCAGCAGTGCTGCCTGCTGATTCACCCTGCCAGCGCCGGCGGCGGCAGCAGCGGGAGAGGGAAGGGGAACAGCAGAGACCCAGCGCTGGCAGAGGGCGGTGGGACCCCCCACGCCTCCGGGGACAGGACAGGGCAGGCTGCTGGGGCTGTTTCATAAAGAAATCTCCATGAAAGGAACAGAAAGTGCAAGGGGAAGTGACAGAAAAAGCACCAGACGGAGGGATCTTTGGTGGTTTTTTTTTTCTTTTAACGGCAAATTAACCCCCGGTTTTAATGCTGTCATGCCTTCCGATCTTGAAATGTGGGCAAACGAGGCTTTTTGCTTTCTGTGCATCATTTGATGAAAATCAAAGCTAGCAGTACTGAAGGCCCATTTTATTCATCTTCTGAATGAAAGGATTATTAAAACTGCTCTTTGGCTTGTTCTTCATGCCCTGAACACCTCCTGCCTGCATCCCTCGAGTTGCCCTGACATCACCTTTGACCTTAAAAAAATATTGCCAGTGCAAAATACTGATGGGCAATGGTGAACACCACGGGTTGCTAAAGCACATGGCATCTGTGCCACTGATCCACGGGCAGGTTTGGTGGGAATGGTCTGTAGGGAATTTATTGAACATCATGGAGGAGACACTGGGATCCGCTGGGGTGCCCAGACTCCTTCTGGAGCCCTGGCTGGGCTCCTCAGCAATGCAGTGGGTGCTGACTTCAGCGGGAGCAGCTTGGGCCAGAGTCTTCTCTTGGCAGCGCTGGTGCCTCATCTCTCCGATGCTTCTGGGTTCTCAAGAATTTGATGAGTCTGGGTTCCCGAGAGAGCATCCCAGAGCTTCGGTTTCACACAGTTCTCGTCCAGGCTGAGATGGCACTGGTGGGAAATGCAACTGCTGAGCTCTGAAAATCATCTCCTGAGGAACCTTTCTGGGTCGGGGCTGAGGCGGGGTCACTTAGTGAGGTGAGGAGTTGGGCTGGGGGTGATTTAGGAAGCCCAATATGAGCAGAGCCATGCAGAGCAGGGCAGCCCCGTACTGGTCAGCCAGGCCAGGACTGACTGCATTCGACCTTAACAGGGAGCCAGGGTGAGTGGCTGCTCCAGGGCTCCACAGCCTGTCTGAAATCCCTCCCTCCCTTTCTCCCTGCTGGCCAGCCTGTCAAAAAATAATCAGCAAATTGCAGACAACCGCTCTGCTGAGTGCTGGGGTCCTGGTGGGCTGCAGACTTCCCCCTGCTCTCTCCCTGCCTGCCGGTCACATCCAGCAGGATCTGGGCAGTCTCTGGTTGTCCTTGGCCTCCTAAACCCATTGCTGCTGCTACAGGCTCAGTGGTGTGAGCGGCCTCCTCGCAGCCCCTTGCCACCTGCAGCCTCACTTTTGTTCAGGTGCCACCCATGGACCTTTCCTCCATGTCAGCCTCCTGCTTCTTGTGTCCAGCCTGGACTCCTGCTGCTGTCTGTGCCAGTGAGGAGCTGGTGTCCTGATCCTTTCCTCTGCTCCATCTGCCCTCCACAGCTCTGAGACCCCAGCCTGTGACCTGTTGGGCAGAAGGTCCCAGGGAGGTCCTGCTGTCCCACCTCCCCATGCAAGATGCCGTGCAGACAAGGAGGAAGAGCAGTCTCCCATAAGGAGAGGGTCTGGCCAGGATAAATACCAGCCCCTTCCCAAAGCCGTGCCGGGGCTGGGGGTGGCACACGAGGGAATGTGGGTGAACAGAGCTGCCGTGACAGCTCCTCACTTCCCAGCTCCTGCCAGGTGCTGAGCAGGCAGGAGGAGCTGCCTCCCGTGTGCCGTCTCATTTCCCATCCCCGCCACCACCGCACTCCCATCCATCCTCCTGAAACCTTGTCAGCTCTCAAGGAATGGGCTTTACCAGGGCCCGGGATCCAAACAACTGGCCCCTGGCATCCCTGCCGAGGGAGCAGGCTGTGCTCGTGATGGCAGATATGTCCTTGTCATTGCTGCGGGGAGCTGAAATCAGCACTCTGACTAATTAGGAGGGTTGGGGGAAAAGCAGATGAGGGGATTAAAGAGAAATAAAATTGATGCTAGGAAATAGAAATGACAGTACCTGTCGGCTGGGACGAAGCGGGTGGGCTGAAGAGGAGGATGATGTAGACAAGTGCTGATGGGTTTCACTCCTGAAGCTGTTAGGGAAGAAAGGTGGTTTGGTGTAGAGAGCTGCAGCTGCAGGGATGGTCCCTGTGCCATCACAAGCCAGGGTTTTCTGGGGCTGGGAGGTGTGTTACCCCCATTCCTTTGCACAGGAAAGGGGTCTGTGGGGTGACTCGCAGGTAGAAAGTCACAGGGAACAAGAGGTGAGCAGGAACAAGAGATGGCTCGTGGGTGTTTCATGCTTTGGCAAAGGAAGAGGGATGGGTGGGGGACATCTAGGAGGATGTCGCCCACCCTCCCCTTCAACACATCACAGTGCTGTTTCTAACACAGGAGCCTTTTTCTTTATTGTGTGGCTTTCCCCTTGGCTCTCTGGCTCCTAATTCTCTTTCTGACAGTGTGGTGTGATCCCCTGGCTGCTCTGGCCAGGAGGAGGTGGTGGGATTGGGAGAGGACAAGGGACAACACTAGAAAGTGCTGTGGGGCGCTTTTCCTCCAGCAGGCTGCTCACTGCAGCCTGGTCACACTGACACAGAGCCCCGGGCAGGGACCTTGCTGCACGAGGTTTCTAAAGCACAGGGTAGAGGCAGCAACAGGAACACCCAGAGCGGGAGTTTGAGGGCCAAAGGAGTTTCAATTTTAGCTTTGCCCGTTGCTCTCTTCCTCCCCAGGTGGAGCGCTCGCCTCTGTGGTTTGGGGTTCTCCTCTGTCAGATGGTGGCAGTGGTACTTGTTGCCTCCTCTGTGGGCAAACTGGGAGGGTTAATCAAGATTTGGGTGGTGACCCGAGAATGGGGAAGTTGTGTGCAGCTGCACTGTGGACATCTGGCCGGAACCAAACCCAAATTTTTATTTAAAGACAACGACAACCCTTTAATGTTTTGCCTTGAAAATCTCCCTGAACTCTCCTTCCGTCTCTCACCATTCCCTCTCTGTCTCCCATTTCGTAGCCCTGCTCCTGGACATCATGATTGTGGCGGGTCTGCAGAAGCTGGCCAAGCGGAAGGGCCCGTACGACATCACCCCTGGCCTGTTGGACTACCTGACCATGGACACCTACGCCTTCCCCGCCGGGCACGCCAGCCGGGTGGCCATGCTCTCCAAGTTCTTCCTCAACCACCTGGTCTTGGCCATCCCTCTGCGCATCCTGCTCGTCCTCTGGGCCCTCTGCGTGGGCTTCTCCCGTGTCATGATCGGACGGCACCACATCACAGATGTTCTCTCCGGCTTTGTTTTCGGCTACTTGCAGTTCAGGCTGGTGGAGTTGATATGGATGTCTTCCAACACGTGTCAGATGTTGATATCCATCTGGTGAACGTGGAGGACTTGGAAACTAGAAGATACTTTGAGAGTCCCCCCCTCCCAGTATTTTCTACGTGTTGTTTGTTGGAAGCAGTTGTCACTTCCATGAGTAGTGGTGTTTTTTAATGTCGCTTCCCTACCTTTAAAAAAAAGTTTCTTGTAATGGATTGGGTTTTAGCAATCAAGGGCCGTACCCGTGTTTTGGCCGTATTCTCAAGCTCTGTTTGGACAGCAGCCTAATTAAGCTTCACAGGTGAGAGAAATGAGCTCCATGTCTGCCTTCTTCAGGTGTTTCACATTGGCACCTTGATATGTCCTCAGGATGGGCAGTGCCTGAGAGCTTCCTGAGAGCACATTTGGTAACTTTTTGGAGGATAAATGGTTTTGGCCACAGTGCTTTTTTCCTTTTTGTAAGCCCAGCAGTTGTGTCTTGTACAGAGTCAGGACACTGCTGGCACTTTACAGATAATAAATAATCATAAAAATCCTGCCCTGTTTGGTTCTTATCAGGAGGGAAGGGAGAAAAGGAGCCCAGTGTGGCTTTGAGATATACATTCAGCATGGAGCAGGTCCTGCAGTCTTGCTGCCTGAGGGGGTGCAAAAAAAAGTGGTTCTCTTTGGGTTGGGTGGGCCTAGGAGGGTGCTCAGGACACTGAAGCTGTGAGGGTGTGCGAGGAGTTTTTGATCTGGTAAAGGGCACAGGATGCCCTGACATGGTGCTGTTCCTTCCCGTTATTGACGAGTGGCCTCCTTGAAGCCTGGTGGATCCTTATCCAGGCTGTGCTCAACGTGCTGTCTCTGAAATGGATCCCCCCTCACAACTGCTGTAAGAAAATCCCATATTTTGAACAGAATGTGCCAGTTCTCTGTGGTTTATCTGTCTTCAGAAGACAGTTTGATGTTTGGCAGGTGGTGGATACTATCAGACATAGCACCTTCCCTGACTGGATGAATCCTGCAGAATGGAGCGATCCTGGATTGCCTGCCCTCCTGGGGATCCCAAGTGAGCAGAATACATCTGGCTTGCAAGGCCAGGGAGGAGTCACCTGGGTCCTGGGCTGTCGCCTCTCCCTGCAGGTTGGGAAGCCTCTTCCTGCAGGGGCTGGTGTGAAGAAGACATTCAGCTAATGACTGTTGCAAGCTGCTGACATTTGTTGCTCTTTGATGATTAATATGAAAAGAAGCTAAACAGAAAATCTATCCCTGGCATGTGTCTCCAGCTGGGATGTCAGCGCAGAGCCCTGGGAGCTGCTGGCTTCCCGCGCTGCTGGCTCCGGGGCTGGAACAGGAGTGTGGTAAGGAGGGCATCCATGTCCTTCAAACACGAGCCTCCCACAGAGCTCACGGATGAGCTGTCCCCTGGGAAGGGCTGTCACCGGGTGTGTTGAGGAAAGGGGAGAGCTCAGGGTTGTCCCTGGAGGCTGGTGCAGCAGCAGGCAGAGCAGCGGGGGTGGCGGGTGCTGTCCTGCTTCCCTCCTGCTGCTGCGGGTGGGAGCAGGGATGTGCTACTCTCCCATCTGGGTTTTCCTTTGCCAACCTCCTTCTGCTGCAAAGATTCCTGTGAAGAAGTGAGCTGTGGTGCTTTTTCTTCCCTCCAGGCATTATTACATGCAGAGTTTATCCTCACCCCTAGCAAGGATGGAGCTCAGGCTCCGAGCTCTGACTGTGGGTGATGCACCAATGTGCAGCTGGAGATGACAGGTTCCTGAAGGGGCAGAGAGCAGGGGATGCCTTTCCCCCCATGGCTCTGTGGGAAACTCTCACTTTGTAGCTCCAGAATTTACGGAACCTTTGCAAACAGACTGGATGACTCTACAACCATGTCACCGGGTCCAGGTTTCCATGCACTTGTGTTGTCTTCTCCTGGTATATCCAGGGTGGCAGGATGGCTTTGTAGGAGCTGCTCCTGATCGTTGCTGGTGTAATCAGGAGAGCATGGCCTGGAGAAGCTGCCAGGGTGGGTTAGATCAGCTGAGCTGGTCTCATCCCAGCATGTGGTTGCAAAGCAAGGCAGGAGAGCAGGGGGAGGTGAGCTGGGGCGATCCACAGGGGTAAGTTGGGATTCACAGGCTGGGGCTTTCTCCCACACAGGGTTTCTCCAGGGAACCTTCCTCCTCAGCCCCCTGCAGCCTGTGCCCCTTCTCTCCCAGAGGACTTCAGTGCCCAGAGCACCTGAAGGGAAGGTTTTGGGAGATCCCCCCACAAGGTGAGGGTGGACTTGGGCACAGAGGCACCAGGAAAGGCCTGGCAGAACCTTGCCTCAGCCATGGCTGCCCTCCCAGAAAGCCAAGACATTCCTGATCCCAATCTCCCTGCCTGCCACACTGAAGGTATTGCTCAGAAACAACAGCATCACTGTGGAGAAAAGCAGCTTCTGTCTCTATAGCAACAGCAAGGGATGGTGGGTGCCGTGTCCCCTGTCCCTGTGAGCTGGAGCAGGACACCGGGGCTGCTCTGTGCACATGCTCACCATGGCAGTGTGAGGAGACAAAAGGCCAGTTGGTTTGAGCTGCTTCAGGATTGTCCAGGAATGTGAGTGTTTGGCCCGAACCTTCAGATCTCGGGCAGGCACACACAGGGCTCAGCCGGTGAGGCTCGGGAGGAGGAGTAGTCCTTCCAAGCCAAAACCTGTCAAACCAGAAGGAATGAAGAAGTCCTGACCATGGCATCTTCTGCCTTTCAGTTCGTCTAGCAGATTAATTAAGAAGATGGCCAGGAGGAGGCAAGCTCAGTGTGTGGGTTGGGGACTGCTGCCATCAGCACTCCATGGTGCCACTGGGAGAGTCCCAGGCAGCTGTGATGATGATTTCATGTGTGATCCTGCAGGGGACAGAGAAAGGCCCCTCCTCCCCTCACCCTAATGCTGATTATGCTCAGCAGCAAAAAGAGATTATCATTTATTAAATAAAAAGAAAAAAAAAGGGTGCCAGGGCAAGTAGCAAATCTGGATTATATCTTTGGGCATATGTGGCAATCACGCCTGGGGTGTTTAGTTCTCTTCTCCTCGACCTAAGCTGGTGTTTTTTTCCTGACAAGCTGTTTTGTACATTCGTGGCTGGGGCTGTGCTGAAATGAAGGTGGGACAAATCCTTTCCCACAGCAGGGCTGTGCTGCCCTCCCTGCCCTGGTGGGGTCCTCTCTGTCCCCCAGGAAGGGGTGACTCGTTGTCCGTGTCCTTCCCAGGGTGAGGCAGCTGAAGGGAAGTGCAGGAGATGGCTGGAGGATGGGTTGGCAGACTGGAGGGTTGAGGGGGGAATTAGGAAGGCTGTTACACAAGGTCTCCCTGCAGTGGCACAGATGTGGCTCTAGTTCACCCCAGGCTGGGTTTTCTTGGGCCAACACACTCCTTTTATTCAGTCAGGATGTTCCTGAGGGGGGTGAAGGGACCCTTGGGTTTATCTGGCTCTCAGGAGCTCAGTGCAGCAGCCCCAGCTCCCATCACAGCCCTGGCACTGCTCCCTGCAGCACCAAGCCACACAGGATGTCCCTGGCAGCCACAAACTCATTTTTGGGGCTGAAAAGTTTCATCCCAGCTAGGGAGGATCACCTGCACGGTATTGAGTTAAGATTTTTTATTAAAGTGATAATTAACCGTGTAATTACCAGGCTAAAAGTTCAATATATTGGGCAAAGCCTAAGGAGATGGGATGGTGTCTCTCCTTCACACAAAAGATACATGAACACAGATGATGCCTTTGACGTGGTTTTGGTCACCTGGACTAGAGATGTGGCCAGTTCTTGCCTCAGCACACCGGACTTCAGGCAGAGACATGGGCATGTAGGCTGCAGGGTGGGAGCAGGTGACCAAAGAGGTGTTTTTCTCTGGTGTTGACCCAAGAGCCTGGCTGATGTGCCCGTGTCTGCCTACAGTGCTTGATTTAGGGGTGATGCTGGGGCTCTGCCCCCCAGACAGGCAGGGGTGGGGTTGTTTCATTCCGTGCCTCGCTGGGATCCGGAGCAGCAAAGATCTCCGTGCTCGTTCGTTCCCCAGGACGCAGGAGTCAAAGCGGATTAAAGGTCTCTCGGCTGATCACATTTATTTCATTATTTGAGTGAAATCCCTTGTAAATACTGCCTCCCTCCCTTTTCTTTTTATAAAAATAGAAGGCACGAAAGAATTGGAGATTTAAGAAAAGTTAATCACAGGAGTCGCTTGAAATCCATTAACCTTGCACAGCCTGAGCGAGGCTGATCCGTGCCCGAACCCTGCTGCGGTGGAGAGATGTTGAATAGCCAGGGGGTGGTCCAGCCCCGCCAAAGAAGAGCTTTCCTTGGAAAATCCCTGGTTCTGAGCAGGCGGGGTGGTGTGACAGCCTTTGTTCACAGTCGGGCTATGATGAAGTGCTAATTGCAATGTTGGAACAAATTGGCTGAAGCTCCCAGGCGGCTCCAGAGCCCTGGGTGAACAGGATCACGTGTGGGAGCCCGGCCGCAGATGCTGCTGGCCAGCCTGTGGGCTCAGGGCCATTGGAAATGCCAGTGCTCTTCCCTTCATCGTGTGGTTCCTCTGAGCCTCTCTCAAAGGTGGGACCTGAGCTTTGCACAGGGATCTCTCCCAGTTTCTCTAACCAATTTCCAACAGGTGCAGCTGGTTTCCACTCCTCAGAAACCTCCCTGTGTCCCCATCCCTCCAATACCCCCACGCCTTCAGGAGTTTCTCTGACTTCCTCTCTTTTCCCAGGACCAGCAGTTTTGTGCAAGACCATCAGTGCTGGTAAGTCAGACCTGCAGAAATTAATTAAATGAAGAGCAGTGGGAACAGAAGCTGCGAGCTAAAATGATGGATGTTCATGAAACACTTGCCCAGAGCCTAAAGTGCTCTGGGCATTCGGTGATGTTTGCTTCCAGCCAAGGAGCTGTGGAATAGTTGAACACACTCAATGCAGTGGGGATTAAGGAATCAGCCTCTGGGACCTGGGTGTGGGTCCAGAGCTGATGCCCTCTCTCCATTGGGATTCGCACCTTGGAGCTGCCAGCACTGGTTTGTCGTGGATTGCTTCTCCTGGCTGTGAGGGGGTTTATTTGCTTTAAATCCTAACCCTTGAGTTGTGTATTAATAGCGCAGTAATGCGTCGCTTTTGTGTCCAGCACAAGGCAGGGGTTATATAAAACACAGATTAATGGGAATCAGCAAAACACAGGGGCATGTGGAGGGACGCCGTGAGGATGCCTTGGAAGGGGAGGCAGGAGGGAGGTGGTAGGTCCAGAGGGTACAGAGGGTGGGTGAGTGGGTTCAGAGCACTTCCTGGCAATTTGCTCCAGTAATTGTCCTGCAGCCCCCGATCCAGGCATTTCCTGAACCACTGTGTCTGCCATCGGGGGGCTTTTGTCCCTTGGTGATAACAAGAAGGCAGAAAGGGGGTCTGGGAATTTGAATGGAAATGGTGCTTTTTGCTTTTTCCTTTTCTTTCCTTTTCCTAGCTGATATGCATCATTTCTGCAACTGCAAAAAAAAAGCAAACATAGAACAGGCAGGAAGATGAATGAACAAGCAGTCGTCCAAAGGAAAGGCACATCTTTCACTAGGTGGTAAATGAACCCCCATTCCCAATACGGCTCGTTTCTCCTCTCCCTTCACAAAAAGCAAGGTGATACTTGGGTTGAGAAAGGCTGAGAATTCTCAGAAACTCCTTCCCACTCTTGCTCCTCGGTGATTGGTGGGAGATTGGTGCTGATTTCCAGGGACCCCTTGCACAACCCAGAACAGCAGTTCCTCAGTTTTGGGCAGCAAAGTTCCCTCTTGCACACTCCTCAGCCCAGAAACATTCAAGATGTGCTGAAGGGGCAGCCGGGACGCTAACCCAAACCTTTCCTGTTGCTATTCCTCAGAGCAGGGGCAGGGCAGGAGAGAGGGAAAGCAACAGGTTTTTGGGCACCTGCCTCGGATGTGACCTTCCCTGGGAGGGCACGACCTCGGCAGCCCTGCCCTCCCCGACGGGAAGATGCCTCCCACCCCGGGAGGAAGGCACAGCTGGACTCCAACCATCAATCACGTTCCGCCGGGAAGGGCTTGTATGGCTTGTGGGATTCCTGGTGGGGTGACTTTTTTTTCAAAGCCTCCTGCAATAACAGCAACCGTTGCTCAGCTTCCTTTCTAGATAACCTTTTTCCTGCTGCCCAACATGCTTATCTGCTGCAGACAGGCTGGCAAGATGAACCGGAAAGCTGATACCTTATCTCTGCCTCTCAAGAAGCCTATTTAAGTGCTGGAATGTGTTGAGATGGTTAATGATTGTTAAAATCCAAGTGAAGAACATGGACCTAAGGACAGGTCCTGCTGGGAGGGAGCACTTGGTCAAAAAGGAGACCTGAGGGACTACAGCCTTTCCAGGCTCTTCTATCTTTTATCTGCCAAAATATGCATCACCTAAAATGTAAAGTATTTGTTTAAAACTAAAAGGTACAGACGGAGTTTCTGGCTAATCTGTGAGTTTCCACTGCAGGTTGCTCCCAGCTCAGCGAGGTTTGCTGTGTCCCTTGGATGTGGTTTTATCTGTGTCTGAGTTTACTCACTGCAGGATATACACTGCTGTGGGTCTGCCCTGCCAGGGCTGCAGTGTGTGATTGTGATTCCTCGCTCACCCTTTAATCTGACTGCTGGGGGAAGCAGTAAGATGCTCACACATTCATAAAGGTAAATAGGATTGGAGAGCTATCGGGCTAATTGAAATGAACGGGGCTCAGCGGCTCAGACAGCCTGATACAATGAAATGAGACCTCTCCAGGGACACGGGAGTCAAGCAGAGCTTCAGCACTTCACTTATTTCAGCCACTGCAAGTGGCAGCTACAGCAACAGCAATTGCAGGCGCTGGGATCTGAGCAGTGTGACAGGAGAGGGGCCAGGGAACACCGGCGTGGCCCGGGTGATGTCTGTAACAGCTGCTGGGGATGGGTGAGACAGGCTTATTTTGGTCCTGACCTGGGTGAAAAAATAGCTGTTGGAGATGTTGACAGCCTGAAACACTCTGCCAGCAAGAGCTGGGGTGCTCTCCTTCCTGTGTCTCAGCACACCCGGGGGGTAGGACAGGGAAAGGGGAGCAGGGTCAGGCAAACCCTCACGCCAGGGGCTTGTGTGGCCCTAAGGAGCTCTGGGAGTGCCCAGATCCCAGCACACAGGGCAGTGAGCGATGGGAGCTCCTGTGTATGCAGGGGACTCTGCACCCCCTGCCCTGACAGCACCCCTGAGGGCCGGGCTCAGACCTGGGGAGGGTTCTTTGCCACTCCATCTGCTCTCGGACTGTGCTGGCTAGAGAAACTGTTCAGCTGCAATGCATGCTGCTACCATGGGCTGCTGCATCTGAAAGTTAATCTGTTCCACATCACCGACTGCTTTTCCACAGTGATGCATGAGGAATCACCCCAGAGCAGAGCTCAGCCTGTCTCAGCCAAGAGCTTCAGCAGAAACACAGGTGATCCTGTGGCAGCCAGGATGCAATAATGTGCTTTCTGGGAGGTCTGGTCCCATCCCAAGCTTGCTAGAGCTTCCCTATCCCTTGAGGCTTTCCATCCCCTGCAAAACTCTTGAAATTAGACACTGCAATGTGCATATCTGCAAGATCCTCCAAACTCTCTTTGCATCTTACAAGGTCCTTGGTTCCCTCCCATTGGGTAGGAGTAGCCTCAGTCACAGCCTTTTTGGGGGTTACAGAGAGGACCCTGCAGGGAAGCAGGACGGGAGGGCTGTGGTACTCATTTTTCTCTCCATGATGTGATTTGATTTTACTGATGAGGAACGGGGCTGTTATGGCTGCTGTGTCCTAACACAGCTGATCAATCCTGTGTGTCTCTGACCCTGCCCTCCTTGTTTAGTTCCTTTAGGACAGCCCTTGTATTTTTGGGGCCATTGCAGTCCTCACCTTGCATCCCTGCTGGGCGCAGTGACTCTCAGGATGGGGCTGAGCTGCCCTGCAGATAGAATGAGGCCAGCTTAGCAGTTGTCCCTGTCAATGTAAAAAGTAGGAATGAGGGAGATCCATTTGAGCTGCTCGGCGCCTGTCTTGTGATCCTGAAACCCAAGAGCCCCCCCTGACTCAGCAGGTTATTAATAACCCCCTGGCTGTGCTCCCACCGCAGCGCCTGCCAGCCCTGGCACCGCCTGGCTCTCCTCTGTGGTGAAGTGAGCTGCACATCCCAGGCAAGGGCAGGAGCTCCTTCGTGCCAGCCCCCACACCCCATCCCCACCCACAGGGCTGGGCAGGAATGGTATGAGGCTCATGGAGGGGTCTGGAGAGACCCAAGGCCTCTGCACCTCCTGCAGCACAGGAGAGGCTCCTGCTGAAGTCAGCCTCATTGCATCCTTGTCCCACGTCCTCTGGTTTTTATATCTAAAATCAGTCCTAGTCCAGGCTGCAGGACAGGTGAGTTTGATCTCCTGGAGTGTGGCATCAGCTGTGCCACCTACCCCGTCCCTAAGCTGGGACACACTGGGTGTCCCCAGGCTGCTGCAGACCCTGGTGGCACTTGGCCCCCATGTCTGTTTGGACAGGACAGGGTCTGCCAGTCACTGAGTTTCCATCTGTCTCTGCTGAACCTCTTCTGTGGTCACGGCCTTTGCCTATGCTCCTCTTCCCAGGCTTGTGAGGGCAGAACAGATGAGCCACAGGACCCTTGGATACGAGCTGGGGGGAAAGAATGGCACATTCAAACTGTGGTGATGATGCAATCTGTCTTTGGTCTGTTCCAAAGGGAGCACCTGGGCTGCAGGCAGCTCCTGGGGGTCCCTCAGCACTGGTGGTCCCTGGCATGCACAGACCGGAGCTGCCCGGGTTTCCTCCTGCCCGGGGTGGGCTGCAGCACGCCCACATCCCCAGCACTCTACACAAACAGCCCTGGCCCCTGGGGCTCAGCAAAGCTGCGGGGGGATTTGATGAGAGGATGAGCCCGGCTGTGCCCACCGGGGCTGCTGCTCACCAGCCAGGTTCATTAGCCCTCCTGGGCAGGTTCTAAATAGCAGAGCGGAGGTGAAAACAGCACCAAGAAAAACCCACTCCTGCGTGGCGAAGCATCTGCTCGACACCTCGGCCGCCTCTTCGAGTACCAGCGGTGGGTGTGAGCCCAGCGCTCCGCGGGGAGCCGGGCTGTTCCCCCGACACGGGGGGAGATGCGGGGACGGGGCTGGCTGCAGCCGGGGGACAACACTCAGAACCCCGCGGCCACCGGGGCACAGAGCAGCCGGGACTGGGGACACTGGGGAGCGCGGGGCTCGCCCGCCGGCGGCTCCAGGCTGGGTTTGTCGCTCCATCTAGTGGGGACGCGGCGGGATGTCGCCGCCGCCCGGGATCGCGGCCCCGGGACGGCGGCCCGGAGCAGCCCCCGGGACAGCGATGCCCCGGGCCCTGTGACCCCCCCGTGCCCCGGCAGCTGCGCCTTGAGCCCCCACAAGAAGCCAAAGTCCCGTGGGGAGTTACAGGCCGAGCCGTGCGGCCGTTCCCGGAGGGAGCAGGGACACAGGGACAGAGAGGCAGGAGGATGGAGCTTTTGGGGCAGATGCTGTGTTATCCCTCAGCAGAGGTAGTTAGCACCCACTGAAGTATTTATGAATTGTGTTAATAATTAAAGAAGAAGCTGAACTCAAAAGGGACCACGTGTGGTCCCCTGAGATGGAAGGGACAAATCTATTAATGAGAAAAAAACACTCACTAAAGAGTTATTTCATGAATTTCCCAAGAAAGAAGAAACGCTGCAGCTCCAGAGCTGTTCCAAACAGCGGCCTTGGCTTTGGGGCTCTGGGAGTGCATCCTGCAGCCCGTTAATTGCAGTTACCATTTCTGTCTCTGCACGTGTGCAGGATTCACACGCTGGCTGGGCTGTGATCATCCCGTCACTGATCAGAGCCACGCTCGGCAGGGACAGCCAGAGCTGGCTTGTTTACAGCAGGGGCTGAAGCACTACCAAAATCCACCCATTCTCATCAGCTTCAGCACATTCAGAAGCAGCTGATAGCTCCCTTTGTCAGGGGGAAGCAAGATATTTTTGAACTGTGGAACAGCAGCTGTCTCGCCATGCATGGAGGGGAGGAATCAGATTGTTGTGATGGAAGGTTGGAACCGTGACCCCAAATGTGTCCATGAACTCATCCTGACCACAACTATAGTCATTATGAAGGTTTTGAGGTAGGAAATAAAATTATTTGTTAGTTTAAATCTGGACTGATCTTCAGATTTAGAGTGAAAGAAGTTAGATATATTTATATAATCCAACGATCTGCCTATGAATTGTCCTAAGAGTCAAACAGGTTGATCTAACACAGGAATGTTTTGCCTTTCTCAGAAATATTCATTGTGTTTTGAGATATACCTTTCAGGACCATGTGTTAAATAACTGGATCCCCTTATTTGTCTTGGATTTTTTTCCAACCTCTTTGAAAAAGGGGGCTTTGATAGAGCAAACAGAGGTGCAAACTGAAAAAAACCTGGATGCTTCTCTAAGTGTTTTTCTGCGTGTTTTGGAAGTGAGTGTTGTACTGGAAAAAACACCCAAGTCTTTGCCTGACAAAACTTTAGTACTTGCGCCTCCATCTCCCTGTTTTCCCCTCTTCTGAATGTGCTGAAAACTCAGCATGTCACCGACAATCTCTGGAGTCTTTTGAAGAACACAAGGTGTCACATTGTAAGAAAAGTGTGTGATGTTTCTTGATTTTTTTTTTCTTGAACCTCTTACTATTATTTAAGCAACCAAGGTTGTGTGAGGGCTTCCAAGTGGATGTAGCAAGAAAGGCTGGGCTTTAAAAGCTGCCTAAAGAACAGCCTTGCTGGCTTCTGAACAGCACAGCCAAAGGAAAAATCACCGAGCCAGGATGAGCAGAAGCCGTAGACTTGTTTTGCGGTTATGCACAAGGAAAAACTGAAGTCATGGCCAATGAAGTGCCTCCAAAATGCTTGCACTATCAGACAACTGGTATTTGGTTTTTGTTGCAAGCAAAGCTCAGTGCTCAGGCCAGCTGAAAGCAATTCACTTCTCATTGGAAGAATAGTTTCTTCCTTTTAATCAGCTCTGTTTTAAATGATTTCCATTTTTAGTGCCTTAAATAGTCATTTTGGTTTGTCCTTCAGGCAGCCAGCATTTTCTCAGGAAGAATGGAGTGGGTCTGCAGCCTTTAAAAGGACAAACAATAGCCTGGCAAACAAACATTTCCATGGTTTCTTGTTTTCATACAGAGCCTGCAGCTCCCATGGCTGCAAAGGAATAAAAACCAACAGCCTCTACCTGATCCAGCAGCTAGAAGAAGCAGTAAGAAACACAATTATTGCAATTAACCCAGCTTGGAGTAAAGGCCAGGATTCCTGGGTTTTCATACTCTTTTCTCATTCCCAGCATTTCATACTCTCTTTCAGCTTAGACAGGTGAGAGACTCCAGCTTCGTCTCCCATCAGAAAACCTCTTTATACTTCTTTAAAAGCATCTCTATTGATATTAGGTCTTAAATAAGAGGGGAAAAAAAATCTTTTATGCTTGAGACCCAATGTCCCTTTGTTCTGCTTGAGGTCTGCCTTTCAAAACATTTCCTTATATTTGGATAACACAGCCTCATACGTGGGATTACAGAGAGCTGCCAGAGCTACTCATGTCTTCTCTCCCACCTCTCAAATATGACAGCTCAACTCTATTGATGTTCTTGCTGACTGGGTTTTGGGTCCTAAGGCCCTGCTCACTTAGTTGCAGGCTTGAATTTCCCTGTAGCTGTCTCAGATGAGCTAATGAAGTCAGTGCAGGCACGAGGCATTCTTGATTTAGACACAACTGAATTTGAAATGATTTTCGTGCTTCAGGATATAAACAGCTCCTACCTCATGGAATTATAAAGCATATTCTCCCGTGGACAGGTTATTCCACAGCTGACCATTGCATGTTTCTCCTGCAGCAGCTGATGTTGGCTGCTGTCTGAGGCAGATGGAAAACTGGAAGGAGTGTGACCTGACCCACTAAGGTAAATGTGTTCTTTGTGGTGCCAAATGGCCTCTGGATGGGGAACAGGGAAGGATCACTTTGCTTTTTCCAAGTGTATTGTGGAGTTTGGTGAATGACTGCGAGGGCAGTAAGGCCCTGTCCTGTGGTGCAGGCTGCCATTTAGAGCTGAACAAAGTGATAGCAAAATGGCACAGGAGCATTTAGCCTGTAAATCACCCTGCTTGCTGCAAGGCAGGGGCAGGGATTGATGGATTCAGAGCAAATTCTTGTAGAAGCTGTAGAATATAATAGAAATTCTATTCTTTCTAGAAGGCCTTATACCAGAAGACATTTCTGCAGAAGACATTTCCTATACTAGGGCTGTAAGTCCTCTGTAATGGGTATTTTGTATTTGGCAGGGTTTCTCACTACTGGAAGGAGGAAGCACACAGCAGTATTCCTGCTCTCACTTGTAATTAGTCCTGGAAGGAGGAAGCAGAACACTCCTGAGTTTGACTCTCTTGTCCAGGGGATAATTTGGTATGGTCTTGGAACAGGTGAAAAATCAGAGTGGGTGAGCTGTTTTTCCAGAACAGATCCTGCATAGAGCTGTGCACTGAATTTCATCCAGATGAAAGCTGTTCTTCAGTCTCTGCCCAAACCTCTTCTCATTGGTGGCACTCCTCCCTCACAGTCCGCTGTGGGTCTAATCCTACCTGCTCTCACTTTACACCAGTTGTTTTGGTTTATACACAGGCTTGTGAGAGGTGATGCAGGTCTTTTGAAGAGCATCAGAAGAAATTCCTCACCTAATGCCAAGGTCTGATGGTGTCCCCATGGGCCACATGTAGTTGACCAGGATGTAGAGGAGCCACTCTCCCCTGTGGTGGTAGACACAAGCCGTGTCCTCTGACTATCCAGATTGTGCCAGCTTTGAACAGTGAGGGGGTGGAAAATCCCGCTCTAATGCAGTCCTGAGCCTGACTTGCAGAATTCCAGAGCTGGCCCTGGCACACTGCTGGGCACAGGTGGAAAAGACAGGAGCACGTGGGCACTGCAGTGTACACACCTGGTAATGAATGTACAATTGTCTTTCATTTGTTTACTTTGGCCTTTTGATCGCCACAAGAGTTTGCATTCATTTCTTCTTTAATTGGCATGTCTATTCCCTTGGCCTTGGATTGTTGCCTTGGAGATGCTCAGGAGACCTTCGGAGAACTGCTTATTACAGCAGCAGGTGTGGATAGCGCTGACCTGGACAAACCTGTGTGAGTCACCTGCTGATGGTGGGGGCTATGGGTGTCTGCGTGAGTCACTGAAAGTGAGGGGATCCCACATTCCTGATCTCCCAAAGGGAAATGTTCATGCCTTTGGGTGGCTCCTTGTGACTGTGCACCTGCAGCTGCTCGCGTGGAGGACAGTGAGGTTTGTAGGGGCAGGTTAGAAGAGCTATCTGTATGTCTGATGAATGGAGAAAGAAAGAAAGAAAGAATTAAATGGACTAGACTAATGTCCCAGCTCTCAGCGAGTTGCTGAGAGCAGGAATTTGGGAATGTCAGGAAGGAGGGTGAGCTCCAGTAAGGAGAGAAGTGAAGGCCATTGGACTCCTGTCTCTGGACAGGCAAAACACTTCTAGAAAGATGAGATGAGACATCAAAGGGGCAGGAGTAGTGTAATACTTTGATATGCAGAAAAGGACATCTGACAACCAGATGATGGTTTGCAGCAGCGCTGGTGCTTCTCTTGGTAGCTCAGTGCCTGGCAACTTCAATAGCAGCTCAGATCAACTGTAGGAACATCCCATATGGTCCAGAAAGCTGTTCATGCATTTCTCCCCTGTGCATTACTCCTGATGACTGTTTCAGATCAGACACATCTCTCATGAGCAGCGATCCGGGTGCTCAGCCTTACGCTGTTCCTGTAACATGGAGGGAGGTGGGAACTGCTCCTCCTGAAGGACTGCCTGCACCAGGGAAATGTGCTGCAGAATTCCTCTAAAGCCACCTTCCCTTCATGGGCAAGGGCATCTGCGGTGACAGTATATGACTTGTGACCTGTGAGTAAACTAAAGAGTGCATTTGCATGAGACCAGCAATTGCCCAGGTGCTTGTCCCATTTACATAAATATATATCTATAGATATGTGTGTGTGCACCATTTTTCTGAGCTGCTGGACAGTCCCTAAGAAATAAATGCATGTGTACCTGCAGTCTGACCTTCTGTCACCAAAAGTCACACTGACAGACACCTGTGTGCGTTACAGGACAGGGAAGGAGAGTTAAAGAGAGGCTGCTCTGTCCTTGGGTGCAAGGAGACCACATCTCCAAAGCTATAAAAGATCCACTGGGCAGAGGAACTGCAATTTGCAGCAACTTTTACAACATTCTCTTTAGTGCCAATTTCTTGCCAGTGCTGCCGCCTGGGTTGAGTTGACCTGAAGCTCTTTTCGTCTGAAGCAGGGACCGTGTTTGCTGGTGAGGCTCTGGTATTTTATGGCTCTTGTAGAATGTTTTGAGAGAGGAGTGGTTGCCTTGCTCTACTGCATTCATTTCCATCATCCATAATGACAGAACAAATTAAAAGATATTTGTGCACTGAAGTCCTTCCAAGGGGCAGCTCCTCCAGGTTGGCTTTGAACCTGCTGCTCATGAAACCAGGGGGGAACAGCAGGCAGCCTTCAGTGGCGTTTTCTAGTCCCTCTCAGGCTGGAGAGGAATCCTCATGGGCATGTCATTGCCCCATGTCCCTGTCATTGCCCCATGGCTCTGGGGTCATAAAAATGTGAGGGAAATGATCCTTGGCACAGGGGTTTGAGCTTGGGTGGTTATAGCAATGAACCCTGCAGTGACGACCTTTGCCTCGTAACAGAGACGCTCCAGTCCCCCAATTATCCTTATTGCCCTCCCCCTGGACCCACTCCAGAAGCTCTGTGTCCCTCTGAGACGAGCTCACAGAATCACAGATTAATTGGGGTTGGAAGGGACCTCTGGAGATCAAGGCAGGGTCACCTGGAGCAGGTGACACAGGAACGTGCCCAGGTGGGTTTGGAATGTCTCCAGAGAGGAGGACTCCAGGACCTCCCTGGGCACCTGTTCCAGAGCTCTGCCACCCTCAACGTAAAGAATGAGGGGAAATGTTGAAAAAAACTTGTGTTTTAGTTTATGGCCATTGCTCGTCATCCTGTCACTGGGCACCGCTGAAGAGAGTCCGGCACCATCCTCGGAGATATTTACATGGGTTGCTGAGATCCCCTCTCAGCCTTCCCTCCTTCAGACCAACCCGGCCCGGCTCCCGCAGTGTCTCCTTAGGAGAGAGACGCTCCAGCCCCGAACGCTCCCTGTACCCTCGGCACGACAGTCCCCGGCCTCTCCTCGCCGCCCTGAGGGAGCTCCCGCTCAGCGCCGCCCCCGCGCTGCCGGCGGGGCCCTGCAGGGGGCGCTGCGCGGCGGGGCCGGGCCGGCAGCGGCAGGAGGAGGAGGAGGCAGCGAGTGCCCGGATCGGCCGCAGCCGCC
>VYZT01004731.1:144113-208980 GCA_013400735.1 Pomatostomus ruficeps | reverse complement strand
GGGGGGTGGCATCCAGAAGGCTCGGCCGGTTTGTTATTGTGCCGGAGCTACAAAAGGGCCGCTGAGGCCGAAATGCGGCTGGGGCGGGGGGAGCGAGGATGGAGTTTGTGCGCTGGGCGAGCTCGTTCGGTAGGTTTGGAATGATGATTTAGGTGGTTTTTTTTTTGTTGTTGTTCAAGAAAGAGTTTCTCATTTCTGTGTGGGAGCAACTGTGCTGTAAGCTGGGCAAACCCTAATGCGGGTCCTGGGACACGTGCTGAGCATCTTCTCCGGGGGGTGGTTTTAGTCGTGTAGGTTGTGAATTTGGAGGGTTTTTCTTTAAAAAAACACCCTGATCTCCAAAGTCAAAGCTGCCGTAAGGGGTTTAAATGAGCTGGGAATTGGGCTTGTTAGGAAAGTTGTTTTGTTTCGTTTCTGTTTCCTGGGTGTGCGAAGGGTGAGATACACATTGAGTATCTGCTCATCAGATGTTTGTGTATTGACGTTACTGGTGTTTGGGGTGATATGGTACAATAAACATAAACGTTTAGGAATTTACTAGTTTTGCTTCTTTCTAGGAAGAGGTATAAAGTGTAAGCACATTGCAGTGTCTACATCATCTCCTAGGGGAGAAGGCATCCCACCCCTTCCAGCACTGAATCCGGGTTTATAGTGGAAGTTTTGGTGTCTTACAGATTCATTTGAGGCCTCCACTGGAATGGGCTCTTCCATGATGGATAAATAGCTGCTCCCTGTCTTGGAGAGCACAAATTTGGAGAATCAGCTCCTGATGAGTGGGTTTCTCAGGTATAAACTGGCCAGGACATTACTTTTGTACCTGCCTTTTCCATGTTCAGTCATCACTTGGGTGGTGAAACCCCAGTGTTCCAAAAACTACTGCTCTGAGCCAGAGACTGGGGAGTAAAGTCACCTGGGAGGGGTAGGGAGGCTAAGGCCATAGGCTGAAAGTGGAATTTAAAGAGAGGATGGAGAGCAGTGTTTTCAGGCTGATTTCTGACTGAAAATATGAAATAAGTTACATGCATTTTTCACTCCAAATGAAGTATTGTAAATGAGCCTGCGTTTTATCAGGAGCTCATCTGTGATCCATGAGGTCTTCGTGGGTTCATCATGGGTGATGCTGCTTCTTTTGGGTCTCTGGATTGAAAAGTTCTTCCTCGTTAGCAGAGTATTTTGGGGATACGATTAACAACATTTCTCCCATAGTGTTTTTCTTGTTAAAATTTAAAAGTTCAGATTAAAAATCATACTCAGAAAAATCGCAGATACTCTTTGGAGTTGCTGCTTTGTTGTTTCCCACAAGCCAGTGTGAGTAGATCTGCTGTTGTATTTTGATTTTGTGCTTAATTTGTTAAGTGCCTTGAGTACAAGTTAATTCCCTTTTTTTTGTTCATTAGTCTGGTCTGTTTTTCTGCATGGTTGAGTAAACTAGGTATCACACATTTGAGGATGCTTTCAGCAGTCTTCACTGCTGAGAAAACAAATTTTTACATTATTTGACAGATACCTTTATTAAAAAAAAATGAAACCGCGTGTTTAATATAGGTTTCCAAATTTGTCATTATGTAGTGCCTTGGTGCCTTGTTTTTTCTAAATTCAGAGAATTTTTCTTCGGTCTCACAGTGCATTTTTTGGATGAACTCTGAGCTTTTTTTTATTTTTTTTTTTCTTCTGTGTGTGCATGAGAGCTTAAAAGGGCAGCTCAGCCAACTGGCTGAAACTGGAAAAGTGAGTAAATAGTCCATAAAGATGCTGGAAGGGACATGCAGGGTTGAAAAGTATTTTTGTTTCAATAAGTGAGTAATATTCCTAAATATTTTCATCTAAATTATTTCACATTATAGTGACATCTTAATAAAGCCTTTTAATGAGGCTTTGTGTAAAGCCTGACTTCAAAGGCTAAGTTATTTGAACAGCCTCCTAAAGGTAGTGGTGGCATTGGAGTCTGTGTTTGTCTGACGCAGCTCCCGTGGTACCTGGGTGATGGTAGGAGACAGACAAGCCCCAGTGCCCGTGTGTGACCTCCTCGTCCTGCTGGGATCACACCTGAGGTGTGAGTGAGGAAAACCAGGGCCCTGGTGCTGCTGGGGATTGTCTGAGCTCTGCAGGGCAGCCTGTCCACGATCCATTACCGAATTACCTGCCTGTCCGAGAGTGCTGCTTGCTCAAGGCCTTCCTTGTGCTTACCTGAGTAATTGAAGGTATTTAAGGGCAAGCCGGGCTAGGTTAAAGTGCTGCTGAAAATAATAATAAGCTTTTTTTTTTTTTTTCCTTTATGATGGTAGTCTACAAAGAGATTTTGCTCTAATGGTATTTTCAGTTAAAATTGTGTATTTTCATGGTGGAGGAATAGTTTCTCCTGCTCATACTGCTTCTTAGTGATGCAGGGTGGTAACTTTAGGAGAGAGTTTGTTCCAAGGGTTGGACCTCTCTGGTTCCCTGTTTCTTTTTACTACATTCCTCATTTATTCTGCAACTTGGCACTGAGCTGTTGTCTCAGTATCAGACTTTGCTCTTAAGCTGATCCTGCCTTGTAAGTGGGTTTTGTTTTTCGTGTGTCACTGACTCATTCTCCTAATAGGTCGATTTCTCAGCTCCTTATCACTGATTTCTTATTTGGAGCAGAAGAAGTACAAGGGTGGTGTTGTCAGGTATCAGACAATGAGGTGAGAGCACAGAGAACAGGTAACGGCTGGGGAGCTGTAGCTCTCTCCATCACAGAACAGCCTTTCCTAACTTCTGAAATTAAGTGATTTCGTTACCAAAAGGAAAACACCTTCTGAGGGTGGGTTTTGCACACATCTGAGTTGGTTAAAGAGTTTTTCCTTCTCCCACAAGGATAAAATGGGGCTAAAGCATGACATTGTATTATATTCAGCCTCACCGAAACATAGCTTGGTCTCATGTTCTGTTAGTAACTTGCACTAGAATTCAGGATGTTCCCTGCATGCACGGGTACTTCTTGTGCAAAAGTAACAGAGCAGTTGGAGCTTATAAGCTGTTTATTTCAGAGCAAAGCTGTTCAGATGTGTATAGCTGTAAATCCTGATCTGTTTTTTTACCTGGGAGCATTTGGACAATAACTGAAGTGGACTGGAGGCTGCTTTAGTAGCCCTGTGTTGTTCTGTAATTCTCTGTGGCATTGGTTGGTTGTGAAGCTGCTTGACCTGCCGTGCTGTGGGGTGTGTGGGGACAGAAGGTGTTAAAAGGTGTATATGCAGTTCTGCAGGGGATTATTGAACTTGCAGCCAGAATACAGTGTCTGTGTTTTGATTCCAATACTTAAATTTTCAAGAAAGTGTTGGTGGGCCAGAAGGGGTGGAAGTGGGGGTGAGCTCACTGTCACATCTTTAGGAGACTGCAGGTATTAATTTGTGGGAGACTGATGGAACGTCATACCTTGGGTGAAAGGGAAGAGGTAACAACCAGGATTGAAACGGGCAGCTGAGCTGAACTTAAGTGTGAAGAATTACAGGAAAAATAACCAGGAAGAAAGTGAGGACTTGCTAACAACCGTCTAGGTAAGATCTGGCCAAGAGGACCACTCTGTTGGACTGTACTATTTCAGATGTCTGCCAGGCTTCAATTAGCTGTTGGGAGCATTCTCAATAGCCTTTGGATTTCAGGTGGGTGGCACTTAAGAGGAGTAAACTACTTAGTATTTGCGCAGTTAGCACCCTTTGGAAGAGATTTGGTGAGGAATCCTTCCCAGGTAGCCATTGAGACATTTAGATGGGCATTGTAGTGATGGTGCTCCAAGGAGTGAATAGAGACAGATTTGAAGAGCTTGCACTGGGACTTTGCCTCCCCCAGGCACTTACTGTGTGGGAATATAGTGATTTTTTTGGAAAAGTTCTGCTGCGGGGTGAGTTCTTCAGCTCTTCCTACCTGTATGTGGGCCGGGAGGCTGCACAAAAGCCTCGAGTGATCTTGTTCAGAGTTGGGGGTGGGCTGTGAAGCAGGCAGGGGAGTAGGGACACGTTCAAGAGGTGCTCTTCCTTTGCCTACAATAATAACGATGGTTTTATCTTTTATTGCAATAACCAAGCTTCAAGAACCATCATTCAGAAGCAGATTCATGTGATCTTGAGTGTTATTATGGTGTTAGTGTTCTGCATCTGAGCTAAGTGTTGCCTCTAATGATGCCTGTGATCCTATTGCAGTAAAGCAGTGTATGGGGTGGTTCATTTAGGAGGTGTTTGCAGCATTCCCCGTCCCAGCATGCAAGGACCTGCTCCTCCCAGAACTCCTCTGGAGCAGGGCTTCATGCTGCTGCTGGCCCCACAGCGTCAGGCAGGCAGTGTGATTCAGAGGGTGATTTTCAGCCCCAGAAAGTGGGGGATGAAGGCTCTATTTCTTGCTCTGCCACTTAGCATAGCTGCAGAGTTCTGCGGTGTCGTTTTCCTATCTGGAAAATAGAAGTGATGACGCTTACACACCTTGTCAGTTATGCACTGCAAATATCTATGTAAATGAAAGCATCTGTGAAATGTTTGCACTTCCTGTCTGGCTCGGCATAGTCCAGATGTCCTGGGCAGAGTCCGAGTTGCTTAGCTCTCCAGAAAAGCTAAAGCTTCCTAAAGATGTCTAAAGACTCTTTCTTCAGAGTACTGAGTGACAACAGATGTAAGGTGCTTTCTTACCACTTTGTACCTCTGTCCCTTTCCCATCACATTCCTGTTAACATCCTTGGCACTTATTTGCAGTGCAAATGGCTCCCATGAATAGGCTTCCTGTAAGGAGAATTGCTGTGCAATGCTGCATTGCCCTAGTGCTCTTCACATTGGGGAACCTGGAGGAAGACTTCCTTGGAAGCTTCAGCCTCTGCAGTGTTTATGAACTGCAGGCTTGTCTGGGCTGCTTGTCATATTATTAATGGCTTGAACCAGCTGCATCAGTCTTGATGGCTGTGGGAATTGGGAGAAATCTGATCGAGAAAGAGCTGTTCAGCTCTTGCCAGGGCAGCTTTGTACCCTGCAGCATGTACCTGCCAGGGGAGCTGCCAGCAGTGCCCTGGGGATCTGCTCAGCAGGGGTGTAAAGAAACCTCTCCCTTGCTTGTGCAGCGAGGGATTGGCATTTGCTGCCTGCTGATCAATAGCATTGCGTTTTACCTCTTCATAAAGAAAACCTGTGCATGAGCTGAGGCCCTGAAGTCACCAGACAATCTGAGAGAGTGGAGAGGTATTACCAAAGTCCACATTTTGTTGCGAGGCTCATCAGGTACAAGGTAAACATCCACATCCCCATTCCAGTGTGATCCTTCCTGAGACTGCAGAGAAACAAAGCAGCTTACTCAACAGCTGATGGCATTTGTGTGGAAAGAGCTGTATCTGTTCCTGAAAAAAGGACTGTTAACCCAAAGGACTGCCAGCTTTGCTCTGATTTCATCTCTTGGAGCTGTGACATCTCTGCTTTTCTCTGCGCTTGTTTGCTATAAAATTGATGTTCACTGCTGAGAGGTGGAATAAGTTGCTGAGCTTGGGACCTGATGAAGGATTTGTGAAATATTTGGCAGAGAAGCATTCTCCAGTGGCCAGTGGTGGCCTTGGTTGGGTAGTGCTCTCCAAGATAAGCTACACCTAATGGTTTGGAGCCTTATGTTTGTGTTCTGGTGCTGGCAGCACAGGTGTTTCACCTATGCTGCTCTTGCTGTGTCTCAGCTGGTTATATAGGGTATCGTGGCTATGATGACTTTTAGAAGTCCATGTAGGCAGAAGTATTAGGACTGAGGGACTTTCACAACCTTAGCATGCAGTGGTGTTTATTTTTAGTGATGGAAGAGTCTTTGTTTTCACCTGTCAGACCTGAGGTGTGGTGCAGTGCCTGAGAACAGTTTGTGCTTGTGTGGGTGTGTCCTGCCCACGTGGGCTCCTCGGGAGTAGGCAGGATTGGGTCCACTTTCTGTGCCAGTGGACAGTCTCTTCCACTGGAAGGGAGTGTTCTGGACAAGGCAGGTGCTGCTGCATTGCATTTCCTCCTCATTTGATTTTTCTTTGCAAATTGCTTCTTTGTGAGGAAGAGCTGCATTTTCTCTGAGGGTCCCGGCAATGCAGGTTTGGGTGGCTGAAGCAGGGACCTGAGTTCTGGAACTTCTTTCTTTCTACAGTCTTAGTTGAGCAAACTGTTCCTCTGCCTAGGACTGATCATGCCAGCCCTGTTCCCATCAGGAGATCCCCACCAGCTACTCACAGTCTGTTATTGTTGCTCAGATACCTAAATGCCCAATTTACCTTAACAGTTCTGCTGAATGTTGCCAGGAGCTTTCTGAACAAGTTTTGGCAACAGAGCATTATGTCAGGTATTTCTTTTGTATTTGGATTTAAATTGCTTGCTCGTGATCAGCCTCCTTGTTTTGATGTTGAGGGAACTGATGTATCTGTGTGTTCCCCTGGACGCTGAGATCTCAGAGGAACCTGAGCAGGGCAGAGTGGAAGGCAGAATCATGTTGGAGGCTGGGGGTTGTGTGTTTCAACTCTGACCCTTGGTTGTAGGAGAGCCTGAGTGAAAGTACAGCTCTAAGGGTAAAGATTTGCTCTTGAATATGAGCCTTGTTGGGCCGGCAGCTCGTGGAGATCACGAGGTCACTTCCCTTTCCTTTTAGACCAGGCGGGTTGGGATCTGGATCTCTTGAGGCCGCAGGTGATCCTTGCTGAATTGAGCTGCTTTGTCCTCCCTGGGTTTTGCCTCTGAAATGTGTAACAGCAAAGAAATTGGCTCTTTTGCTTCAATTTGTGCTGGGTCTTGTCTCCTTTAACACCTTCGTCACCTGGATGAGAGGGTAGGGTGTGTAACGTTGGTAGCTGGTGCCTCTGGGTTGTTCCACATGAGATCCCTTCCTGCTTCCCTGCAGGGTGTGAAAGCCCTGCAGCACTTCCTCTTGGGTTGGAGATAAGGTTATACCTTCCTGACAGGCTGTCACCAGCGGGTCAGTTCCTTCTCTACTGCACCATGGGACAGATGGGTGAAACTGTTTCTCCGGTGGGCCGTTGAAAACAGACACTCCTTTCAAGGAAGGAATTAACTGCACACCTTGGGTTTCTGTTACTTGAAGGAGAGGGGGAGTTTCGTGAGCACAGGATCTCGTAAGTACTTTCTGTGGGCTGTGGAGCAGCCTTCTGACTGGGTTTTTTTTTGCTCTGTGCCATAGTCTTGCATATTCAGGATGAACTATTTCTTTGTCTGCATCCTCAATTACTGGAGGTCAGGGCTCCTTTCCAGGGTGTGGTATTGTCTGTCCAGCCTGCACAGAAAGGACCACAGAACTCGTTAATGTTTTTGTGTAAATACAATTGAGCTATTCTCCAGACTCCAGTCTGCTTTATCTGTTTTACAGTAAGTCACAATTCCAGCCTCTCTGGCTGCCTTTGCCTTGCCTGCCTTCCCAGCACTGGAAAAGCTGCTTAGCAGAGAGGTGAAGCTTCTGTATTTGAAGGCCAAACCTGACATTGCGAAGGCCTATTTTCTCTACAAGGTGTAGTGATTCACTGGCAGCAGTTGTGATTCCCAGCCTGTTGGTACATTTAGAAGAGAGGGTAGCAGGTGAGCTTGGTGAAGGCAGAACTGAGAAAATGAGGTCAGGTCATCTTACAGGACATGCCCTTTTTGTCCCTCCTCTCTTTGGTCATGTTTTACCTCTGTCTGTAGAACTCCAAAATGTGGAGTTAATGATAGATCCACTATCCAGAAAACTCTGCCTCTCCTCCATGTTTCAGATCCCAGAAGCCTTGACTTAGAGGTCTGAGGATGGGGCTGGACAGCGGGCAAGTCCTCTGGCAGACAACTTCCAACAGTATGGCTTTTCTAACAGCATACCTCTGCACTAAATCATGGGAGGTGTGATCCTGGTCTCCCATTCTCTGAGCCAAGGTTCATGGGAGATGGAGAGAAGCTGGAATTGTGCAGGATTAAAAGAACTGGTGCCACCAAATACGCCTCTTGAGCCAAGCAAAGACGGTCCCTCCTGTGAGTCAGGAGCTTGGCGATGGGGTGTCTTATCCCTTCTCTGCACTGCAGACTCCTGGCTTGCTTCTCCCTGCCTGGCAGGATTTGGTGCCATTTTCTGGCACTGTTTGGTGTTACATCCAGATCTTGGCAGGGCCTTTTTCAGGTATACCAGCAAATCTTGGCATCTCCGTCTGGAAATGATGCAGTGGAATGACAGCGAGAGGTTTTCTTGTGGCTTAGCTACAGCCTCTGGCTGCTGCACAGCTCTTCTGCATTGATCCCATTGACTTTGTACTTGGATGCTGATGTTCTCCTGTTGCTCCCTGCCTTACTAAGCAATCTCTGCTGGGAACTGAGTGCTCATCTGGTCCCATTCTTGCTAGGCTCATGATCCCTGCATGGCCCAAACAGGGCTCCTGCAGGATCTAAGTGCATCTGACAGCAAGTCCCTGAGCAGGTGATCGTGGTGTCTCACCGAAGCCCTCCCCAGGGCAGCCAGTGGTGTCTGTCATTGCTGAGGCAGGTGGTGAATGTTTGACAAATCCGTGGTTCTTGGTGGGACATGTTCCAGGAGAAGGAGTGGTATTTCTGGTTGACAGTTGAATGTTTAGCTGTGGAAGTACCAGTAAAATTGACCTGTGTGTGTATTTAAAGAGTGAACATCCTGAATCTCCTGCAAAACTGCTGTGTTTTTTAAAAGGTTTCACGTTGCTGGTAACTTTAGGAACCACAATGTATTTCCATTTAACATTACGCCAGACACTTTTCTCTTCTGAAAGTACTGTTTAGCTTTTCCAGCCTGTGAGTTTCTGAGCAATTTGTATGAAATTACACGTCAGAAATCTTCCTGCTTGTGGAGAAAAACCTTTTCACTGTTAATCTCCATCCAGTTGTTTTGTTTTGTGTTGGTGACTGCTGCTGTGAAGTGAGCAAGGAGTGAAGGTCTGCAGTAATCAGGACTGTGCTCGGTGTAGAGCTCCGTGGTGTGTGTGAATAGCTGAAGTGATTCCTTCTAGTATGTGTGTTACCTTTCATAAATCTGTTTGCCCTGCTCAGCTAAGGCTGGCTGACTTCCAGGTACTCAAGCTCCATTGAAGTCTTGTGAATAAAACACCAGCAGCCCAGCCTCCTGCATGCATAGATTTGCAAAGAGCTTTGCAGACAATCCTGTTTGTCAGGAGCTGTTTTCAGCTCAGGGGTTTCCATTTGTTACCAGTGCTAGTAACTCAGGATTTTCACATGTTTTTTTTGCAGGACAGGCTCAGTAGATGCCTGCTGTAGCTCCAAGACTTGTATGCTTGTAAGTCTAATGTCTTTTAAGACATTAAAATGTCACGGTTGCTCTCTGGATTAGAATTTACCCCTTAAAAAGGCATTTAGACAGGGTCAATACCCAAAAATCGGATCCAGGGCAGTACGATGTGGACATGAAGATGCGTGTGCAGTGGAGCTCTCTGCCCAAGTGCTTCTGGTGCAGTTATTTGTATCCTGGGATCTCTAATGGAACTGGTCATACTGCAGTATTTTGTGATTGCTCACTCCGTGTTTTGCTGTCTGGTGCTGTCCCTGGCTATAGCAGGAGACATTGCAAGTCCTGAGAATGGGATACTGCGTGCTGAAACAGATAGCAAACCTTCCCCCACAGACCTCTATAAACCCAGAGAGAAACCTTGCAGAAATGCTGGTGATTGATTTTTTATGATTTCTCCGTAACAGGGGATATTGCTTTCTTCAGGGTCAGCTGTCGGGCACGGGAACCCTGAGCACAGGTCAGAGGCTCTGCCGAGGCTGTCAGTTTTCACTTGTCAGCATCAGCATGTGTCTTCTGGTTCCAGCTCTGCTCATAATGAGCATGCAGGCTGGCAGTTCAGTTCTAAATGAATCACGATTTTTATCAGAAATGGCTTTGCTCCTCAAGACTAGAAAGCCTTTATGATCCCTGCCTGGATTCCCTGCTTAACTGTGTGATGGGAAGATAATCCAGTGTTCCAGCCTTGGGAGGCTCTGCGGCCTCTTTGAAGTGCTGTGGGTGAACTGGGTGCTGAGTGATCTCCCTGGCTGATACACCCGTGGAGTAGCTGGGAACTGCCGCTGGCAGGAGGGACAGGCAGCAGGGTCCTGCCCCCCGACAGCTCAGTGCTGCTGCAGCCTCTTTGCACAGTGATTATGGAAATCGTTTCACCTCTCTGTGGGCTTGTTTTCCCCTCTGGAGCACACACATAACACACAAACGGAGCTGTGTTTCACGTCTTCAGAGCATTGAAGGAGTTGAAAGTAAATTTCATTTATCCAGACAGCAGTTGTGGCTGACGCAGAAAGTTTGACAAGGAGTTTTATCCTGACAGGTCCCCAGCTCCTCTGCTGTGAAGCGGTTGTTTATTCTTCCCACATCCTTTTAATGATATAAGATGTAATCAAGAGGCAGCTGAGACCCCGTTACATAACTGTTGTCAGAGTTCTCTTTGGCAGCACTGCCCTGTGTGCTGTTTGCACACTGACTTTCAGGAACTCAGGGGTTTTCTGTTAACCAGATAACTCCTGGAACCTGATCTGGTAGGTGGTTTGTTGTTGGGTTATTTTTAAACACCTTCTAATTTGGTCTGGTTTGAGCTTTCTAAACTTCAAAGTGGATTTTCCTGCTTTTATTGTGAGGTTGGTGCAGGGCTGACATGGTGTGGATTGGCCCTGAGCCAGGCTCAATATACCTGTTAAAGCAGGTGGCAGTGCTCTTGCCAGCACAGCACCCTCTGCTCTTTATTCTGCTCTAGGGCTCCCCACAACTCTGCTCCTTCTAAAAGCTCATTGTTCTCAGTCCAACTTGTGCTTTCCTGCCAAGTTTGTGCTAATCAGGGTGTTTTCTCCCTCTCTCTTTTATGTCTGTCCTGCTAATAAAACACAGTGCAAATGGGTAAGTGAGGGAGGAGCTGTTGTTTTCTTTGGCACATGGTGGCCATCTGAGCAAAGATGAACCAGACTGGAGCCAAAGATCTGTTTGCTGCTCTGCAGGAAAAGGTGCCTCAAGACTGCCAGCCAGCCTTGTTGCCTCCACAGAACCTTCACGCTGCAGCCCCATGTGGTGGTCCAGCAGAAAGGCTGTGAGGGGCGTCTTGGGGAGCCCGGTGTTTTTCCTGAGCATCCTGTGGATGCCTTTGTTGAGGATAGCAAATACTTAACTTTCTCTCTCCCTGACCACCTAGCACGGAGTCCATGGCTTCTTGCTCCTGACAGGGCTGATTTAAATCCTGCAGTGCAAGAACAAACGCGGTGTGCTGCCAGGCTTGTTGGTCAGACACCTGCCCCTGGCAGCAGCCTTTAGATGGGCTTTACTTGGCCAGTTGCAGTTGGCATTGCATTCCCAGTCTGGCTCTGTCCAGCCTGTTCTCAGTCTGTGCTTTAATTTGTACATAATGTGCGATGGACTAATCCTTTTACCTGCAAATTACGTTTGATAAGGCATTGCTGATGGGAATTGTAGCCTTTGGTCAGATGCAGTTTCTTTCAGAAAGAGTGATTGCTGTCTCTGTTGGATAAAGGCTTTCAGCTGGGTGAGTTTCAGAAGTGTGAGGTGTGGGAAGATGTGTGTGTGTGTGTATATATATATATAACACACATGTATATAGTGTTTTGTTACTCCCAACACAGAGTTGAAACCCTGGGGTGGGACCTAGCAGATGGTAAAATGAAACCGCCAGCAGTTTTAGGTTTGAAGTAGAGGCTTTGCAACAAGAGATCTGGAAATCTAAATTATGTGTGAAAAGGTTAGGTGAAGCTCCTAGATTTGAGAAAATTTAGAACAGAATGATGCTTTAAAAAAATGAATGATAGGACCATTGAAAGTAAGCAGAGTGTCTTTTCTGACATAAAAGTTGATGTACATTGTGTGCATTGCCTATGTTTCACCTCTGTCCCAGGCTCCACGAGCCAAAAAGTCAAAATAAGGAGACTGTCTACATGATGGGTGTTACTCACTGCATGTTGTGCCAGCAAAGATCAGATTGAAAAATTAACAAATCACATCCATTGTGATAAATATATTTCAAGCTAAAAATTTTGTTCAAGGTGCCAGCAACAGAAGAATGTAATTCTATGGTAATGTGTTTGGAGAAGTCATAGTAGAACAGCTGAACTCACAGGCTCAAGGATCTGAATCTGGTACAGCTGAGCAGGTTTTTTTCGACTCCTTAACTCTCTTTCATGGCCAGCCGATGTGAAAAGGGAGTTTGGAGAAACAGTTTTGTTGCCTCCTAGTGATGCTGTCAAAGCATTAATTGCTGGTATAACTGTGGCCAGTGTGGAACCATAATCTAATCATTACAAAGCCAGCTGCCAGTGCTTCAGGGGAAATGCAGTGATAAATTCCAGGGTGGTATAAGATACAAAGGTATGGTGCTTTTCTGGCATTTGTGTTTAGGAATCCTTGTGTTTAGGTGCTTATTGTCAGACCTACCCTTTTAAAGTAAGGACTTGTTGACCCCTGCTCTCTTGGGTTCTCATACTTAAAGAATCTCACTTCTTTCAACGCTGGAGTGGCAGGAAAAAAGATGCCATGAGAAGTGTGTTCCTGCAGTTCTTCTCATTCAGTTTGTGAATCTTAAAGCCCAAAAGCTGCTTGTGACTAAAGAGGAGGGAGTTAAAACCTTGTAACGTGATGTGTGTGCTCACTGAGTATGTTCAGTTCGTGCTGTTGTGTGTGTTCTGTGTTTTGCTTGTCTGTGGCTGAACAATCCATTTGATGGGGTTTTCCTGGTTCTCTTCCATCCAAAGGCAGATCGGGAGCGGCGCAGAGAAATTTCCTTACTAGATGACATTTCATCGCAATGTCCGATCGTTTGGGGCAAATAACCAAGGGAAAGGATGGGAAAAGCAAGTACTCGACTCTCAGCCTGTTTGATAAGTATAAAGGAAAGTCAATAGAAGCTATCAGAACTACAGGTAAGAAACACCTTTTTGATGTTTTCCCAGAGTATTGTTGCAGAGCTCATTCACATTGTTGGCCCTGTGGGACACAGCTGGGTTGCAGTGTTTGTGCAGGTGTCAGAGCCTGTGTTTCATTAAGACCTAAAGGAAATTGTCCACGGCTCTTTGTGCTGCTGTTATTGTGGAGACACAGAGGAATTACACAGGACAGCTGGGGACTCCTGGTCCTGTGTCCTTGCTGCAGAGTGGGAGGGTAGCAGACTTCATTGGAAGCATTACCAGGGCCTTAGGCTGTGCCAGGGCCGGGCACCTGAGCTGACTAAAGTGCCTTAAGCTGGTCAGACCTTGTGTGAGGTGAGAGTCAGGGACTGAAGGCCACTGGGAAAAAAACTGAGTTGGTTTTGCAGTGGAAATACGACCAAAAGTAGATAGTGGGTTCAAAAAAGGGACCTTGCCTGGACTGGCTCTGGATTTGGTGTGAGAATAGAAAACAAAAGTAAAATACTTTTATAATAGATGTGGTCTGATGGATAGAGCTGGAAAATGGAGACCTCAGGATTTCCAGGTTAGGTTACCTGTTTGTCTGCTGAGAGGTGGACTTGGGTGGCCCTTTCCCCAAGCTGTAAAAAGGTGGTGCTGCTTCTCCGTGGTGAAGTGAAAGAGCTACCTGTGCAAATCCTCCTGAAAGACTCTGTTAGGGAGCACTTTGTTAGGGAGAATGATTTTTTTTTTCCCCTTCCACTGTAGGAGCTGTTTGCCAGCTGCTACAACAGACGGCGGCATCTGTGGTCCTGTGGGAAACAACCTGTGTGTTGACATAGCAGCAGCCCTTCTGTTGGGACTGCACCCAGCCACAGCTTCCTAATTAGGGTTACTTATCTAGCAGGATGCAGCCCTCTGACCTGCTGCTGTTCCTTTCTCACCAGTTATTCCTAGACATGGCTTACAGAGTCTTGGGAAAGTTGCTGCTGCCCGGCGCATGCCACCTCCTGCAAATTTGCCTAGCTTGAAGTCTGAGAACAAAGGAAACGACCCCAACATCATTATAGTACCCAAGGACGGTACAGGATGGGCAAACAAGCAGGATCAGCCAGACCAAAAGAGGTGGGTAGAGTGAATCTTTGGTAGGTTTTGGCAGGCAGGCAACTGTAGTTGGGCACTGCTGTGCTTGGTGTTGGAGCTCACAGGGATCAGTTCTCTGTTGTCTGTGCCAATGTAGAGCCAATGTTTTGGCTTGGTCTTTTAGCAGCTGCCGTATTGCCAAGAGTTGTTTTGCTGCCTGCCTTCCCCTTTGGTCTCACCTCTGCTGTCTCTGCTCAGTTCCAGTGCGACGGCTGCACAGCTGCAGGAGTCGCTGCCGCAGCAGGGTTTGCAGAAATCTGTCTCCAATTTGCAGAAGCCGACACAGTCAATCAGTCAGGAGGTAGGTGCCAGCAGTCTCTGCCTGCCACCCCGCTTCCCCTGTCCCCAGGCAGCTTGAGGGCTTTAATTGTCTGTGTTGCCTTGCGCTTAAGAAAAAGCTCCTTTATAATCACTTCTCATGGAGGTGACTCTCTTGAGTCCAAGCTGCTGTGCACCAGGAGTGTTGTGCTGCAGTTACAGAAGTAACCCACACAGAACTATATTTCTCAAATGGGTGCAGAAAGTCTGGTTGCAGTCTAGAAAAAATGACTGGAATGTGGGATGGCTGGTTAGCACTTCTAAACTGTTCTGCTTAGGTTGTAATTTAAATGTCGCTTGGTGACAGCAGATCCAGCTCTTGCTCCCAGCTTGATGAGACTTGATGGGAAGAGATCTGGTCATGTGGGAGAAGTAGCCAGTGTTAGAACCTGAAAAAGCTGCTGGGAAGTAAGAAGGTGTCCCAGAGGGCCCAAGGACCTGGCCCCTGTGTAGTGCAGAATTCACACTTCTGGTTTAAAAAAATTTCCCAGCGCTTGAGGTTCAGGGAAATCAGGACAGGAGTTATGTTTTGAAGAGGAGAAGAGTGGTTAATGCATGAGAAAGTAGGGTAACCTTCACGCTGAGGTGTAGCCTGGAACAAATCTGGAAGATTACGAACATTTGGGAAAATGCAGCAGAACAAGAGGAAAGCTTGATGAGAGTACAAATTGAGGAAATAGTGAAGATGAGCAGAGAAGAGGATGTTTGCTGTAGCATTGTACACTGGAGTGGGGAACAGCTGACTGTAGCCCCAGCTTCAAGCTGTGGAGGCCTGAACCATAGCAGGTGCCAGCCAGGAAATGAGAAACAGTCATGAATCTTAACTGATCTGTGTTGGGGTTTCTTTTTTGCTTTGTTTTTTTTTTCAGAGTACAAATTCAGTGCCAGGTGGACCAAAGTCATGGGCACAGCTGAATGGAAAGCCAGCAGGACAAGAAGGTGGTGAGTGTGAGAAACAGAAACATTATGTGCCTGCTGTTCCCAGACAGGCATGAGATGGGGTGGGCTTCATTTCTTCTGCCCTCCCTGTCAGCCTGGTGCAGAATGGGAGTGAGGCCTTCTGAGTCCTGTTGTCAGTCTGTGTGGTGTGTTGGCTGGAATGCTGCAGCTGAATCTGTTCAGGGCTGCCAGTGCAAGACATGGCTTGAACAGAATATGTCTCAGGGCCACACTGAACCAGAGCAAATCCTGCTCTTGGGATGCAGAAGGGAGTTCTGGAAGGGGGACGTTCTGAAGGACAAAAGAAACATTTTCCCCATCATGAACATCTGCAATCAGCCCAGAGCAGTTGTGTAATAAAGGTGCAGTAAACAGAGGGAAAGAGGGGAGGGATTGGTTTAGAAGAGAAGAAGAAGAAAGGAGGAGAAGGGACATTGGAGAGGGGAAGTGTAGGCATCTCCATGGGGATCTTCACCTAATTGGGTCATCAGACGTGAGGCTGGAATGTTCTTGTACAGTGTCCGTGATCCCAGGGAACTGCAGTGGCAGTGGGTGGACGTGGCAGTGGAGCTGCTGCAGGGTGCACTCGCCTACGCATTGGCTGAGGCCTTGCTATTGAGTCTCCCTCAGTAACTGTGCTGCTGGTGGCTTCTGCTTGACTGAGAGTCCTGGAGCAGTGTTAACGTGAATTGGAAGTTCAGTTGTCTTCAGATGCATCCGTTTCCACACAGGAGGTGGTTTCCAGCTGCACTGAGTAGTGCCATTAAAACCACAGTGAGAATAACAGCTCAGTTCCACTGTTTTAATGTGAACAGACCTGGAACCATTCGCTTGTCAAGTGAAATTGCAGAGAGATTTGAAGGAACTGAGACAGCTGCTGATTGCAGAAACGGAAGGGGACAAGTCTCCCCTAAATTAAATGAGACACTTAATGAGAGGGTGTTTCTCGAAGGCTAAATGTTAAAGCAGAAACTTCTACTTGCCTGAGGTTGGTGGCCAGTGCAGAGACTGTCTTGCTTGGTTAATTGGTACTTTTTTGAGCCTTGCTGTGTAGGCCTCCTGTACAGTCATTCTGAAATCTGATCATCTAACAATACTCTTAAAAGATTTTTTGAAAACTCATTCTAGGTCACACATAACAATATAGTTCTCAACCCAAGAAAACAGTTGCCTATGTGGCTAAGAACAGCTTAATTAGAAGGTAGTTGAATCACAGAAGCGTCAGAAATCTGTCTGAAAGGATTTCTTAGGTCATCCCATGCTTGCACCTCTTCTCTAGTGGCACTGAACAATTGCTTTTCCTTCTAAGCTAATGCAGGTATTACAGACAAAGAGGAGAGTCTCTTGATTTTTGCCCCTTTTTAGTCTTAGAGGTATAAAATCTCTTTTGGACGGTGTATCCTGAAGAAATGTGGTGTAGTAAATATGGACTTCTCCATGCCTGTGTTTTCTGTATAAGGGGCATTTGAAGAAAAAAAAAAGAGGCACCAAACTTTTTTCAGTGTGATGCTGTTTAGGGGTAAGAGTACAAATTGTTAATGACTGCACATAAATACCTTACGTGGTGCAAGCCTTACCTGGGGGTTGATGTCTCCCCTGAAAGACAATTACCTGTGCCATTCTAGTTCTGTAAAAATCAGAACTCTTCAGCAAGTCTTAACTACTTTGTGATGTATTTAGGCAATGTCCTTCTCAAGTATTTTCGTCTGTCTAAAATTGAAGGTGTTTTGTGCAGCTGTTGCAGAGTCTTCCCTGGAAATTACACATGGGAGGTTTTGTGCAGTGTGCAGGTTCCAGAAAGTAAAAATTAAAGCAGTCCTTCTTGACTCTTCATGGCAAGGAGGGAGGACGATAGATGAGACTCTTGTCAAGCCTTCAGTACTCTTTGCTGGTACTTCTAATATAATTCTGAAATGCCCTTTTTAAGAGAGCATTAGCCAAGTAACACTAAGAAACAGTTCTCAAAAAAAGCAATTCTTTTAATGCCTAATAGTACAGTAATGCTTGCAATTTCCTTTTATTCAGTGTTATCTAGCCAACAGATTTAGGACAATTGCTGTGTTTCGTGTTCCAGTCACTGGCAGATCTTTAGAATAGACAGAACTGTCGTTCTGGGGTGACTGATGACTCAGCAAGACAATTTGCCAGTGGCTAGAAATGAACCTGGTCTGATCTGGCCAGTGATCTGCATCTTGAAAATGCTGCAGCAGGGAGGAGAGCGTAGAACATCTGTCCTTATCTGTGGTCTTTCACTGATACATCAACAGAAATTTTAACAGTGGATTTCCCTGGCAGAGTGAGGTGTGAGCAGAAAGAGTCTCAATAGAAATGTCAAATACTTGATAGCAGAGTATCATTTATGAGTGATCTTGCAGAATTTATATCTCTGCCTCTGTCTGAATTCTGTACTTCACAAAAATAATTGGAAGCTGAGAAAGTTCACTGACTTGGTTGAATGTGAGAATGTAAATGAGGATCCCAAGTGTGGGAGTGCTGGGTGAGGACATGTGTTGTCGTGTTGCTGACAGTGTCTGAGAGTGTTGGGGTTGTGAAGTGAGGTGCTGGTACGATAGTAATTTGGGTTTAAATATGCCAGAGGCCCAGATTCCCAGGAAACACATTTCCAGGCTGATCTCATAAGGGAGTTGAAACAGTGGAAGGATCTTCTCTGAGTTCCACACTCATTTGTCTGACAGGTTCAAGGGCCTCAAGCCGACTGTTATCCTTCTCTCCCGAGGAATTTCCGACGCTGAAAGCAGCTGGCGAGCAGGACAAGGTTGGCAAAGAAAAGGGCGCCTTAGATCCGTCGTATGGGCCAGGACCAAGCCTCCGCCCCCAGAGTGAGTGAAAGATTTCTGCCTTATCCCACCTCATAACCCCACTGACTCTGTTCTGGGCAGGGGGTCCCAGTTCACAGTAGTACCAAGTACTCCATCCTTACATTTCTTTTTATCTTTTTATGAGCTTACACGTGTCAGGCTCCTTAGCATATGATCACATAACATCAGCATGTGGTGCTGATGTTCTGTGGTCCAGACAGCCAAGTATGGACTGTCATTTGCTGCACTGTTTAATAAAAATTGCTGTGTGATGTTGCAAAGCAGGCCCCTTCCCGGGCTGAGGGAGCCACAGTGAAATTAGTGTGTGGTGTAATGTGGCTTCTCTTTGAGCACTTTTGCATCTAATTGGCCTTAATTCTGCAGGGTAAGACTGTGGAGATGGGGAGCCGAGCTGGTAGGAGTTCAGGTTTATTGGCAAATAAGGACACCACTGGTGCAGCAATTACTTAGTAACGGTTGATGCCGCTCCTCTCTTAAGAAAACAAACACAGTTGGAGATTTTTCTTGGTCCTTGGTATTTTTCTACAACCTTAGTGTAATTAGGGCTTGACCGGAGTACTTGATGTTTCAAGACTTTCTGGCAGAGCGGCTGCTGGCATTTACAGATATTAACATAATTATTACCTCCTTTCCAGATGTCACCAGTTGGAGGGAGGGCGGTGGGAGGAACATCACCTCTGCCACATCTCTGACCGCCTCCCCTGCTGAGCTGGGCAGCAAGACCTCCAGCACTGGAGACGGGGCCCCCTCCTCAGCGAGCGCCAGCGATCCCAAGGAGCCGTCTCTCCGCCCAGCTCAGCCCGTCCGCAAAGGGGCTTCGCAGTTCATGGGAAACGTCTACCAGCCACCCACATACCATGACATGCTACCTGCTTTTGTGAGTGACCCTTTCTCCACGCCTTTGTCATGTCCTTGATGCTTAAGATAAGTGGGGGTTGAAGTCAGCTGAGATGTGTTTTCTGGACTCTCAGTTGGCATCCAGGGCTTGCTCAGGGATCCTTCTCTTGACATGTTTGTGTAGCACAGCCTTGCTCAGCCCAAAGAGAAGTTGCTCCTTTCCCTCTGGGTCTGGGGAGGGAACCATTAGCATGTGGCCTTTTGGGCAGCCAGATGTGAAATTTGTTTCCCCTTTGTGTGGGTGCAGCTACTGTGCACATATTGTAACCTAATGTGGGTAAACTTTCCTGTGGCAAGAACAAAAACCAGGCTGTTCTGCTTTGCCTCGTTCCAGATGTGTCCACAGCAGCCATCCGAGACCCCTGCACCGCTGGACCGAGGGTCTTTCCCTGTTCCTCAGCTTCGGCTTGAACCCCGGGTACCTTTCAGACAATTCCAGATGAATGACCAGGATGGGTAAGGCTGCCATCACTGTCCCATCTGAGAGGCACGTTCAGGGTGTGACATGAACCTTAAACTAGGCAAGAATTTGTGCCAAGGATGCAGTTGCATGTGTGAACCTGCAGGCACCAAAGGGGAAACTTGTTTTTTACCCAATGCAGCAGTGCTCTGCTCCAGGTACAACAGCAGCTGAAATGTTGCAAGGCTGTAGGCATTGTGTGTCTGAAGAGCAGGTGGACTTGGAAATTGGTGTGTGATCCTGGACTGGAGGGGTTGCAGCTCTGGTCTGTAAGTTCCAGGAAGTGGGTGCCAGGTAGACAAGGGGAAGAAACTGCTGAACAGGTAGAGAAACTTGATGCATTGTATATAAGTGTGTGGTAGAAAAGGACTGATTCAGTGTTACAAAGTCGGCTCTGCATTCTTTGATTTTCTGTTTGCTGTTTCTGACCAGTTCTCTGTTTTCCTGCAGAAAAGAGAACAGGCTCAGCCTGTCTCGCCCCACACGCCCAGTTCGGCAGCAGCTGGAGCGAGTGCCTCGGCCCACCATCATCAATGCAGAGAACCTGAAGGGGCTGGATGAGCTCGACAATGATGCAGATGATGGATGGGCAGGTAAAGTGCCTTCATGCTGGAGCTTTGTGTAGTTGTGAAATTGCTGTTGGTGTAAATGATGACACAATGGATCCTTCTGATCCTTCCATCACACTGCTCAAGGAACCGGATCTGAAGACTCCTAAAATCTGAAAACACCAAGCACTGCAGGAGGGAGAGCGTTATGGGTGCTGGGAAGGAGAGTTAGCCCTGCCTTTTCAGTCATGGCAATCAGTATCCAATGGCACACGGTCTGGCTTGGTGACTGTCCCCTCATTTGCAGCCCCCATTCCCAGGCTGTTTGCTGCTCCTCCTCTGGGACCAGCCCAGCTGTTCAGCAGTGTGTCCACACTGCTTACGTAATTTCTTGTCTGATCTAGTTGAAGTTTTCCCTGCTCATTGAAGGGCGTTGGTAGATGACATTAAAGGGCCCTTCCAACCCAAGCTATTCTGTGGTTTCCAGGGCCAGTGCTGGACATTTGGCTTTGCGAGTAGTTTGTGCCAAACGTGTGTGTCCTGTAGTTTAGTGCCAAAGTGGGATGTGAGCTTTATCAGGACAAGGGACCTGTTTCTTTCCTCTCCTAAATCTGTTCTCCCTTGCTGCCTTCGTAGGCATTCACGATGAAGTGGATTACTCTGAGAAACTAAAGTTTAGTGAAGATGAAGAAGAGGAAGAAACTCTTAAAGATGGACGACAGAAGTGGTAAGAAGTTGCTCTGTTTGCACCTATGGTTTTTCCAGTAAAAGTGAACAATACCAGGATCTTAAAAAACTTGTTCTAAATGTGGAGTCTTGATCCTTCTGATTGTTGCTGTGACTTTGCTGATTCTACTGGCCAGCGTTTGAGTGGTCTGCAAGGATATGTGTAGGTCTGGCAGCTGACTGCCGGTTTGCCAGGCTTTTTTCCCCTTTTCTCACCTTTAGCCTGCTGTACAATAGTGGAGTTGATCCTTACACACCTTAAGAGAAGCACGTCACTCATTCTGGTGGTTTTTTTGTGATCTTTACTTCTTATGAGAGTCACTTGCCTTTGCCACTTGATAAGGCTGCAGCTGCATTCTGAGGCAAGTAGCAAATGCAGTAATAAAGCTGTTTATGTGACAGGAACAGCTGGGATCCCAGAAGGCAGCGCCAGTTGTCCCTGAGCTCTGCAGATAGTGCAGATGTCAAGCACACCTTGGAGGAAGGCAAGAATTGGAATGATTCCGTTGGCTTGTCCCGGCCAGTCCGGAAGGTGCAGGATTCACAGCAGCCTCCAAGGAAGCTGAACGGCTGGAGCTCTGCCTCGGAATACCAGGTAGGCTGAACTCATGTGGGTGAGCTGGAAGCCCGTCACTGTCCTTATGAGGCCAGTTTGACATTTTATTGGAAGTGGGATGCTGATGAATTTCTCTATTCTTAGTTTATATCCATCTGGAGAGAAATCCATCTGCATAGCACTTCCACTAGGGAAAAGAAATTGAAGCTGGTCCAGAACAGTGGGGTTGTCAGTGAGAAAATGGAGTTACTGAACCAAACAGCGATAACTCTCCTCAATAACAGGGGAATTTGTGCATGAGGATAGAGGAGAGGGAGTCAGAAGGGGATATCCTCAGCATGGGATGCAAAACTCAGGAGAGAGGAGCTGGTTGGGCTGTGCTTATGGAGTAATGTTCCTTCTCTGTCAGAAACCTGCGATGGGCAGTGTTCTCAGACAGCAGTCCCTCGAGGATAAAGAAGAAAAGGTGCCTGTGAGGCAGAAGTTTGTGCACTCTGAGATCTCTGAGGCTGTCGAGAGAGCCAGGAGGCGAAGGGAGGAGGAGGAGCGGCGAGCCAGGGAGGAACGCCTGGCAGCCTGCGCTGCAAAGCTCAAGCAACTCGATCAGAAATGCAAACTGGCTCAGAAGAATGGGGAGGCACAGAAACACACAGAGAGTGAAGATGTGCGGCCTCCCAGCACAGAGAAAAACACTGCACAAGAGAACGGCCATGCTTTCCGTAAAGGTACAGAAACACTGCCTGCCTCACCCTGTAGAAACTGCTTTTATTGCCATGGTGCTGATCTCTTACCTGGAGTGGGGGAGTTCCTGGGAGGGAGTGTTCAGAGGGCCCTTCAGCTGCCCTTGAGAGATCAGCTGCTTCACGTATTCAGAGTATTTTGCATTGGTGACAAAGGTTGATTAAATAAAAAAAGCTATTAAAATAAATGTAAACTTCTTTAGTTGCCTTTATCTGTGCTCAGTGAGCTGTGCTAGCAGAAGCCTTGTTGGAATGGGTCTCATGAGCTTCTCGTGATTGGATGATAATAAGTGCTCGTGGCCATAGATCAGAAAATCAGTAAGTGCTGGCAGGTTTAAGGACTAACAGGGGAAAAGGACTTTCTCCCCAGTACTTAAGCAGAAGGCTGATAGCAAAGGAGTATCTCAGATTTTATCATTAAAACAAGATGGAGAAAACCCTCTATAGGCTGTTAAGGTGAAGGATGTGCTGTATATGACTGTAATAAGGTTCAGCCGTGTATTGCAGCCAGGACAAGCCCACACCTGCCTGAGTTGTGTGGTGGTGCTGCACTCCCAGCTCTGTCATGAGCAGGCTCACGAGGGCTTGTTTTCCTCTCTGCAGCAACCCCGGAGTTTCACACGCCAGAACCCTCTGTTGGCTACCTGGAAGAGGAGACTCCTGCCCCAGCAGCAGCGGCCCAAAGCAGCAGTGAGGAGGAGCTCAGAGAAGCTCCCTCGCCAGCACAAGAGTTCAACAAATTCCAGAAGTCTCTTCCCCCACGATTCCAGAGGCAGCAGCAGCAGCAACAGCAGCAGGTAATGGGTGTGAGCCCATAGCCCTCTTTTCTGGACCCCCACTAAACCATTGTGTTGGCTTGGTTCTCAACACTATCAGTCTTTGTGCTGGGAGGAGATCAGTGGGGTTTTACCCTGGCCTTTTTCAGTACTTCTGATCGTGGGTATATCCTGTCTGGGTAAAAAGGCTGTGTATGGGCTACATGAATTTTCTGTGCACCCTGTGATGCTGGAGCTGTTGCGGGTAGGGCTCGGCCAGGTTTGTCACTTGCCTGAGAGAAGAACACAGTGCTGTCAGAAATGTGACTTGTCTTGCACGGTTGTCTGGGCATCTCCTGACAACAGAAACTCTTAGGACTGTGTGGTTTGTGGCAGAGCTCTGGCTTGCAAATGTGCCTGAGCAGGAGAAGCTGAGGGTGTTGCCCTTCCCACATTGAAAGCCACGAGTACATCTGTGGCTGTCCTGGTGCTTGTGCAGGCCTGCTTCCCAGGGAAGCCTCCGTTCCTTGGGCTAGCGTTGAACCTGAAGAGCATCTCTTCTTACCTTCTGGCACAAGATGAGCTGCTGTTCCTCAGCACTGCTGCAGTGGCTGAATACACAGGACAAGGGAAGGGAAAACCCTTGGGGGTTCAGCTGCTTCCGCTTCACTCAGCACTTGCTGTGTCCTTACCGTTGTAGGTATGGGCAGTCATTTGATTGCCAGGGGCAAACTGTGCTTAAGTTGGCGAGTTGCTGGACTGCTTTTAGACTGGGAGTGACTTCTGGAGTGGCAGACTTCTCATTCCACCTCCTGCCTTTGCAGAGGGCTGGTCCTTTGCTCTGTTCTCATCTACTACCTACTCTGGTTTTTTCCTGTGAGGCTCTTTGAAATCATTGTTTTCTTTGCACCATAAAAATGTTTGGTCTTAAATGTTTCATTTTTGTTGCATTGAAAGCTCTCTTCTGGGGCACTGAGACATCAGCTGAACTGCTTTGTGCCTCTTACCTCTTGCCTGACCTTTCAGTGCTGTGTGTGCCATACGTGCTGTGCAGCTCTGCTTCCAGATGCAGTGAGCCTCCATAGGGCAGCAGAGCCAGACCAGGGGACAGGGTACTCCGGCTTCAGATAATGCGAAGTTAATTGCCATCCTTCATAAAATAACCACTTGAAATGTGGTATAATCAACACTGCTGCAGATCTTAGCGAAGAGCTCACAATTGGCTTTTGCTTGGAAGCTCAGTAATTGCTCTTTTATGGATGTTCCCTGTGCTCGTTGCTCGGCAGTTGACATTTTCATGATTCAGATGTACAGCAGCAAATGCTGCTTAATGTTACCCTTGAAAAGAGATGCTCTTAAACAAAAAAGAATTGGATGTCTTTGCTGTCATGCTAATAATACCACAGGTCATTGCTACTGGAAGAACATGAAGTTTTATTTTATGTTCTCTTATCCTCTGTGATGTTACTATGTATGAGGCAGTGCATGTTTCAGCTAGGTTGTATTGCTGCTTTGGTAGCCCCTTGAAAAGAATAAAATGGAAAAGTGTTGGTATAGTGAAGGAGATGTTTTCTCCAAGGTACCAGAGGACTAGATAATGTAGATATAATCTGCATTTATCAGAGCCTTCCTTGCTGTAATGATGTGTCAGATTCAGATTTAAAGGTGTCTCTTTTGCTCTGCAGTTGGGGATTGGCTTTTTTAGTAAACAGTTACAGTACCTGACACTGTTGTAAGCTTAGCAAAAAAAGATGGTGGCAAGTTTGACAGGTAAGTAGATGCATTTGATGTTAATTGAAGCTGTTTAATGTTTGAAAGCTTTCTTCAGTACACAAAACTCCCTTCAAATATATATTCTTTTTGAACCTTCAGCAAAAGTTAAATGTCAAATCAAATTATCATCATGACAGTCCTGAGCTAAAGGAAGGTGGACTGGCCATGTGGGAGATGGGGAAACAACCTGCAAATGCCAGCCCATCTCTGGAGGATGCACAGGAGACACTGTAAAATATTAATAACTCTCTTAATTTGGTTTAGGTTGTTTTTATCTAATCTGTTCAGCTAACAGGGGTGGAACTAATATGTATACACACACTAAATGAATTACAGTTGCATTTCCTGAAAAATGCAACATCTTCTAAAGTATTTGGTTCCAGTTAGGAAGTGGTGTTTGACAGAAAGCTGTCCTGTATTCATAGGAGTGTTGAGAAGATGCAAACCGTGGTCTTAAAGCTGATCCCTTGTGTTTGGCCACATAGCCTGGCCCACAGTGGTGTGATCGTCTGGCTGCTCTGGTATTTACAGAATAACAACTGCCACATTCCCAGCTGGGAGTGAACTGCCCCTCTCTGCCCCACCCTCCCATCTGATCAGGGATGGAGCCTTTGATGGATGGCATGCCTTTTCCTTTGGCTGACCAGTATGTCAGCGTGATTCCTGGCACCACAGCCATGTCCAACAGCCCACCCTGTTCCCTGCAGGAGCAGCTGTACAAGATGCAGCACTGGCAGCAGCAGGTCTATCCTCCCCCATCGCACTCCCACCCCCAGCGGACGTTCTACCCGCCGCACCCGCAGATGCTTGGCTTCGATCCCCGCTGGATGATGATGCCCTCCTACATGGACCCTCGCATGGCCCAGAGTCGCACCCCCGTGGATTTCTACCCTTCAGCCCTTCACCCTTCAGGTGAGGCGTTGTCAGTGTTTATCTTAGCTGTTGGGTTGGTTCATAGCTGGAAGGTTGCTGTGTGTCTTAACCTCTGTCCAGACTTTGCATTCTGGCTGACATCCCTTCTCTAGGGATGAGACAGTTGGTTGCAATAGGAGGTGGTTGGAGACTGGGAGGGAGGACTTCTGGACATGTGTCTGTCCATTCCCTGCGCTGCAGTGGGAGACTTTGCCTGACTGCTTTGTGACCTTAGCTGGTGTGACTGATCTTACCCCTTGGAGGAAATGGTAGCAGATCCACTGATCTTGCCTGTTGGAGGAGAGGGATGAGTTTTGGAGTTACTGTGATAATGTGAAATCTTAATAGACCCCCTTTAGGAAATGTGATGGAGAAACCCTGTAGTTTCTGAACTGTGTGCACTTTGCACCTTTCTATCTTGTTACTAATCTTCAGAGGTGTGAATGTAAACATCAGGGTGTATAAATCATTCCCTGGAGTTTGTGGCTTGCTTGATCCCAAGCCAGTGACGCTGTGTAATGTCTGTGTGGGCTAGACTCTGAGAGCTGTGTCATCTTCTGTATCACTCCAGGTGTATTTCCCAGCTGTGTGTTTTCCAAGCACAGGCTCCCCTTTACCAGAGAGGTTTCCATGGCTGCAGTCGCCTGCTGCCCGAGAAGGGAGGGGGAGTCAAGCTAGGAGATGGTTTAATTCTTCTTGTCTGTGAGATCCTAGTGCTAATGACATGAACTCTGTTGTGAGCAGGAATTATGAAGCCCATGATTCAGCAGGACTCCATCGGTGGGAGCAGCTGTCGGTCTGAAGATCAGAACTGTCAGGCAGGGCAGGCAGAGAGGAAAACTGCTGCCTTGGATCCTGTGCCAGTGTGGGGCCAGGACAGCTACTCATCTCTGCAGAGCAAAGGATACTCCCTGTCACATCAAAAACAGGCTGACAGCATGAGCATGGAGGGGCTGCATGCCAGGTGAGTATCATGCATTGATTTAACAAACCAGGCAGTACAGCCTGGGGCCACAGCAGCTCTGGCCAGCATTTTGGTATTTATAGGTTCATTGCCTCATGATTTATCATAAATCCCAGTTTATTTCTTTTCACCTCTTGTGTCCAGCCTGGGCCCTTGGAGATGTGCTGTGCTCTGCATTACCTGACTTTCCTTTGTTTGTTGTTTGTTTTGTTCTCAGGAATGAAAGTTACTCAGCTTCTGGAAGGCCGGAGAGTCTGAGCACTCAGCGAGATCTCTTTGAAGAGAGAGGGGAGGAATATTTGAATGCTTTTGACAAGAAGGCCCAAGCAGACTTTGACAGCTGCCTGTCTTCTCAGAGGTTAGGCCAAGATCTCTTGTTTCAGCATCAGGAGAGTGTGCAGGAAGCCTGTCCTGCTGGCAGCCGCCATGCGAACCTGAGGTGTTCACCCCTCGAGCCTGATTTTATCCAAGCAGAGAAAAAGCCTGAATATAATGGTTGGGACATCAGCCACCATCAGAAACCTGCGGAGACGACAGCAGAAGTTGCTGAAGAGGTGCCCCGGGATGAGCAGTCATTCAGTGCTGACCCGTGGAAGAAAGAAGGAGCCAGTTCCAAACAGGCCACTGAAGAGACACCTGAGTGGGCTCCCGAGAGCCGCAACACCAGTGGGCAGCACCAGGAGCAAATGGGGAGGACACGGCGGTCGGGCCCCATTAAAAAACCAGTCCTGAAAGCCCTCAAGGTGGAAGAGAAGGAGAAGGAGATGGAGAAGGTTAAACTGGAGGGAGAGGACAGCTCACGCCCACTGAAGGAGAAGGCAGCTGTTCAGAAGGTGGAAAATCAGTCAGATGACTCTGCTGCCTTGCTGAACTCCACACGTTACCTGCTGGATGACAAAGGTTCTTCCCAAACCAGCCTTGCACGAGAGGCTGAGAAATCCCAAGAAGAAGAAGAGGAGGAAGAGGAGGAGGAAGAGAAGCCAGAAAGAACCTGGGAGACCAAACTATCCAGAGACAGCAGTGACCTCCCTCCCACGAAAAGAAACAACTGGATCTTCATTGATGAGGAGCAAGCCTTCGGTGGGAGAGGTCAAGGGCGTGGGCGAGGGAGAGGCTTCAGAGAGTTCACTTTCAGAGGCCGAGGCACGGTTGTGAGCAGCAGGGGTGTCTACAACAACCAGAGAAGCAGCCGGGGCCGAGGGCTCCGTGAGTTCAACCAGCCAGAGGACTTCCCCAGAGGCAAACCACGGCGCCGGATTGCCAGTGAGACACACAGCGAAGGGTCAGAGTACGAGGAGCTCCCCAAGCGCCGCCGGCAGAGGGGCTCCGAAAACAGCAATGAAGGCTCTGTGCTGGACAGGGAGGACAGTGATTTGAAAAAGGGAGACTTCAAAGAGTCTTGGAGGTCCAACAAAATCTATTCAGATGATCACAATAGCCTGGATCCTAAGATGAGGGCTCCGAGAGCCTTTGGGAGATCACTGCCACCAAGACTGAGCAACTCTGGCTATGGGCGAAGGGGCTTCATGGGTAAGGAGCCCACCCAGTGGCAAGGCAGGAGTGGGGGAGGAGGGTGGCAGGAGTACAGCCACACATCATCAGACACTTTTGGGAGCAGGCAGCAGACTGACAGGGACTACATTCAGGATTCTTACAAACACACGGATTCCTTCTCCAGCCGGGTTTTTGATGAGAGTCATCTGGATGACAAAAGGCACTTTTTCCAGGAGGATTACTCAGCAGATCAGGAGAACATAGAGAACAGGCCCTTCAGGAGGCGGCGTCCTCCCCGCCAGGACAAACCCCCACGGTTCAGGCGCCTCAGGCAGGAGAGGGAATCAGTTGGGCAGTGGAACCCTGAGGAGGGAGGCCCCAACCTGCTGCCCAGCCAGTGGCCAGGCAGACCCAAGCTGAGCCCTGCAGAGAAGAGCAGCATCTCGGGCAGACGCTCTCCTGAGCTGTCCTACCAGAACTCTTCGGACCATGCCAATGAGGAGTGGGAGACAGCGTCTGAGAGCAGTGACTTCAGCGAGCGGCGGGAGAGAAGAGATGGGGTTCCAGAGAGTGAGAGCCAGCTGGAAGGTGGCCTCGGCACCGGGAGCTTGGGAGAGAAGAGGGAACTGGCAAAGAGGAGCTTCTCAAGCCAACGACCACTGGTGGACAGGCAGAGCCGCAAGGCTGAACCGGCAGGGTTTGCAGAGCCGTCTGTCAGGACTGGTGTGGGAGCAGCTTCCAGATACGAGAGCCAGCAGAACGGCACCCTGATAAAGAGCAAAAGGTAAAGTTGTTTTTTGATCTGTGATCTGATACACAGATGTGAAGGAGTGGACATACACCCCATATGTTTTCTTCTTGTCACTTTTATTTGCGTTCTACTGACAAAACTAAATCCTTTCTCTTCTTTCTCTGTAGGTCTCCAGAAGAAGGAGGAGGCCTTGGCAACACCAGTGGTGGGAGCAGCCACTCCATTTACAGCTTGGATAGGGCCTCCCACGTGAACTCAGAGAGTGCTGAGGGGCCAGGTAAAAAGCAAGAGAAGGAGCACAAATCCACTGCACAAAGAGCAAGTGAGAAGGGAGAGACCTTGTCACAGTTTGAACTGAGTTATGGAAGTGAGTGTCTTGATTAATTTGTTTCTTTAAGAGGATAATGCATTATGACTGACTTCAAGCCAGACTGATTGAATCCAGTGTAATGTATAATACCAGGGGAGGGGCTTTTGTCCATTTATTTACAGTAACAAGAAAGTTCTTGTAATTCTAAGTAGAAAAACGTTCAAGGTAAAATAGTAGTTAAATTTTAAACACAGACTTTTCAGTCAGATCTGACAGTGTCACTAATGTTTCTTCTATAGAAAGGTTGTGTTTAGGGAGAATATTTCCATATTTCTCTCTAGGATGTTAATGTGCTTTAGGCTTGAAATTTATGTTGTTTGAAGGAAGTTGAGAGAGCATCCAGAGAGGGGAATTTGAGGCTGAGCTAATGGCAGGGAGACAAGAAATGAGTATCTCTGAAAAGAGAATTACCTGAGTTATCACACAGCTCCCATTCCCAAGCTCTCCAGCTGAAATGTGCTCACCTTGAAACAAAGGAGACAGCAAAGTCTTGCAAGATAAAGTGCCTGGTAGATGTCAACAGACTATCATGATTTTGTTTGCAAAATGTAGCTGCAATGTTGTGAGGTGAACTTAGTGTGGCTTGGATCCTCTTCGGAGTGCACTGTTTAAATTATTGCAGTTATAAAGCTTTATATGCACACACATGTGCACTGTATTGTCCCCCGTGTGCCTTGTTCAGGTACCATCATTGATAATCGGGTGTCGAACACAGCAGAAGAGAATGAAGTTGGTTCCATGGCAGGGGAAGGCTTCATTGAGGTGCTTACTAAAAAGCAGCGTCGTTTGCTGGAAGAGGAGCGAAGGAAGAAGGAACAGGCTGCTCAGGTGAGAAATGGGAGGCAGAAAAGTTGGACATGTTACATGGTTTGGATTGCAGTCGGAGAAACAGGGCCCCAGAAAGTGTTTATATGAACAAACATAGAGTTGACAGTGCCAGAGTAGTACAGATCCTGTATTGGGCCCCAGAAACATATTTGGGGCCACTGGTCTGAAAAGGAGAGTTTGATTTCTGACTATGCTTGGCTTGCAGCAGAATTAATTGGGAGTTAAGTTTCTAGAGTGGTCGTCATCCAAAGCAGCTTGGCTCTCTAAGCCAGCTGCTGGCTGTAGTTGGTGGGATATTGGGCAGCAGGAACAGTGGGGGACTTTGAGCTCGCACTGTGTTATTGCCAGAAGAAAATCTCACACTGCAAAAGGCAGCTTTTTGCAGTCTTGTTAGAGCGGGGGAACCTGCCAGTCTGACACCTGCGCCTTTCCTGTCACAGGCACCAGCCAAGGCCCGCGTCCTTCAGTCGCGCATCCCACCTCGGTTTGCTAAGAAGCAGAACAGCCTGTGCTTGGAGCAGAGTGATGTAACAGTGTCTGGAAACAGCCTGGGCACTGAGATCTGGGAGAGCAACAGCCCAGGTAAGTTTGGGTCTGTTTGTTCCAAAGGGTTTCACAGAGCTGGGGAGTCCTCTGGGGTGTGCAGCAAGGATGGGGTCCATGGTTCAGAGGAGACAACCCTCTCCTGTCTGAGGCTGGAAGTGGGAGGGGAGCTGGCAGATGTGTGGAGAGCATCTGGTCTAAGCTCTTCTGTTCAGCCATCCTGCTGTTGCTGACCATGTCAATCTCCTAATCTGTTTCTTGGGTTTTTGTTTAACGTCAAGCTCGTACTATACAGCATTTTCTAGCTGGTTGGGCTGGATCTACTTTAGACATTTTCTTATTTTGCCTTCCTCCATTTTCTCATCTTTAGCCCTGAACAGCTAATGCCTCCCTTGTTTCTCTCTGTCCTGTTTTTCTCCTGTTGTTGTCATGTTCCCTAAGAAATCTCCTCCCTGTTCTCTGCTCTCACTTGTGTTCTCTGCTGCATCGTGTTTCAGATGTCTGGGCAACACTTAACTTTCAGAGGTGGTGAAAATACCCTTTCTCATGTCTAGAAATGGAAGTTTAATGGTGTAATGTGTACAGGGTGTGCTCACAGCTGTGTTGCAAGCAGCTGAACCCTGCCCTCCCTTCTCTTCCAGCACTTTCCGTTCAGTCTCCTGGCAGTGATTCCTGGAGCAAGCCTGTAAATACCTTTAATGGTACTGAGTCTAGCACCACTGAGGTAAGTGGCACCTAATGTGCCCTTCAGGTATTGTGTGTATAAAGTATTAATGCAGGTGGCTTTTATGCTTCTCATGGCTCCATCTGTGCTTAGTGACTCTCAGCTCTGCTTGTGCCATTTTAAACTGTCTCTTGGTGGTTAATTTGAGCTTGACGCTGTTCAAATCTTGACCGAGAGAGCCAGGCACTGCTTGCTGTGTGTGGGTATAAATCTGGAGTAACTGTGTGGTAGAGCTGTTCCAGGGTTATGCTCATCACTGGATACAGACTGTGGTTGAGGAGGGTGGAATTCCATAGGTCCTGTTTGTGCCTCGTGCCTGTGAGCAGTGCGTAGCTGTAGCCTTAACGCAGGGAGAGCAGAGGAGTTCCTGAACGCTTCACCTCTGGAGACCAAAAGTTCCTGTTTGGTTTGGGTCACACGTGAAGTGAGTTTGGCAGTCTCAGCCTAGTTGCTCTGTGGGACACCTTTTTTTTCCTTGCTCTGAAGCCCTGGTCTGGTTGGTGAATCAGTTCCCCTGTCTCAGGGCTGTGTAGAGCTGAAGGAGCAGCCAAGGGGTGCTGCAGGTCAGGCCCAACTCCTTTGCAGTTAACCAGGATGGTGACTTGAAAAGGGGACGTGGTCTTGCTGGTTTCTGGGATGTTTTTTCCTCGGTGGCGCTGGGTCGGAGTCCGGGGCTTTAACACATTTCGTGCTTTGCATAGCAGGGATTTAAAGGCAGCCAGGGGGATAGTGGCATTGACTTGAGCGCGGAGTCTCGGGAATCCTCCGCGACCTCCTCTCAGCGCAGTTCTCCATATGGCACCCTCAAACCAGAGGAGATGAATGGGGCTGGCCTGGTGGACCCAAAGCCTGACTGCCAGAAGGAGCAAGTGCAGAAGCAAACTGATAAAAAGGTAATCTGGATTTGCAGCCAAGCCAGAGCGCAGAGCGAGAGACCTTGTGAAGTGGTTGTGTTGTTCTTGATAGCATTTTTAAGGCTTGAGGTTGGGTTATTCGGTCTTTGTGTCTCAGCCTCTCTGCTTTCCTGTTAAGGATTCAGATCAAGGCTCAGGACAGAACAAGGAACACAAGCCTGGACCAATCGGCAACGAACGCTCCCTGAAAAACAGAAAGGGTTCGGAGGGAACGGAACGGCTGGAAGGGAATATTCCCCCTGTTAATGGGGTGGAAATTCACGTGGATTCTGTACTTCCTGTGCCACCCATTGAATTTGGAGTAAATCCTAAAGTGAGGATTGAATTTAATTTTATCTTCTTGGTGATTTGATCTTGTTGAGACATGAAAGGTGGTTTGAGGCAGAAGGATTATTTAGAGGAAGCTTTCAGCTGTAGATTTGCCTTAGATTTCATTACTGACTGAAACCAGGTACTCAAGGTGTCCTGGCAAACACATAGTATCCACTTGGAAATACTGTCCCAAGGACCAGCTGGGGTGGTAACAGAGCTGAGGGACAAAATTACGGCCAAGCTTCTGTGTGCCTCTGGGGGTTGCCTGCTGCTGAGTGCTGAGAAGTGTTTTCTGTTTCCAGTAAGGCTTCCTGGAGAATAACCTTTAGCTTGTAGTGTCATGATTCAGGCTAGAGTCATTAACCATGAAAAGCAGCCCGTGGACCTGGAGTTGAATTTTATGTATTTTGCCTTTTCAGGACTCTGACTTCAGCTTGCCACCTGGTTCTGCCTCTGGCACTGCAGCTAACCCTGTCACGAAATTGCAGGATGCCTTGGCCAGTAATGTAAGTATTTTTTTAGTTTTGGCAGTGATTCATTGGAGATACTCCTTAGGTAAACCTCAGATGTTTTGAGAGAGAGCAAGCGTATTTGCATCTGACTTCACATTTCATGCTTAGGCAGCACATGTCACTAAAATCCAAAATGGAAATCTCAAGATACCTTGGTAAAATGGGTGTCAGCAAACTCAGAAGTGATGTAGGGAGCAACTTCATAATCATTGTGACCTTTGTAAAGCCATCTCTGAGATGATCAGTCTCTTCCCCTGAGACCCACAAGTGTTGGACTCGGCCATAATGCAGGTAGAGACATGTTTAGATGCGGACTGCCCAGCTTCCTCAGAAAGTCTCATCTGCCACAGCAAGGCAGAGAACTGTAACTTGCTGGTCAGGCCTTTTTGGAGGTTTCCCAGCTTATTCCAGCCATCTGGGTATTTCATTATTCTGTGTGAAAGAGAGAGCACACTGAAAGCCCAGCTGGTAGCTCAGCTGTGGACAGCAAAGTGAGACCACTCACAAAGCTGATTTAGAAATGTCTTCAAGTGTGTAGGCTGTTTGGTTTTGATTTCAGAGATTTGTCTTAAAGGGTGTTTTTTGTTTCAGAAATGCTCTTTCAGAAATAGGTTTTGTCTGAATCTTAGGTAGTTTCTGAATATGGGACAGGAGGGAGAACTCTTCCACAGATGGAAGTTAGTGGATCAAAGTAATGTTTTAAGTGGAAGCTGGTACAGTTCAGCATAGAGGGGTGTCTTTGTACATAACCAAAGCTTCCTTTATTGCGAGAGCAGAACGGATCCTGGTTGAATGTGGTACTTTGCTCCTGCAGTACCACTGGGGACTGAATTCTTTAAGGTGCAAGTACTGGAGCTGCCCAGCTGAACCTGTCAGCCTTGGTGACTCATAACATTCTCCTAAGGGTTCACAAATATTCAGCTTTTATGACTCTCCCCTCAGGCAGGGTTAACCCAGTCCATTCCCATCCTGCGAAGGGATCATCACCTCCAGCGCTGCATCGGCCTGAACCCCATGTCCTTCCCCACTGCAGACCTCACTCTTAAGGTAAGGAAGCTGAAGGTGTGTGGATACTGTGTCTCTGTGGGCAGAGTAATGAGGGTGAAGAGATCTTTCCCAGAGTGTTTTGTTAGGTATTGCTAAACTTTAATTAGCTTCTGTAAAAGTTGTGCATATGTGCTGTTCAACGTGAGCGCAGGGGTGTGTGTTTCAAGTCCTGCATGCAGGAAGTCCCTGCCAGTTGTAGAACCAGTGCAACAGAGCGTTCCCATTTCAGCACTGGGTAAGGTGGCTGCTCAGGGATCCTGGGAAGCCTGGTGATGTAAAGAGAAGGAAAAACCAAACAAAACCCACCCAAGTGTACAAACAAGAACAACAACCAAACCAAATAAACCAAAACAAAAACCACCTCCACCCCAAACCCGAGCAGCTTAGCAAATACCAAGGGTTTTGAGTATTTGTGAAGGTTTCTTATCAATAGAAATTGTTGTGGAACCGTTCCCCTGATCTCAGACCTGCCAGCTTTCCACTACGCCTACACTGCAGTGAATTTGAGCTCATAGGATACAGATGAGCAACTCTAGGCTTTGGTATTGTCCTCCCCATTTGAACTGTCTGTAGTTATTGTCTGTTGTTTCCGTAGATGGAGTCTGCTCGTAAAGCTTGGGAAAACTCTCCGAGTTTACCAGAACAGAACTCCCCAGGAGGGGCAGGCTCAGGCATCCAGCCTCCTTCCAGTGTTGGAGCTTCCAACGGTGTCAGCTACAGCTCTTTTGGTGGAGTTTCTATGCCTCCTATGCCTGTGGCGTCCGTAGCACCTTCTGCATCTATTCCAGGTACCTGCAAACCTCAGCAGCATTTGCATTGTCTGGTTGCTATCTGGGAGTCATCTCTGGTTCTAGTAGGTGAGAGCATGGTGAGAAGAGCTTCCATGTAGAGTAGCTGGCTGGTGTTTGACAGATTCTTAACAACTCCGGCAAGACAGAAAGAGGGACCGTCTCCCCACTTTGAAGAATGGGACTGGTGTAAACTTAATGCCACTACACAGAGAAAGCTGTCTTTGTAAGTCACTCTGATGTTTCAGTAGATCTTGCTTACCCTTCACTGGGTGCTCAGTAGAAGGGAAGAGATCTATGGCTGAGAGGCTTCAACAGTCCCAGTATCAGCCATTCCTCTCCTTTTTTGCCATTGGAGTCACAGGTTCTGAGTACCTTTTGCTCTTTGTATGTAATAACAACAACTGGCTTATAGCTCAGAGAGCTCTGGGAGGGGGGAAGGTGTTGCTGTCCTTGAGTCAAAGGAAAAGCTTAACTCAGTCATGTTAGTGTGTGTAATTAGGGAGAGCATCTGGAAAGAGGAAATGTACTGGGGTTCTCTGACTCCTGGGTCCCAGAGGGCTTCTCATGTGTGCACTGTCTGTCTCATGTCTCAATTCAAGAAGAGAGTGAAATGTGTAGTGACTGTTACTGGCTTCTGCTTGGTAAACAGATGGTTCCAAGTCAGGTGATTTCCTTCCTCACCCACCCTAATCTTGCTGCTTAATCCTGTGGCTCAGATCTGCACAGAAGGCGTGGCACAGCACTTACTAATTGGTGCCTCCCTTGGCATGAATATGGCTTTTAGCTCTCCTGTGTCAAGGTCTTAAACAGTGTGTTTGCTCTTTGTGTCCCTCGTAGTTGCAAAGATGAGATGATTGCAGAGCAGGATTCTGTCATTTAGTTTGGAGTAGAGGTTACCAGCTTCTGAGCTGCTAGTTGTGACTGTCTTGTGGAGGTGGGAAGCTGGGTTTACATTTAGCCTCTTACAGAAAGGTACAATTAATTCTCAGCAATCCTGCTACTGCTGATGTTGGTATGTGGATTTAGGAGCTTTACAGACCCGTCTGAGTGGGTACTATGTGTGTGTTGACTTGCTGAGAGGTAGGAAATAGTCTCGACCTGCAGATCTCTGCAGTCAACTGTGCCTGAATCTCCCCTGTACCTTGAATTTACAGCCTGTCTTTTCTGATGTTCAGGTAACCATATTCCACCCCTGTATCTGGATGGCCATGTGTTTGCAAGTCAGCCCCGCCTGGTCCCTCAGACAATACCTCAGCAGCAAAGCTACCAACAGGTAAGGGAGCAATACAGCTTGCAAGTGATTTTTAAGGGAATCTTCAGGGTGGCATTTAAGAAATGAGGAGTAATTTTTCCCTTTCATAGCCCAAAGGAAATTAGATGTGGCTTCCTTTAGGTTCCTTGAATGCTGCTTCCCAGTGCGTGTCAGAGGTTAGTGAAACTAAGGGAGTGAATTGAGGAGTTTTTCCCCTTCTGTACCAGTGCCCTTGGACTGGTTTTAAGTGAAGCAGATGCTGAGGCCTGTGTCAGATGAAGTGACTTCCAGTGACTTCCCCAGCTGGTCAATACTGATGAGTAACTTCAGTAGTAAATAGAGTGTTGATAGGGCTGGGGAGAGCTCTTTAAAGGTAGAGTACAGGCAGGTGAGAGCTGGGATTGTCAGTGCCTGCTCTGTGTGAGGAGCATGTCGGTTGCCTCATGTCCATCAAATGCCTCTTGCAGGCATCAGCCTCTGGGTGCCTGTGCAGTGTCTTCCCTGGCAGTGCTGCTGTTCTGTGGAATGATACAGGGCTGGGGAAAGGCACAGTGTAGATAACGGTCACTGCAGATGGACTCATGCAGGAAACTGATGGGTTTTTAACAGCCTCGGAGAGTTTCTGGCTCCTCTTGTACCTCTCAGTCATATTAATTTCTTCTGCAGGCTGCTGCTGCTCAACAGATTCCCATTTCCCTCCACACGTCCTTACAGGCCCAAGCTCAGCTTGGACTGAGGGGTGGTCTGCCTGTTTCCCAGTCCCAGGAGATGTACAGCTCCATACAGCCCTTCAGGTAACTGCTTCCAGTTTTTCTTTCCTTGTGCCTTGCTCTCTTATGTTCCTGGTGTCTGTGGACATTGATCAGATATTCCACACTTGTCTTCCCTTTCCCCTTTGTTGGAATGCTGTTCCCTTGCCCTAATAATAGTGCCAGTATAGGTAGCATGAGTGTGAGAGTGAAAAATCTGAATTAGTACTTAGTGCCTCAAAAGCCTAAACACTGAGGTTTAAAAAAACCCCTTTTTATTTGCTAGAGCTGTAGGAATCTTTTATTTCTGATTTTTTTCCTGCTTTGCAAAACTGCTGCAGGCTTTTGGTAACGTGAATCCTCCCTTAACTGCTAATGCACAGGTTGTTGTGTGGGATATTGAAACACAAATATTACACAGTGTTGTTTTGTTGAATATTCCTGCAACACAAGGACATGGTTGTAAAGGCTTGGGAGTGGAAGTAAAAAACCCTGGTAACTAAAATGGAAAGTGTCATCACAGCTTACTTCTAAGCTGTCAAAGTTGAGTTGTCTGAGAACTGACGACAGGCCGGATATAGTTTGGCAGGGTGTGTGTGTGTACAGTCTGCAAAGGTTTCATGCACCATGACTTAAGCATGTTTTTCTCCTGCAGGTCTCAGGTGTATATGCACCCCAGTCTGTCCCAGCCCAGCACCATGGTCCTGACAGGAGGCACTGCTCTGAAGCCTCCGTATTCCGCCTTCCCAGGCATGCAGCCCTTGGAGGTGGTGAAAACCCAGTCTGGGTCCCCCTATCAGCCCATGAACGGAAGCCAGGCACTGGTTTATGAGGGGCAGATAAACCAGGCTGGTATGGGAGCCTCCCAGATGATGGACTCTCAGCTCACACAGGTTAGGAGCAGGACTGGCGAGCCACTCCTTTGGTCCAGGCTAATTCACAGCCACTTGTTTCTGAGAATGGGTTGTAACATGTCTGTCTGAACTAAACTCTGTAAAGAGGCAGAAGATTTCCCCGAGACACTGTTCTGTGAACCATGGTTTCACATATGCAGCACCTTATTTAATGAGATGGTTGCTCACACCTTGTCTGTCCCTGCTGAGATGTCATTTTGTGACTTGGAAGTCAAACCTCCCAGTGCTGCATGCATAGGAGGCCATGACACAATGGTTGTCCTAAAAGTACCTCTTCTGAGAGCCAAATCCCAATCATCTCTCCCATCACCTCAGCTTCCAGGGCAACTAGGAACTTGCATTAAAGGCTCATCCGTCTTCTCAGTTCATTTGTCGTCCAAGTGTTATTTACAACTTCTGCTGATCTGTTTGGCAGAATCCTAACAGGAATTTCAATGTGTGAAAATGTTTTAATAAAGCATGGTTCACATAAAAACATTGAATTCTGCTGTGAGCATAGCTGTGTTTGTGGGCATGTGCTCTGATTCTCTGGAGAAATTTGATAATTTTATTAAACTCATCTTACGTTTATCTTGTGCAACTTGTTAAGGTTTATTTTTTGTTTCAGAGGGATTTTTATGTTGTGACTGACGTAAAGAGTTAATCCTGAAAGTAACTTAGGTGAGGAAAATACAGAGAATACTGGCAAGCCAAATATTTGAAGAAATGCTTTACCCATCACAAGCGAGTAACTTGGTTTCTTTTGCCAGCCTTAGATTGGTTTATTTATTTATTCTAAAGTCTTGCTAGAACCTCCCAAATCCAGCAATTGTGAGAAAATCAGAGGGAACAGGAGGCGCCTCAGCCCTGAGTTACATCATTTTTTGTAATTGCTCTTAATTATGTCCATCATTGATTTGAAGCTCACTGCAAAACATGGAGCTGAGATCCCCATCACTTTCTCTTAGAGGTCCACTCCTCAAAATGTTCTGGTGTAAAAGTGTAGGAGAATTTCTGGTTTGGGCAGCAGAGGTGAAATGAGGCACCTGACCCTGCCCTGTCTGACACTGCCATTGTATCAAGGGAAATGAGACCCATGAAGTGACCTTGAGGAACACTGGGAAACTGGGCTTTAGGAATGGAGGAAAGCCCCCATCCAAGGTTCTGTTAACTTGATGTCGTGTTGAAATCCCGGCTGCTAAGGGTATTGGCAGCCCTGCCAGAACATCCATTTCAGTGTGAAAGTCCCTCTGTTACCGTGATTTGCGTTTATTCCGTGCCAGACTGCACTGCTTGGGAGCTTCCTTTTGGCAAGGCTGTGCTTTCAGGGTGTTGGGAGGCAGCATGTCAAACACGAGGCTGTTACTGCCACTGAGGTAACTACATGTCCTTGTCACACAGCTGACAATGCCTGTGCCTGGCTCCCAGCTGCCTCTGCCCCGCTACGGCTCTGGCCAGCAGCCCCTGCTTCTGCCACAGTCCATCCAGCTTCCTCAGGGGCAAAACCTGCCTGTAGGAGCTCCCCGAAGAATCCTCCCTCCTGGATCCCAGCCTTCTGTTCTTGCTGCCAGCAGGGAGGTAAGGATTAGCTCCTGGTGCTGCTCGTGGCATTCAGTAACCCCTCCTGCGTTGAAGTTTTACTCCTTGCTTGTTAAAGGGGAGAATGGCTTGTTTGGGATCCTTAAATATCCAAGCCAAGGATTGCTGTTAAAATGAAGGAACCCTTTTCCCCTCATCTCCAGAGTGCAAGCCAGCAGTTTTCAGGTTTTGCTGCTGGTCATCATTCTGTTTCCAGGGAGCCACATCCTGCCTTGATCCAGTTTGGAGTCTCCAGTTTTATTACATGTTTACACAGGTTTCCCCAGAGTGCTTGAGGGGTGGTGAGCTCCAGACACAGTTGGAATACTGCCCAGATATTTCACTCTGTTGTGAAGCTTGTCCATTTGAGTAGGTATATTAATGTCATGTCTGGTTTGATGGATTCATATCATAAGTTTGTCTTATTGTAGGGGAGAGAGAGCACAGCAGTTAACTTCCAGGTTCTGTATTTGCTTGTGCTGCCGGCTTGGTGCTTTAATACAAACATTATTTCACTTACAAGCCTCACTTTCTTCACCTGAAAAATATTTCTTCTAATGGGCACGATGGGGAGAAGGGCAAAGATTTGGCTTAAGTGTTTGTATGAAGTAATGAGTGATTTGTGAATGCAAAGATGATACTCTCTCTCACTCATTTTCCTCTGTAGTCCTCCCAGATGGAAATGAAAGGGTTTCATTTCTCCGATGGTAAACAGAGCATGTCCTCCGGAGGGTCTGTACCGTCCCCGCACGCGTACAGGTGAGATGTTCACAGAACTTGGGCTCCTTAGGATGGGGGAGAAACGTGGTGCACTCGTCATCCCTGTACAAGATCCACCTGGGTTTTCATGTCTAGAATGTACTTACTACAGTCCAAATACTTGTGTCTAAATGCATGGTCGTGGCTTTCATTTTGGGTGTGGGCCAGTGTGTGTATCTGACTTCGTGCTTTGTGGGGAGTGCCTAAGTTACCTGTTTGCTGAGTCTCAAAGACAGGTTGGAATTCCTGTGTGCTTTTGTTCCTTGTGAAGGTGGGAAATCTGAGGATCATTGAATAAATGTTCATGGTCGTGAAGATGGGAGTGCTCATGTCTAGACACATCAGGTCCTTGAGGCTTTTGGGACACTCAGTTAATTTTTTTTTTCCTCCTAATCACGCTGTGTTGTTTGGACTGTGGAGCTCACTGATCTGCACAGCACAGATTCATGCCCTGTCTGTTGCTGCTTTGCTGTCTTTGTTTCTTTCACACGTGAATAAGGCTCTCATTCCATTGTAGAATTTACTCCATGAATGTTGTCGACTCTTCGATTTCCAGGCCTAGCTCTGCCAGCCCCAGCGGGAAGCCGTCGGGACCAGCAGTGAGCATGGGCTCTGTGCAAGGACACTATGTACAACAGGTAGTGTACCTGAGTTCTGTGTACAGCCCAAAAATGCCTGCTTTTCTCACTGTTGTGCTCGTGCCTTGGGCTGCAGAGGAGAGGCAGAAAGCTCCATGTGGGAGCTGCAGTTTTCTCAGCAGGGATGCTGGGTAGGTGGGTGTTCTAGTGAGTCCAAGAGTAATGCTGTGTGGTTTGAAAGTCAGGAGAGAAGAGAGGATTACCTGTTCTACTGTGGAATTTTTATAAGTTACTTGCATTGCCAAGTATGTGAGACAGTGAAATTCTTAAATGTGAGGTGTTCTAGGAGCGCATTTGATGTCTGGCATGAATGATGGTCAGAGTTTGCTTGTTCTGTCTGCCTGGAGGTGTCTGTCCTAGCTAACGCTTTGGTTTTTGTGTCAAAAGGCAAAGCAGCGGGTGGATGATAACAAAGCCAATCTGGGAGCAGTGAAGCTGCAAGAAACAGCCTCCACAAACCAGATGAAGCCGGTGCGCACAGGAGCGATCAAACCTCAGGCAGTCAAAGTGGAGGAGAGCAAGGCCTAGGAGCACCTCTGATGCCCGGCTGGTCCTGCTGCCTGAGAGGCACCACAGCTTAGACTGGACCCCACTGGATCTCCTGAAAATCTCACCAGATCTATCCCCACCCCACGCTGACTGACTACAGCAACATCATACAAGCCCCTCTCCCAAAAAGCAGTTTGAAACAGTGGATATGACATTGACCTGCTTGCTTTAAAACAAACCAATCGTGACTTTTAAGTGGCTTTAGCCATGGGTTTTTTTTTTTTTATTTCCCACCCTCCCCCATGCCCCATCCACAGGTAGCTGTGATCGCTCACTTGGCAAAGCCCGTCCTTCTCCTTCCCTACTTCTGTCTCAGCAGAGTGGCAACTGCGGGAGAGGGGTTAGTTTGAGGTTTTTCATTTTAAAGGCAGCTGAGGTTTTTACAAAAAAGCTGTATCTTTGTTTATAGCAGAACTTTTATATGTTCTCTCATTCCCCCCTTCTTTCTGCTTTCCTCATTCCTTTCGGAAAAGAATTCCCTTCAGCTAAAATGATGTTCTGACAAAACTCTGCTTAGTTTTGTATATGGTTCTGTGCTATGTTGAGAGTTCGAGTTTGTTTGGGTGTTATTTCCCCAGATGATTTAGCCTTTCAGACTGTTTGATTAAAAAAACAGGACAGTTATGGCATTTGTTAGTTTTTCAGTATTTTTATTTTAAGCTAGAAGCAGTGCTTACATTAGGAGTAAACGTGTACTAAAGACATAGTACATCAGTGCATAAATCCTGAAACTTGCACCACTGCAACGCAGCTTTGGGGTGCTTCATGCACAACAAAATTTGGCATTTTCATTTTAAGGAAAAAAAAACCCCAAACCACCAAATTTCTGTTGCAAGCTCATACAGATCTAGGTGTTTGATTTTTCATTTTTGTGGGTTTCGAATTTTTTTAGTGACTGCAAAACACACACCAAAATGTAAATCATAGATTTACAAAACATAACTTTTGTTAGGAAAAAAAAATTCTCCTCACAGCACATGGATCAGAAGAGTTGGCTAGAGCCAACGGGTCTGTATGGACTACTTTTTGTAGTTGTGATGCTCTCTCATGCTCCCTGCCTTGGCTGCTCAAATTCTTCTTGTCTCCTGAGACTTGTCCTATATTGTGTTCATCCCTCGGGGCTGCTCTCCCAAGCTTTGCTCTTTCCCCTGAGTCTTGCTTTCTGTTCCTCTAATCCACGGCCTTTTGTAAAATTTGCATAGAAACACGTTGGTAAGGGAGCCCCTCTGCAAGGCACACTTGGAACCTCCTGGTGTGGGTTGGAAGCGCGTGGTTCCAGAGGCAGTTCGGAATCATCCTTCTCCTCTCCTTCCCCAGGTGAACAGCAAAGGGTTCTTTACTCTGATGCAGTTGACGTAGTGTCTGTACAGCATTGCCACCTCACCACTCCTCTGCAGTATTTGATGATCTACACAAGGAAGATCCCAGTGGGAGAGGTTGGGTTTTATTTCTTTGGCTGTTCGGTTTTGGTTTATGTGCGTGCGTGTGTGTGTGTGCGTGTGCGTGTGTACGTAGATTTTTTAGGATGGATCTGCAAGTTCCTGAAAGGGCTTGGGGTCCTTCACCTGATGGTAGTCTAAAGTAAAAACTGCTTTCAGCTAACTTGGTTTGTGTTGTTTAGCTCTTTCAAGATGTAAATTAGGCTGGTCACTCTGAAGTGAGGGACAGAACCATTTTTGGAGATGGTAGCTTGCTCACGGGCTGTGCGTCGGCCTCTGCTGGGTGGCAGAAAGTCATTTGGTGGTGGTTCCAAAGAAGATATTTTGAACAAAGAATGTATTGGGGAAGGGATCTGAAAGGTGTTCTTGTTTCTTTGTTTGGTTTCTTTTTTTCCCCCTCTCTCCCCTTTCTGGATAAAGATCCTTTGTAACTTTGTAAGGATGCATTTGAAGTTTTAAGCTAGGCATAAATATGATTTTTATACAGTAGCTTTAAAGAGCTTAGAAACCTAAACTAACTTAGGCATAGTAATGTCCCCTCTCCACAGGTGTCCCCATGGATCGTGGCAGAGAACCCCAAGGGAAAGGGATAGGATGGTACTTTAAGAAAAAAATAAGAACTCTTTTTTTTCTTAGGTTTTATGGATTTTAATTTCAGAGCAGAGTGTGCCAGCATCTCTCTAGCATCCTTCTTAAAGTACAGGGTTTGAGATTTAGCGACAAATATTTCCCCAACCTTCAGACATCTCCCAGACCTGCATCCTCATCTGCTAGTCCTGCTCCCAGTGTTTTCCAAAGATTGCACCACCAGTAAGTCATCCCACCCTCATTTCTATTTTCTCTCTTGAAATACCATTAAACAGCAGAATTGTCTGTTTGGGATTTTTTTATTATCCTTCTGCCCAGCTGGCCCTAGCTAATACAAGCCCAGAATCTAACTAATGGCTAAAGAGACTTACCTGAGCCCCCCTCTTCTCATCTCCTCCCTCCTCTAGACACACTACTTCAGCTTTACAAAGACACTAACCTCCTTCCTCCCACCTGTGTGACTTAAAAATGGTCAAACGTGTTGGAGAAACTGGGTTATTGCAAGATCCAAGTTACTGCAGTCCCTCTGGTGTAAATGCCATCAGAACTACAAAACTTCCTGTTGAAAAAGGTCACCCTTCTTTCTCTTTTAATCCCTCCATTCCTTCCCCCAACAGAATAAAACACTAGAATTTATTTATACGTATTTGATGTTGTAGGTCTAGGTGAAAAAGTAATTGTTTCACTGCTCTATTTATATATTATGTCTGAATTATTCTGTGCAGGAAAGGCCAAGAAATGCATGTGAGCTTCATTCCATTCCTCACCTTTGCGTGACTGTCAGCTGCAGTTGGCAAGACTCTCTCACTTTTAGTGGAGTTTTGTGTGATGGAAAGCAGTTTTAGAGCCCAAATTTCTACGGTGCAATATCCTTCTCTGGCATATATTTTTGCTTGTTTGTTTGTTTGTTTGAAGCTAGTCCAAGGTTAGTGCAGTTTGTGGTGCTCTGGAGTCAAAAGGAAAAGCCTCTGATCCTCAAAGGGGCAGAAATGCCAAGGGAGCTGGAATGCTGATAAAAATCCAGCGTGGAGAGGAGGATGGAGGTGCACAGAACGTATCAATACAATTCCAGAGGGTCCTTCTGCTTGCTGTCTGCACCGCTGGAGGGTTGATTTATTGCTGATCTGTTCCTTTGTGAGTTGCTTTTGCTTTGACTGGAAGTCAGCTACTAAATTGCAGGCTCCTTCTGCTGAGAAGGTGCAGGGTGCAGTGGGAGGGAAAGGTGGAATCCATCTTTCCAGCGGCAACGGGGTGAAGCAGGAATGTTCAGAGGCTGCCTTTGCTGCTCGTGTTCAGCAGAGGGTCTGAAGCACCTGTGTGATCAGTTCCCTGTCACACAGGGAGTCATGGCCAGCGGCTCCCTTCAGTGCTGCTTTCCTCGCCACTTCTGCTGTTAGCGCTTAATCTAAAAACAAATCAACATTGACATCTGGGAAGAAAAAAAAGGGGGAAAACCGGCACTCCAGTATATTTTAAATGACAAGCAGAAGCAGCATAGTCACCAGTGACCCAGGTATTGCTGTTGGTGTTCCATAGCTTGCTCCTGGCTGTGCCAGCTGTGCAGTGTCAGCGCCTCTGGATGTGTTTGCTGCCCGTTGCACTCCTGTGTGTGTGGTGTTCACGCACTCACTCCATCAACACCTTCCTTGCAGGAATTCTGCAAAGCTCCAAGCTGCCCTGTGGTTCCTGTGTATTTATAGATAGGTATCCAAAATGAGCCGAGTGTTTTTGCTGTGTCTCACCTGTTGGCTGCTCCGGTCATGTTGCAGCCAGCACCCCTGCATGCCAGGACCTCCTTCGGTTGCATTTTCTTAACCCTCCCTTTTGCTCCAGGCTGGTTAAACACAGGTTAATTCTTTGTAGCACTGGTTATTTTTTATTCAGCAGCCCAGTTTCTTCATAAGAAAATTGCATTTGTGAATAAAATTTAATTTACAACAGCCACCAGCGTGCTTAGTTGTGGCCCATGGACTTCAAAAGTGCGTTTTGCTGAAGCAAAAAAGAGACAGTAGAGTCCAGCTATTTTTGTTGTTTATTTTAATCCAAAGACCACTGGGTTTTCCAGTGGCCATAGACACTCCCTTGGGTTTAGTGGCTTTGTTCTGGCTGCTCCAGATGTCCTTGACTGTTTCCCCAGGAATCACAGCTGCAGCAGTGAGGCGCTCACCCTTTAGCATGTCTCGAGGCACTGTCCTTAGCTGGAATCCTCCCTCTGGTTCTGTATAAATTGCATTTGTTGTTTCTCAAGGGGATATTGTCCTCCTTAAAGCTTTTAACTTCATGACCTGTATAGTAAATTTTTTTTGGCCTTTCCTCTCTTTGTCTTTTCATGTAGACCAGATATTTGAAAGGGCAGACGATGGATAATTGTGTAACGTGCAACCTGTTTATATTTTTTGGAAACTTTTACTCGGACCGGAATTTGAATCACGGAATCACCAGGCCAGTTGCGGCACACTCTTTATTGCCCTTCTCCTCGTTTCAGTACCTATTGTTTCTCCTTTCAAATATGTGATTGTATTAGCTCTTTCCATATGAAAGAATTCTCCTTATTTAAATAAAAAAAACTAAAAAAATAAAGCAGATTATGCTTTTCTCAAATTCCCTGCTCCCTTGTGTGGTTATTTTAGTAAAAAACGTGGGGTTTGTTGTGTTTTATTGTTAATTTTTTGTGAATGGTAGTGGCACACTTGGGCTAGATATCATACATGGATGTCGCAGAGTAGGGATGGGGAGGGACACTGTTCGGGCTGCCTGGCACGCTCGGGAGGTGGCGGTGACCATGAGCTCAGTGCTGCGGGTCCCTCACAGCCGCCATGGCGGGAGGCCGGGCTCGGTCGCCACACGCGAACGTTGCCATGGCAACACATCCGGGTTTCCTGGCTCCGCCTTCGCCGCGCCGCGCGCGTCTGACGTCACATCCGGCGTGGTCAGGTAGGGGGTGGGTGGAGCGCGGCGCGCGGATCGGCCACGCCCCCCAGGCGCGCGGGGCCCGTGTGGGGCGGGGGGGTCCCGGTGCTGATCCCGGTCCCGGTCCTGGTCCTCGCCACGATCCCCGCCTTGGTCTGGATCCCAGTCCTAGTCCTGGTCCCGGTCCCAGTCCCGATCCTAGTGCTTGCCCTGGTCGTGTTCCCTGTCCTGGTCCCGGTCCCGGTCCCGGCTCCGCGGTGCCGCTGGTCACATCCCCCCTCACCTCCGTACACCTCAGGGGGGTGGGCGAGGCCTGGGGGGAGCTGATGGCTCCGGAGGTTGGGGGGAATTAGGGTCGGTGCTCCTCTACCCCCCAGAAACACACAGGGGAGGATCCAGGGCTGGATCCAGTTTGGGTGGTGAGTCCTAGCGACCCTGTGAGGACCGGGTGTGGGGTCCGTGGTCCTGCTGCCCTCCCGGGAGCTTAAAGCGGGAGCAAGGCGGGGTGGGGGACGGTGGTCGTGGTCCCCCCTCATAAGGGATGCAGAGCCTGGCAGAGGTCTGCGGGTGCCCCGAGGAGGAGCCCGAGGTGGTGCTGCAGCCCTGCCCCGGGCCCAGCTGTACCGGAGGGATCAGCAGGGCCTCGTCAGCTGCTCCCGGGGTCCCGCGAGGGGTGACAGAGCTCAGGTGGGAGCACAGCTCTGCCAGGCGCTCCTGAAAACCTCTGTCCCACGCAGTGCTTGTGTTTTGTAAGCAGAGGGAAACCAGGCCAGTAGCACCGCTCTGGATGGTGGTGATGTGCTCGCATCCCGCTTTGTTCTCTCCTGATCAAGGCCTCGCAGATGGATTTGTTCTGGTAACTGAGGTGAGGAGACACGGCACTGCTCCTCTGCTATTTTCTGACCCAGCTTTTAGCACTTCTGCACCTAGACATGTGCTCCAGTAACCAACTTTCTAATGCAAAGGATGTTTGGGGGGGTCTGCCCCTCCCTTCCCCACCTCCAAATAAATACTTCAGTTTGCAAGGAAGTAACTTGAGGGTTTGTTTAAGTTACCTGAGCTCTAAATAGCTCGGTTAGTGAGGTCATCTGCTGCCTGAGCACATGGGTTGTCCATCAGTAGCATCAGAATCTGGGCTATGAGGTTTGCTTTGCACAAAGCAGAATATATAGGCTGGAGAATTCAGCTGCTGTGTTTCTTCAAAACCAGTGTAAGAATAAGCAAGGTTTCTGGCTTACTACTGCAGGCAGAAGCAGGGCAGATGAAAAGTGTGTCAGTTTAGTAACTTTATTTTTACAGTTAGTCCTGCAGATAGAATAGAAACACAGAAACATGAAAAGCAAGAGAATTTTGGGAAATTAATTACCATGAGCTGCTTGTAGCAGAAATTAGGCCTGATGTTTTCTGGGAAGCACTCAGCTCTCTGTGAGCCAAAGGGTGACTGCTGTTCTCTTCTGCTCTCGAAGGCTCAGACAAACCTTTGACAGAATGTTGGGGTTTCTGAAGGAGCCGTTTGTGGTCACTGCAAAGATCAACCTGAACCTTGTGGCACTGACTGTGATGGGATTAATAAATCGTCTCTGGGGGCTGTGCTATCCACGGGCTGTGGTGTGAGTAAAGAGTTTCTTTTCTACTTGAATGACACAGACTTGTTTTTCAAACATTTGTGAGTGAGAATGCAGGAGCAGAAGAGCACAGCTAGACTGATGTCAGCCCCTGTAAATCATAGAATCACAAAATTCCAGACTGGTTTGGGTTGGAAGGGACCTTAAAGCCTGTCTCATTCCACCCCCTGCCATGGGCAGGGACACTTTCCACTGTCCCATGTGCTCCAGCCCTGTCCAACCTGGCCTTGGACACTTCCAGGGATGGAGCAACCACAGCTTCTCTGGGCAACCATTGCCAGGGCCTCCCCACCCTCACAGGGAAGAATGCTTTCCTAAACATGAATCCCAACCCACACCCTGTCAGTGTGAAGCCATTGCCCCTTGTCCAGCCACTCCAGGCTCTTGTAGTCTTCCCATCTTTCCTGCAGGCTCCCTTCAGGTGCCAGGAGGTCACAGTTAGGTCACCCCTGTGGGCCTTCTCTTTCCCAGGCTGAACAATCCCAGCACAGCGACAGGCTTTCCCTAATGACACCCCCTGAGGAGAAGGGGCAAAGCCTCAGTGCTTCATTGCATTCTTAGCTTTCTGCCAGCAAATCAGTGCTTGCTTTCTGGGCATCCCTGCAGGATAACTCCAGTTGGATTTGACGTATTTCTGCCTCTGGTGTTTCAGTTTCGATGAAGTTTATTACGGCCAATTCGTTTCACTCTACATGAAGAGGATCTTCTTTGTGGATGACAGTGGCCCGCCTTTTGGCCACATGCTGCTGGCCTTGGGAGGTAGGGTCTCTTGGAATTGGGAAGTGCCTGTTGCCTGTTACTGTGGAAGAGAGAGAAATGAATTATCAGATCCTGTTATGAGGGGAAAGCACAAGGCAGATGAGAGGCTCTGATGTAGAGAGAATTGAGTTTTCTTTTATTTAGGGTTGTTAGGGGGCTGCTGCATGAGTAGGGGGGGGATGATGAAGCCATGTATCCCTCACCTCACTGTTATCCAGTCCTTTGGATAAAGGTAAGATGAAAACTGCTAGTGACAAGAAACAGGCAACAAGCCTCAGTTCCTTTCTGTAGCTGAGTTATCACAACATGAAAGTGTCTGTAAGGGAGGGAGGGATTAAATATACATCTGGCTTTGTCACTGAGAATCCCTTGCTCCCAGTTTATATTCCTTGTGCCTCTGCACGTTCTCAAGCGTTGCTGCAGACGGAACAGAATCAAAGAGGACCCTTTTGGGAAAGAGGCCCTTCATGCAAGGAAAAGCTGTGTGTTTGGGAAATGGTACCCAATTTAGCACCAGGTTTTATACGTGTTTTGAGACTGGAAATTCTCTTGTTTATGTTGTAGGTTACTTAGGAGGATTTGATGGAAACTTCCTATGGAACAGGATCGGAGCTGGTAAGAGCTGTTTTTAACTCTCTCATTCTTTAGAGAAAATAAGCAGAATTTCAGCAACTGACAGATTCCTTTTGCCTGTCTTGTGGAAATAACACTTTATCCATCACCTTCACTTCTCTTTTTGAATAAGTCTCCTGCAGGTCTCTAGCACAAGTTAAAAGCATTATGAATTCATAGCACAGGCTTTCTGAATCAGCTAAACAGTTTAAGCAATACAAAATGGACAAATTAGTACAAGAAGGAGTTAGATTCATCTGACAACCAAGAAATTCTGTATTGGTCTGTCCTCTCTGCAGTTAGGTTTCCAAACTGGTGGGTCACTGTTTCCTGTTCTGGGTTTCAGAGTACAGCATGAATGTTCCTGTGTGGTCCCTGCGACTCCTGCCAGCCCTGGCTGGTGCTCTCTGTGTGCCTTTAGCCTACCAGATTTTGATTGAACTGCACTTCTCCCACTGTGCTGCATTTGGAGCTGCTCTTCTCATTCTCTTAGGTAAGATTGTTCCACTGGGCCCCATTCTTCTTACATGGGGGAGAAGAGTCCCTCTTCCCCTTAGGAATGTTTGGGGTGGAGTAGCATCTCCCTGGTCTCCTCCATCCTCACAGCTCTGCAGCAAGCTGCCCTTCTCAGCTTTATAAAAGTTCATTTCAATATTAAGCAAAGTGGGCAGCCTTTAAAGCCTCACGGGAAACCACGTTTCTTGTATCCAAGGAGGCCTGTACTCCCTCCCTCAGAGGTTTACAGGATGAGTTACAATATTCTGCTTTTTAACAACAGGATGAGTTACAATATTCTGCTTTTTAACAACAGGATGATCCTACTTGCAGTCAGAGCTCATCCAATTTCTTCATCTCCAAACTGCAGCAAACCAGTCTGTGTCCTTAGCACTGTGATTTGACACTGTTCTGGTGTGTACAACTCAGCTGGGTTTGTTTTCTCTGAGGGGCTGCTGGCAGCTGCCTGAAGGGCAGAGACCCTCTCAGCAGCCCTTTAGCAGTCTGATAAGAGAAACCTCTCCTAGCTCCCAGCCTCAGTGCAGCTCCCTTTCCTGCAGATCTGTTGTGGTGCTCGTTGCTTGCTGGGCTCCCTGCCTGGACTCTTTGCCTTGAGAAGCACCTCTCTGGATTTCCCAGTATGGATTTTCTTTGCCTTTGTAGGAAGTGCAGCAGCTTTATCTCCCTCCTGGCAGACTTTACTGCTTGCCCACCTCTTTGTCTTGGAAACAGTTATGGCCGTGTAATTTGCTCCTGCTGGAGGGTTTTTGTCCCTCAAAACCCAGCACTTGCCCATTACAGCCAGTAGGAGCTGGCTGTCCCTAAAAGGGCAGGTTCTGTTGGATCACAGTGTGATTGTCTGAGGTAGCACTTGCCTATGGAGAAGTTTCTCTAATTTTGTGTCTGTCTCTCTTTTCCAACAGAGAACTCTCTGATCACTCAATCAAGGTTCATGCTTCTGGAATCAATACTGATTTTTTTTATCCTGCTTGCGGTTTTGTCCTACCTGAAGTTCTACAATTTGCAAAAGCAGAGGTAAAGCTGGATTGTCTCCCACCCTTTTGGATATTCTTGTGGTGACTTTTCTTTATCACAGACTGTGTTTTTCTGTGCCTCTTAACCATTCTGCAACTCAGTTCATCTGTCTGTAAAATCCAATGCTTTGACCTCTCATATGGCTGCCCCAGAAGTTTTCTCCTGAGCAGTGTTAAAGATTGTTTTTACTGTTAGCAGGGTTGGGTTTTTTTTAAATTTTAAAATAGAAATAAAATCCTTTGGGAGCCCTTCTTTGCCCACCCAGATTTTTTACTGGAAGGTTTCCTTCTGTGCACAGAAACACTGATGATAACAGGTCACTTAATGCTCTTTTGTAGCTGTTTACAGGCATGGAATTTAGAGATATTTGTCTCTTTTGTTTTCTGATCCTTGCAGAGGATGAAGTAATCCTTAGTAAAGTAAAATTATCTTTAAGCTGAGCCTAGCAAGTGATTTAATGCATTTATCTTTAAGTGCCTTCTCTGGAAGCTGGTGGTTTTGGCTCCTGCTGACTGGAGTAGCCTGTTCTTGTGCAGTTGGGTGAGTGATGATGTCTTACCTGGACTTTAATGCCTCCTGTTCAAGAGAATGTTTGAATATTTGTATCTTGTGTTAGGTAATTGTGTAGTTTTTAACCATGTTCATTTTTTATGCATTTTCTTCTCAGAGTGAAATACATGGGCCTGTTTACCTATCTGCTGCTCTTGGCCATGGCAGGACTCCACTTCTGGCACATGATAGGAGACCAGAGCTTGTCAAATGTAGGTAGCACAGCATGCAAAATACATTATTTGTAACTTTTCAGTGCAGGAGCCTTTCAAGCCCACAGATAACAGTGCTGGCTGTAGCTGGCTCTTGTACTAAAATTCTTTGTCTAGAAACTCTCCTGTCATAGCACAGTTCTCAGCTCAGTTGCTGGGGAAGATGGAATTAAGTTTAAGAAAAATATGTCTGTGTGTCTGTCTTTTCTGCTGTTACCCATGTCTTGGTGATGTGTGACTCAGAACATGCACTTGTCTCACATACTCCTGCCAGCTCCACTTCAGTTCCTTGCTGGAAGTTATCCAGTTGTCCACAAAGTTACAGCTGAATGAGAGTGGTGGGGAAAACTTAGACAAACAAAACAAGCTAAGTGCTGTGGAATTTTTAATACCTAGAGCATGAAACCAGTGAGTTTTCTCTGTCCTTCCAGATGTCCTTGCTGTGCCATTTTCTAGCCCGGGGTGTGGCCCTCATCATCATCCCCATGGGGATGTACCTGTCCTTCTTCTATGTTCACTTGGCTCTGCTGTATCGCTCTGGGCCTCATGACCAGATCATGACAAGTGCTTTCCAAGCCAGCTTAGAGGTAAAGGAAATGCGGTCTTGGAGCTGATTTATTAGAGAGAAGAGGGGGAAATATTCTCTATTAGGTGGTGTTCAGTCCTGTTGCTTTCATCCTGCATATTTTTCCCTTTTATGTCATTTAACTATTTTGCTGCTGTAGTACTGCTTTAAGGTGAAGCAGTAATGACTGAAATCCTGACAACAGATGAAAAGCTTTTCCCAGTGAACAAACAACAATATATTCACTCTTCTGCTGAAGGCTTGTGCCTTCCTACAGGGAACTCCACAGAAGTAGATATAGTACTGAACTCTCCCACGGTGACATGGTATACTACAGGAGTGCTTTTAGAACTTGGCTTTGGGGATATTTCCTGACACCCTGTAGTCTTTCCATTTTTTAGATGTTGGCGTATTTACTCTCTACTGAGTACGGTGCTGCAAGACTTGATTTTGGTAGATAGAACCAAATGAGAAGGCACTGTGTGCAGATACTGCTGTGTTGAAGTGGCATGGGACTCAATAGAATTTAAACAGCCTCTGGATTGTTTCTCCTTCTTTGTGCTTATCCTGTCCTTACCCTTCTCAGGGTGGGCTGGCTCGAATCACCCAGGGTCAGCCCTTGGAGGTGGCCTACGGCTCTCAGATCACCCTGCGGAACGTGCTGGGCAAGCCCCTGCAGTGCTGGCTCCACTCTCACACCAACACTTACCCCATCAGGTGAGGAATCCTGCTGGCTCTGTGTGGGGAGGGTGGAAGGAGGCTCTGCTTCCTCACCTGCCAGTCCAAGTGCAGCAGTTTGGGTCCTGGCAATGTCTTCATTAATCCTTCAGGTTCCCAGTGCGCTGTAGGAAGGGTCAGTGGTGTGCTGCTGGTTTGTACTGCTGGGACTGAGCACAGAAATGTGCCTTTACTCCTCTGAGGGGTTCTGTAACTCCCTGTGCAGGTATGAGAATGGCCGAGGGAGTTCCCATCAACAGCAGGTGACCTGCTATCCCTTCAAGGATGTGAACAACTGGTGGATTGTCAAAGATCCTGGAATGTGAGTATGCAAGAGATGTAAATTCAAGCTGTATGCTTCCAAAACCTAACCAGGGCTTGGACTGGATTGGACATAACTCTTCTCTGCTTATGGGTGCAGAGGCCTTGTGTGATCTGAGCAAGTGATTGCAGCTCTTTGCACAGTCCTTCTCCATGTGGGAAAAGCATTATTGAGGACTCTGAAATCCTGTCAGAACTGCTCCTGCCAGAATGTGGGCTGTGCTGTGCACAAGGGGAACTTGAAAGACTCACAGCACCTGTGGAAATTCTTCGGGTGTTTTGCATGAAAGGGAAGCTCTGCTTTTTGAAGTGTGTGAGCCATGGTGTTAGAGCGTCTTGATGAGTTTTATCAAACTTGAATGAGTCTCAGAGAAGAGTAGAAAGCACTTTTGAGAAATGAGTAGTCCTTTGTATTAAAAGTGTGGAATGAGCTGTAAAATCTGCCACACAGGGAAGGATTCTGAGTGGTGCCTGTACCTGAGAGGCCTGGTTTGTGTTTTGCCATTGTCACTGTCAGCGCAGAGCAGGACTCTCTGTTCTTGTTTTGCCAGTAAAAGCCCTTGAGTGATATAATTCCATATTGATAAAAAAGTTGCTTTTGTAGTTTTCTTATGTTGTTATGGGAACTGTGTAAAGAGTCGTACCAGAAGGACTGTGTGCCATTACAAGTCATATCCACACGGGGAAAGTTTGTTCATGGTGCAAACCTTTCAAGTAGGGACTCTACCAGAACCACAGACCCCAAATAAATGTTTAAAATTCTTCAAACTCAAAAGACTCCTGTGAGCACTGGAGGATGTGAAGTCCTATGAAACAGTAAAATACAGGCAGCAGCTCAGTGAACTGCCATGTTCCCCCTTGCCGTGGCCATGTCCAGAAGCAAGGTGAGCTTTTACCCTGTATGGTGGAGAAAGCCATTGATCTCTCCTGTAATTCTGCCAAAGCGACATCAGCTGTAGTACAGCACCCATCAGGCTCAGCGGAGCACTCAGTGTTTCACACAGGCCACCAAACAGCTGTGCGACGGGAATAACCTTAATTCGCTCCTGGCTGACCTGGATTCAGACCACTGACCTAATGCCTGCAGTGTCGGTATCCCGTTACTGATCCTCTGACTCATTCTGCCCTTAGCTCACCTTTGCCTTGATGAGCTTTGTTTCCGTTCTGGTACAACCTATCTATTGCTTTAATTTCTCATCTTCTGCCTAAATGTCTGTCCCTGCCTGCAGCTTCCTGACCTAACAACTTCGTCATGACAAGGTTGTGTTCTTGGTACAGATATATATTATTTAACCATTTCCTGTTGGGTGTCCCTTCACCAGGCAGCAGCTGGTGGTGAGTAACCCACCCCGGCCCGTCAGGCACGGGCACATCGTGCAGCTGGTCCATGGCATCACAACTCGCTACCTCANGGTGGTGAGTAACCCACCCCGGCCCGTCAGGCACGGGCACATTGTGCAGCTGGTCCACGGCATCACAACTCGCTACCTCAACACGTAAGTGCTTTCCTCCTGCTCTGCCCTGCCAGGCCTGCTGGCTCATGCTGCTGGGTTGGCTCTCAGAATAACCACTCAGGGGTTGAAGCACAGTGACCTTGCATTCAGATACACCATAAACTGCCTGTTATTTGTGGATATGTACACTAGTAAGCCTAGGAGGGACCTCGTGGTTAGTTCCATGAGCCATCCCTGTGGCCCAGAGGAAGGACGCTGTATGCTTATTTGGTTTTTTCTGGTTGACTTGGCAGGGGAATTCGATCCTAATCACAGAATTCTTAATGGTTGCTCACTGCTTCTATTCTTCCCTACGAATGGCCTTTAGAGGGTTTCACAGTTGTTCACAGTTCATGGTAGTTCTGCAGATTCCTAAATACAGAGTCCCCTCCATAAGTCGTTATCCTCTCCCCTTCACTGCCCCCTCTCCAGACAGGTGCAGGTATTTAGTATTTTGTGTGACTTAACCCAAAGCAAACTCCACTGACTTTGATGCCATGTTCCTACCTGAGGGATGTGCTCTGGAAGTTGGGAAGATGTGCTGGAGGATCCGGTGTGCTGTGGCTGGTTGCCAGAGATTCTTGCCTGTTTTGAAAGCCTGCAGTATGAAGTTGCTTCCCAAAAGGCATCTGTGTATATTTGAATATCACTCAGATTAGGAAGGGGGTTGTTCTGACCTTGAGTTTTTGCTATGTCCCTTCCAAATCTAATTTGTTCATTATTGGAAACCCCAGTGAACAGCATCTCTGTTTGTCACAATCAGTGCTTGTTCTTCAGCCTGGCATCGCAGGCATCTGCACTGGCTTCCTCTGAGCGTGTTCCTGGCAGCTCGTGGTTGTGGGGAATGCTCTCTCTCACAGGAAACAGTGCAATCTCTATAAGTGAGTTACTTTTTGCTTTATTACTGAATCCAGTCTAAGCCAATTCCATATGGGTTTGCTTTTTATATGTATTTGGGAAATGGTGGTGGAGGATCTTCCTTTATTTGTCTTCTAGGCATGATGTTGCTGCCCCTCTCAGCCCCCACTCCCAAGAAGTTTCCTGCTATATTGATTATAACATCTCCATGCCAGCACAGAACCTCTGGAGAGTGGTGAGTGGTCAAAGGGAGGGGAGGAGCTCATCACGTTCCAGCAGAAACAGCTGAGCCAACATGGATCAAAAGCCGTTTTTCTCTCGTAGGAAATTGTAAATCGTGAGTCTGACACGGATGTGTGGAAGACAATTCTGTCCGAAGTGAGGTTTGTTCACGTGAACACCTCTGCAGTGCTAAAGGCAAGTGGGGTTGTGTTTATTTGCCTGTAGCTGTTGCTTCATACAGTGCTTGTAATCTCACAAACTCTGCTCCAAAATACCTAAACCACTATAACAAATAACCAAGTAAATTAAAGGAAACAATAAACTTGCTCACTGTGACAAAAGAGCAGCATGTGTTTTAGGTGGTTACACTGGTACCTCATCCCTTTCATCATCAAAGCTGTCCTGCGTCTCAGAAGGTTGTGACCACTGTACACAGCCGGGGCTTAGAAACTGATGCTGAGTCTGTGACAGCAGCTGGAATAGTTAAAGAACTTCTTCACAGAGTTTGCCAGAATCACTGACTTTATGGCTGTAAGATTTGTTGACAGTGCTGCGTGGTGACTCTTTACACGTTTTCTGGCAGTCCCTCGCTGTCATCCACTGCTCAGGCAGAGCCTGGGAGCGTCTGTCCTGAAGTTCAGATTGGCAGGACTTTGAGTGTAAAAGTTTACAGTTGTCTTTCTCTTTTAGCTCAGTGGAGCATCTCTGCCCGAGTGGGGCTACCGGCAGCTGGAGGTGGTTGGAGAGAAGCTGTCCAAAGGCTACCACCAGAGCATGGTGTGGAACGTGGAAGAGCACAGATACGGGAAAAGTATGTCCCAGCCATGTTCTCGAGGCAGATTTCTGTAACTGGGGATCCTTCATGCTGATGGAAAGGTGGTACTGTGTGTGTGTGTGTTCACTTGGCTCTATCAGATGTCAGAATCCTTACAAAGTCCCTTCAAGTGCTGTTGCAGTTGGATGATGTATTGGGGAAGTCCTGGGACAGTGAGGAGCCTGTGTGCTCTCCCTTTCTAGCTTTCTGCCTGTTTTGTGGTTATCTCTGAGCTATGCTGTTTTCTTCCAGGCCAAGAGCAAAAAGAGAGGGAAGTGGAACTCCACTCCCCCACACAGATGGACATCAGTAAAAACCTCAGCTTCATGGCAAAGTTCACAGAATTGCAGGTGAGTGTCTTGTTATTCCCTTCATCTTTCCTTCTGCTGCAGAGCAGGAACGTGAGCATTTCTGCAGACTCTGAGCCTGAGGATTCCTTGTTTAATCCTTGCTGATAGTTTGGCTTCCTCACTGTAAAAAAATGTGTCTGAATGCACTTATAAGGGCATTAAAGACCTGGGCTGTCCAGTAATGAATACCCAAGTGATTGTGTAACAAAAAAGGGGGAGAAAAATTGGTTGGGCACCCAGAGGCTGCCTGAAACTGAACTGTCATGTGTGGTTCATGCAGAGAGTAGTGTTGATGCCCTTTACTAACTTTGTAGAAATCCACTAAGGAAAGTGCATTATTTAAGAACAAAGCCGTTGTACTGATCAGTATTCATATGAGGTATGTAAAATATTTCTCCACTCCCAGGGTAGGAAGTTAACATCTTACATTTGGAGCTGCTCGCCCATGCCCGCTATCCCACCTGTTCTCCCAATTCTGAAAGCCTTCTGTTTACCTTTACTTTTCCTAGTGGAAAATACTCACATTAAAAAATGAAGACACAGAACATAAGTACAGCTCCTCTGCCCTGGACTGGGTCACAATGGACACCAACATTGCCTACTGGCTCCACCCGACCTCCGGGGTAAGTACAAGAGGCAGAAGTAGCTGTGAAACTGTTGGGAAAGCAGAATGGCTCACATGTGAGCTCCAGGAGGAATGGGAGTCAGAGCAGGGCTGCAGCTTCCAGCCAAGGACTCTTCCTGTACTAATACATTTTCCATGAGGGGTGAGGTATTTATTTTAGCATGAGATACAGCTTTGACAGTAGTTGCTTTTAATTAAATCATGTCTGCTTGCGCTTTTTTTTTTAAAGGTAAATTGCAATTTAATAGTTTCCATTATTGATTTCATTTAGAAGATGAGTTCATCTCCAATAGCATCTTTTAAATGCCTTCCATTACACGAGAGTCGTAAAGCAGCAAAGTTTACCAACCAGCTTTGTTCTGGGTTACTAGGCAGGCACATTCTGGAGCTTAATTTAGCAAGTTTGTGTAGGTAATATTTAAACTCACCTAAGGGAACTACAGCATGTTCCTGCTTCTGGCTTAGACCATCATCTATCCTGCAGGCCCAGATCCACCTCCTGGGGAACGTTGCCACCTGGGCTTCAGCCAACGCTGCTGCTCTGCTGTACCTGTGTCTGTCCCTGTGGTACCTGCTACGGCGAAGGAGGAAGATTTACGACATCCCTGAAGGTCTGTCTGCACTCTGTGCGTGTCCAGGTGGAGGCCTGTGCCTTGTTCTGCTCTGAGGTGCCGTCTCCTGTCTCCTGCAGATGCCTGGCAGCTCTGGGTGTCAGCGGGGGGCGTCTGTGGCGGAGGCTGGGCAGTGAATTACCTGCCCTTCTTCCTGATGGAGAAAACACTTTTCCTGTACCACTACCTGCCTGCTCTCACATTCCAGATTCTCCTGATTCCCGTGGTACTGCAGCATCTCGGCGATCATCTCTGCAGGTATTTGGCTTTGGCAGAAGAGTTCTCTTGAACAGGAGGACTGGCACAGTTCTTTCTCCTGGGCTGTCACCTGGCCAAGCTGCTGCAGGGAGAGCAGTGCCCATACTCTGTCATTTCCCCTCAGGGAAGCCAGGCCAGGTGCAGGTCTTTTGGCTGAAGTGTTTGGCCAGCCTTGATGTAACCTGAGTGTTTTTTCCCTCTCTCATCCCAGGTCTGTGCTGCTCAAGAGCATGTTCAGGGCACTGATTGTAGCCTGGCTCTCCTCGGTGTACTTTGTGTACTGCACCTTCAGCCCCCTGACCTACGGGCAGCCTGCGCTGTCCCTCACGGAGCTCAAGGCCTTGCGCTGGAAGGACACCTGGAACATCCTCATCCGAAAGCAGTGACACTCCAGCCTTGCTACAGCAAAAGGAAACGCCTTTTGTGCAAAGCCAAGAATTTATTGCTAATATCATGGAAATCTTAACAGTCGGTTCAGGTATTTTGTAGTAGTCCAGATCTAACGGTTACAGGAAAAGAAAATAAAAGAACACTGTTACAGAAGAGTTCTCAACAGTCATACAGCTGCTGTGAGCACAGTTCCCAGCTTCTGCCCCTGTTCCATTCACCCTTTGCTGCCCCTCAGGGTGTGAGATTGCTGAATTTAATCAACAGCGTCCCAGCTGCTTTGCTGGGAAGAGCTGCAACAATTTCCTCTTTCCTGGGAGTATGGTGGTGTTTCTTCCTTCTGGCACTACACTGCACTTAGGGCTGTTTCATGTGTTTCCTACCACTGTGGTCTGCAATCCCATGATACGAGTTACTATAAATGGACTCTTTCCAACACATCAGATACTTTTTTCTATTTTCTTTGTTATGCCTGAAACCCAGGTTTTCCCAGCTCTAAAGCCTGCCCATCTTTAACAATCCGTAACTGGTCCTGCAGCCTTACAGCCTCATTCCATTACTCTATTCCTCAACAATGCATTATTTGCCCCAACTTCCAATGCTCTGTTGTCACTTCTATTTCTGTAAATACAGCATTAAGCTCCATTTATAAATAGTTCATTCTGCATAGAATAATGACTTGTTACTATTATCTATTTATAATCATCTGACATAAGCATCACTTTCAAGAAGATAAGCAAAATAAAAAGACATTAAAAACTGCTGTTACAGCTAAACAAGGCTTCAGGCAAGCCAGGAATTGAGCCAAAGCCAGAAGAACCCTTTGGCCCTGTGGCAGTGATGTGAAGCCCAAGGCCTGTTACCAGCAGTGGCAATATTGCCATCACACCTCAGATCCCATGGGAAAAGGAACTCTGGGCAAGGTAGGGCTGATCCTGCTGACAAGGAAACCTGCTCCAACCTGTGCACATGGGTTTAGGTGAAAACACTGAAACCCAGCCCGTGGCCTGGCCTGCACCAGCAGAGAATCCACAGAGGAGGAGAAGGCAAAGGTGAAGAACTGGGATTGCTCAGAGGGGAATTTGTAATGGCTCTGCCCAGGTGTCCACGCAGGGCTGTAGTACCTGGGCCATGTTCCATTTCTGTACCTCCACGTAGCTGCAGCAGCAGGTCCTGCAGGGCAGCACAAAGGTGCCAGAGCAGATTCCCACAGCCCAGGGGCTCCTGGCTGTGCAGTTCCTCACTGCTCGCACAAATTCTATTCAAGGCTCCCCCCACCCCCAGAGGAAGGTATGATCCAACACCACAGTCACTCAAAGTAGATTTTAGTGACTATTTTGCTCCTACTGTAATCAGCCCTGAGAGCTAATGCTTCAGTGCAGTAGCTCATGCTCTAAGTCTGTCACCCTGAGCTAAACAGTGCCCAGCAGCAGTCAGGAACTGATCTGCCTTCTCCTGGGCACTGCAGAAGTACCACTGAACCATCACTGAAGCACCAAACCTTCATCCCTTTCCAGTGCTGAAAATGCTATCATCCCTACGGATGAAAGTGCAGACTGCAGTTCTTAAGTTTAGGTTTTTTTCCCTAAATTTTCAGCCACAACAGAACCAAAGGTAACAATTCTGAGTTAAGGGGAGAAAGAACTGTTGAGTATAAGAGCCCCTGCAGCAGTGTTCCTTTCTGTGCCTTTGTGCCGGCACAGTGCAAGTACCAGAATTATCTTCTATAAAAACGGTCATTTCTGATCACTGTTCATTTATTTATTAGCCAAAGTAAAACACCCACAACCAACACAGCCAGATCCTGCTTTTAGAAAATTAGCAAATATGAAAAAGTTCCTCTTAATAACATTTCCCTCCCACCCTCATTCTTAAAATTACCCCGTAAGTCCAGACTCAAGAACGGTATCACAAGGACATTTTCAAAGGTCCAACCAGCACTTCATTGCAGATTTTTTTTTCCAGACAGACACTTCATGCTGCTGCAGTATCACTTATCTGGGGTAAACTACAGAAACTGGGATGTCACTGTTTGTACTTCTTGTCTGCTCTTTTTAGAAAGCCAGACATTCTTGAGTTGAAGCTGCTGGAGTGCAAGGCAAGCACTCTGACCCTGTCTGAGGGTAGAACATGTCCAGGCAGCTGCTTGTGCCAGCAGGAGGAGGGTCCTGCAGTTCCCAGTTTCCCCCCTTGCTGACCTCACCAGCCGTCTCTGGAAGTGGACGGATTCTGCCCAGCAGAATTTGCAACCGGCAGTACAGAAATGCACTAAAGACACTAATACTGACAAGGTCAGGTTTCTGCTCCCATGAGCAACTCAATCCAGCTGGAGCTCACACATTCAGTAACTGTGGTAAAATACACTATCTGGGTATGAAAAATAATCATACAGTCTAGCAAGATTCAGGAGCTTAGACAGGAATAAATTAGGAATTAGAACCACTAAACTTCTTGGGCCTGTCCCCCAGTGAACTGCAAGATCCCATTTGTCCCACACAGTCTCAGCCCTATGTCAAGGGAGAGGTGCCTCTACCGGTCAGTCCCTCTGACCCCACAAGATAAAAAGAGGCTGGCCAGCAGCAGAGCATGGCCAGAACTCTAGGTGCCAACAAGATGGAGAAGAGTAAGAGCTGCACCTGCTTGTTAAAATTAACAGCACTGTGAGCTGGTCTTGGATAGAGGGAAAAACACCCCAGAGGCAGATGATTTTCCTGCTACAGATGACCATCATCAGGGAAGTGGGGTATCTTGCCAGTCACCTGGTAGTGCTTAATTTTCAGGGGAGTCTTCAGCATTGGATGTCATTTTGAAAATTTAAAAAAAGGCGAGTAGCACTGCCTTTAACCAGTTCATCAAGTAACAACTCCAGACATCTCAGGGAGAACAAGGGAGGGCTTTGGAGGGAAGAGGGATGGACAGACGGCCAACCCCTTCCTCTCCCCTCTGTGAGAAGATTCCCACCAAGATCCCCTCCGCTGCTAGGATGACTTAAAGGGCACTTCACCAACCATTCTGTGGAAGTCCTTTCCCCGAGTTGTCTTCAGTGTTGGTGTGGACCAGAGGCAGAGCCTTGGGAGCCTTGGGACGTGCCGGGTTAGTGCGGGCGGCTGCTGGACTCCAGGTGGGAGCGCTTCCCGGCCGCCAGGACGCTGCCGCCCTCCGCCTGCTCCGGGAACGGCCGCTTGTACGTCCGGCTGTGCCCGTTCATCGCCCCCCGCTGCCACTTGCAGATGTCTCCATTCAGGATGTCCTGGATGTGCTGCACTATGAGGTTTATGGCAACTGCAGAGAGGAATACAGGACATGAACACTTTCCTGGCTGAGTTACCTAGGAAATGTGGAGCACCCAGCCCTGCTCACCTCAACAAGCCCTTAAATGAAACTCTGCCTGCAGTCTGCAGTGAGGTCAGACCTCAGCAGGTCACTTTTCCAGCCCTCCACAGGCTGACGGCTGGTCCTCCTGATCAGCCTGAGCAGCTCCCTCCCCTCCAGCAAAAATCCTTCCTCAGGAGCAAGTACTCGAGGCAGCAGCGTGCCTCCTGCTCTCTTCCCAACCCCAAGGGTGTCTCCCCAGGGAAATCAGGGAACCCAACTCCCTTTTACCCATGTTGTCAACGCCTCGGGGGATGATCACATCCGCGTACTTCTTTGTCTGCAAAACAGAAACAGTGGAGGAGGCTGTCAGTGGGAAAAGTCAGCTTCAGTCCAGGAAGAAGCAACCAAAGACCAGAAAAATGGGCAAAGATGGAAGGTCTTGGTGCTCCAGTTCTAAGTTAAAGCTCTCTCTCATGGTAACAACCTAAATGAATTAAGATATCACACTGGCAAATGTGCACTGGATTTAGGCCCCGGGATTTTTCTTACTGTCCCTTTGCAGAGAATCACCAGGTAAAAGCAGCAGGTCAGGTGTGGAGTCCTTTGCTTTTACCCTTCTGAGCTGCCTTCAAACATTGCCCACTTGAGGCGAGGGCTGTTTGCCAAGAGCTGGTTTTAATCAGCATTTCGCAAGCCATTGCTAAATCTCTGCTGAGAGCCAAGGTATACAATGTGCATGTGCAATTCCTGCCTGCCTCTGATAACATTTTATTGATCTTCACCACCATGGCACTCCTGCTTTTTCTCTCCCCCACAGCTGGAAAAAGGCGGCAAATTCAGCATTTCTAATGAGTAGTTTTACAATCCCAGAATTCCTTTGATCTAGAGCAAGAGGCACCTGAGTTAGCCTTTTTCCAACTTATTTAATCCATATATTGGATTTTGTTCTGGTTTTTTACAAATTAATTTGGTTATGTGAGCACCTAAATTGGCCCCACACTACATGGAGTAGCAAGCAGAGCTAGAATGGTCTGCCCCAGGTTCTCACCAGTGTTGCCTTTGGGAAAGGCTGCTGGAAACCAAGCTTTTCTTTCTTCCTACAAGACTTAAGAATAAACTGAGAGTGGGAGTGTTTCATTCAGAGAGACCCATGCTAAAATAGCCCCAGCAGCCAGCAGTGAGAAAATGTGTCTGAGGCATTTCCATGGTGCTTTGCCAGCAGAAGGGACCACTTCAGTTCCTTAACAGCCAGCCTGGAATGGCTGAAGCCATGAGACAGAGAGGAGAGCATGGGATTTGTGAAATACAAATACCAAAAGCCACCACTGCTGCATCGACAGCAGCCAATTCCCAGATAACCCTGCTCCTCTACTCCCTCCCAAAAAAAAAAAGACTCCACAAATGGAATTAGTGAGAGGCTCCATACCGGTAAGCAGAACTCCTCAAAGGCAGGCTTGACAAACGTGGTGTACTGGGTGAGGATCTGCTCCAGGTCCCTCCCACGTTTCATATCTCGCAGAACTGGGACGGGGAGATAAAAGCCCTGAGCGCTGCCCCATGGCCGAGGACGGATGAGGAACGGGGGCCTGGCGGGGCTTTACCTCTGCGGGACAGCCGGACGTCAGAGTCCGTGTCCACGAAGAGACGGAGGTGGAACATGTCCCGTATGTCTTGACTGTAGAAAACCAGGATCCCCTCAAAGAGGACAACGTCAGCGGGGTACACCACCGTCGTCTCTGCCAGCCTGCCAGCAAAGGACACCCAGAGCATGCTGTTAAACAGGCCTGTGCCACCACCAAGCCATCTGTCCCTAGGCTGGAGACACCTCCACACAAAGCCGGAGCCTACCTAGAATGTGTCACGAAGTCGTACGTTGGTACCTCAACCGTTTTGCCCTCAACAATGTTCTTCAGGGTTGAATGCATCAAATCGTTATCGAAGGCATCTGCGAGAGGGAAGTTTAAAGAGAGAAGGACTTTCAGACGCTGTTGTAGCAAATGTTCTGCTCAGATCTTTCCAGACACAAAGGAAAAACCCTCTGCCCAGTATTTCACCAGGAAAAATGGAACTTGTGGATTATTCTTTCCTACCAGTAGCAACCCAACATTCCCTGCCCAAGTGACAATGGCTGTGTTTGGTTTCAGAGATAAGGAAGAGACAGTTTGCTGTTTATAAGCAACCACACCACAATGCAATTAAGAGCCCAAAGGTGAAGCTGGTCATTGTATAATTTTATCAAACCACTTAGTAATTGTGTAATTTTGTGCAACTTTGTTCATCTGTTAGTCAAGAATCAATTGGAAAACCTCAGGCATCTTTCATGGTTTCCATTACCCACTCAACAGGCACCAGACTCCAGCCAAGGGCAGCTCCCCGTCCCGCCTACAATCCACAGCACTCCCTGGGGCGAGGGGAGCAGCTGTTTGTGCGGACAAGAAGTAACAGGAAAGGATTTGGGGAATGAAGTAGTTTATTACGGAGCCTCTCCAGAGCACGGAGCAGGCTGGGATGCTCTGCACCTCTCCACGGCTCCAGAAGGGCCGTTAGTAACAACGGGGACAGGGGAAGGACAAACGGATGTTTTGGTGGGCTAAAGCACATTTCTGTTCTCCAACACCCCCCGTTTCCTACAGGCGCTTCCCGTAAGACCCAGCCGCGCTCCCAGCACCGACCGAACCCTGCCGGGGCCGGGACGACGAGGGCTCACCTGGGTGGTCGAAGTTGTACTGTCCCTTGAGCGCCTTGGCCTGCTGCTCGGCCGTCAGCACCTTGTAGAAGCTGTCCTGGCTGAGGATCAGCACCTTCCGCTGCCGCTGCTCCACCTCGTTCTGCCCCAGCAGCTCCATGATCTTCTCGCACACTGTGGACTGAGCGGGACAGGGGCTCAGGCGGGCCGGGGAGACCCCGACCCTTCCTCGGCGCCCAGCCCGGCCCGTCCCCAGCCCGCCCTGTCCCCGGTGCCGGCGCGCAGGGGGAAGCGGCGCTCGCCC